>SSNS01000472.1:0-275000 GCA_006937985.1 Aphyosemion australe
CTGCCCCCGATTTGGATGCATTGACACCCTACTTGAAATCTTCTGTCAGAAGTCTCGGAGTTGTAATTGACTGCAATCTTAAATTTGAAACCCATATAAACCAGGTAGTAAGAACCTGTTTTTTTCATTTGCGCCGTCTGGCAAAAATCAAGCCTATGTTGTCTAGGGCGCATCTCGAGTCTGTTCTGCATGCATTTGTTTTATCGCGGCTTGATTACTGCAATTCACTGTATGTCGGGCTGAGTCAGGTATGGAGAGAATAAAGTCTCAATAGACTTGTGTGTGTGTATCTGGATTTGTGTGTGTGTATCTAGATTTGTGTGTGTGTATCTGGATTTGTGTGTGTGTATCTAGATTTGTGTGTGTGTATCTGGATTTGTGTGTGTGTATCTAGATTTGTGTGTGCGTATCTAGATTTGTGTCTGTGTAACTAAAGATTTGTGTGTGCGTAACTAAAGATTTGTGTGTGTGCAACTATATCTGTGTGTGTGTGTATAGATCTATGCATGTGTAACTCTTGATTTGTAACTTGTGTTTACATTTTTGTGTGTAACTTCAGCTCCTACACATACAAATCATTAAATACAAACACACAAATCAACTGGTACACATGGACAAAACTACATTACACACAGATCAGTTTACAAGTACAAAAACCCTTTTGAGACTCTTTTCACGCCTGCCTGATTTGTGCATAGATGGTGCATTCAATGCTGGCTGAAAGCTGGGAAATTTGAATTTTCTTTGGAGTTGGTCTAAACTTGTGTTGAAGGGGCAAACATGTTTTTCTGTGGAAAAATAGAATATCTCATGATCCTGTAGTTACAAAATATTAACCTAAATTTACTTTTTAATAATCTAAAATAGTTTATTTAGACATAAATGTGTTTATGAGCTATGAAAACGTAGTCAAATGGTTGTAAGAAATGACCACTAGATGGCAGAGTGGTTCCCTGACTGGGAAAANTATCGTGCCTTCTCCCGGTTTGAAGCGTGTTTTTCCCAGTCAGGGAACCACTCTGCCATCTAGTGGTCATTTCTTACAACCATTTGGCTACGTTTTCATAGCTCATAAACACATTTATGTCTAAATAAACTATTTCAGATTATTAAAAAGTAAATTTAGGTTAATATTTTGTAACTACAGGATCATGAGATATTCTATTTTTCCACAGAAAAACATGTTTGCCCCTTCAACACAAGTTTAGACCAACTCCAAAGAAAATTCAAATTTCCCAGCTTTCAGCCAGCATTGAATGCACCATCTACGCACAAATCAGGCAGGCGTGAAAAGAGTCTCAAAAGGGTTTTTGTACTTGTAAACTGATCTGTGTGTAATGTAGTTTTGTCCATGTGTACCAGTTGATTTGTGTGTTTGTATTTAATGATTTGTATGTGTAGGAGCTGAAGTTACACACAAAAATGTAAACACAAGTTACAAATCAAGAGTTACACATGCATAGATCTATACACACACACACAGATATAGATGCACACACACAAATCTTTAGTTACGCACACACAAATCTTTAGTTACACACACACAAATCTAGATACGCACACACAAATCTAGATACGCACACACAAATCTAGATACACACACACAAATCTAGATACACACACACAAATCCAGATACACACACACAAATCTAGATACACACACACAAGTCTATTGAGACTTTATTCTCTCCATAGTCAGGCAGCACTGAAGCGGTTGCAGTTGGTTCAGAACTCAGCAGCTAGATTTCTGACTGGCTCGAAAAAAAACACACACATTACTCCTGTCCTGGCTTCCCTACACTGGCTCCCTGTGGATTGCCGGGCTAAGTTTAAGGTTTTGTTGTTTGTCTACCGGTCCCTTCATGGTGGTGCTCCACCATATCTGGCTGGGTTGCTTCAGATGCATGCCCCTGTGCGCTCTCTTCGCTCAGCTGACCAGGAATTGCTCGTCGTCCCACGAACAAGGCTGAGAACAAGAGGTGATACGGCCTTTTCTGTCCTGGCTCCTACACTGTGGAATGAGCTCCCACTTGTTGTCAAACAGTCCCCATCACTGCAGGTCTTTAAGAGTCGTTTGAAGACTCACTTTTATCGTTTGGCTTTTATGTAATATGGATTTTTATAATTTTACTGTTTTATTTTCTATTTTATCGTATCTGTTTTGTTATTTTAGTCACTTTTTATGCAGTTTTAATCTGTCCTACTGTCTTTTTGCTCTTGTTGTTTTAATGTTTTGTTCAGCGCCTTGGGCTTCTGTAAAGGCAGTGGAAGGCGCTATACAAATAAAATTTGATTGATTGATTGATTGAATAATTTTAATAAGATTTGTTTTTTTTCTCAATAAGCTGCTTTATTAAATCATAGACATGTTTTCTGCCCTCTAGTGGAAGCTAAAGTTGCCAAGTACAAATTGTATTGTTTGATTGTTGTAAAAGTAAATTATTGTTGTATTAATATTAGTCAAAAAATTTTCAAAATTTAATTAAGAAAGTGTTTTCTGATTATTATTTCATGTGTCAGGCTTTAAAGGACTAACTGTCTCTCTAGGCTGATATCTGTACAAGGCTGCAGATTTCTCTGTCTGAATGGAAGTTAGACTCAGAGAGAAAGAACCATGACTAACATGGCTAGTTGTCTTTCTCTCTGAGAGAAAGGTAAATCAGCACGTAAATCTCTAATGAGCTACAGATGATTTACCTGCTGTATGCTGAGCGCTAAAGCCTAGCACTGCCAATAACGTTTTTATGATGGACTCATTTCATTAGCAAACTTAACTTTAAGTGACTTACACGTTTCTTTGGGAAAATAATAGCTCCTTATGTTCTCAACCTTATTTTTGCCTCCATCCTCATGTAAACTACTTTTGTGAGACTCTTAATAATAATTAATAATAATAATAATAATAATAATAATAATAATAATAATAATAATAATACATACCTGCAAACTCGGAAGATGTGAAAAAGGTGACAACACCCCCCCCCCCACCCCCCAAGGTCCTCATGAGGCAGAGTGTCATCAGTGGGTTTTGTAGGGACCTCTGACGTTTACATACTGTTTATTGCTACAATAATTTGTTGGAATACTTACAAAAAATCATCAATGTAATTTTTTTGGCACAATGCAAACCATTTCCCACCAGTGGCGGCTGGTGAATTTTTTTTTGGGTGGGGCGCATTTTTTTATTTTATTTTTTTTATGTTAGTTCTTGTGAATGGTTTTTATCTTGAGAGGCGCTATATAAACGGTCGTTTTTTCCTTCATTTAGCAGATCAGTTTTTCAGATGCGCTAACCACATATCACCACTAGGGAACGCCAAATTACCATTCTTATGCGTCACCCAATTTGAAATCTACGGACCGGTCCAGGAGCACTTAGCTACAAAGTTGTTCCAAAAACATGCTTCATATTCACCAATATATGCAAACCTCACACACACTAAACAGGAAGATGCTCTTTTTAAACGATAGAATCCACGTTTTCTACCTCAACACCACCCAATGACTGCTAAAAGCAAAACAAAGCTATTTTCATGAAGTCAAAAGCTAAATTCTGTCTTACCTTGCTGGTCAAAATAATCCATCTTATAGTAAAAAATCCACTTGGTTCGTAGAATCCAATGATAAAAAGATGAAACTACTAGTTTTCTCCATAGTCAACATTAGCAGCGGCTCCACAACAACAAAGGACGGTGAACTAGCCTGTGGAGAATTTTCCGGTTCTGTCTGGGCTGGGTGAGCTGACCAATCAGC
Source organism: Aphyosemion australe (assembly GCA_006937985.1). Taxonomy (NCBI): domain Eukaryota; kingdom Metazoa; phylum Chordata; class Actinopteri; order Cyprinodontiformes; family Nothobranchiidae; genus Aphyosemion; species Aphyosemion australe. The sequence goes on from SSNS01000472.1 coordinate 3,754, forward strand.
ATCCTCCTCCTGATCTGAGCAGACTCCACCCGTTTGTGATCGCTAAACTCTGCGCCCAGTTCAGTTAAAGACCTTGTGCAAATTTCAACCCCTCCTTTAGTGTTCTTTACCTTGGACCTACATCGGCCATGTTTGGTGGTTCATCCTTGGACCGGGAACTCAGCTCAGACACATTGCTCAATGTAGGTGAAATTGTTCTCTGCTTGTTAAGTCCCCTGCAAAAAAAGCATATTCAATATGCATTAGAAGAATAAATGTTCTTCAATATAAATTTCTCCCTATTGTTTTCTTTTAAAACCTCGGTTCTCCATTCCTGAGGTTTAGTGGTTTACCCTAGGGCCCTGCATTGTAAACAACATGGAGTTTTGTTAATGTTTTGTTAGACTTTTATTCGGCTACATATTCAACAAACTGAAATGGGTAAAAAGTTTATTTGTGTTTTCTTTTGCTTTTTCTATCTCCAAACTTTTGTTAAAATAAATTCATATTTTTTCTATTTTTAAAAGTAAACCCTAAGCTCCAGTTCAGATGGTGTAACAAAGATGCACTGTAATAAAATTTGTTTGTTCAGTTTAAGGGCTGGAATATACTTGCTTTGTAACCTCGCGTTGGCGCAGGCAGCAGGGTGCAACTTTGTTCACATACTTGCTGCTACACAGCGCTGCACTGCATGTAGTACTGGAGTGTTCCACTAGGTGGCAAACTAGAGTACTCAGACCGGATAGAGAGCCGGGTTTGTTGGTACCATAGATATCATATATACTGCTAGATGCTTTAACTGGGAGCGTGATTTGGAATCGTAGGATGGCCAAGGAAGGTCCCGCCTTTCTCGCCTCTGATTGGCTAGAAGGGCTCTCCTACGATTGGCTATTTAATTTAGCAGCAAACCGTTTTCCCTCGCTAAGTGCAGACTGTCCTCCTGACACCAACAAAACAGCTGTTTTGGGGAGTTTTATAAAGAAAATGTGAAATTAGCGATATAATAACCATTTTGTTCTGTTTTGGAAAAAAAATTCTATTTCTTTTATAAAAAAAAACTGAAATACGTAAAATGTGAACATATAATAAATCTTGTTTCAATCTGTTGGATTTACTTTATATTTGTTGGCTCTCAAGCATTGAGGTTACTTAGCGGAGTAGACTATGTGTGCCTTACCTGGTATGAAATATAATAAAACTGCCCTATTTTGCCCAGCTTTGTGTAGCAGGTCTGTTTCTCTACTAGAATAATGAAAATTGGTGAAAAATAGGTCTAAATCATATCAGCTTAGAATTAAATTTCGATTAAATGATACACATTTAAACAGATGATGAGAGATGTGTCCTAACTTGCAAACAGCCTTAACCTATTAAAGTGAAGACATAAGACAGCCTATAGTAAGATAACCCCTGAGAGCCAACAGATATCAAGTCAATTCAACAGTGTGATAAATGCAACAAGAATATATTACAAGTTCACATTTGACATTTTTCAGGTTATTTCATAAAAGAAACTGAAACTGGTTTGTTGTAAAACAGGACAGAATGGTTATTACATTTTCTTCACAAAACTCCTCAAGATCTGGCTGCAGACATAAAAACCCTGCAGAGGGAAGACGGTTTGCTGTTACATGAAATAGCCAATCGTAGGAGAACCCTTCCAGCCAATCAGAGGCGAGAAAGGCGGGATCTTACTTGGCCATTCTATGATTCCAAATCACGCTAACTGGGAGTCGACAGCTTCCCTACACGGCGGCCATCTTACTTCAGACAGCTTATATTACGTTCTCAATGGTAGCAGTTGGAAGGTGAGTGAACAGCTTAAACAAAAACACTCTTAACTTGATGAAATATTAACGGATTTATAAGCGGGTTGTATTATTACAAACCTTATAACACATTAGCTTGAGACGACATACTTGCACATTTTTAAATTAACGGGTCAAATCCATCATATTTTACAGCCACATCTCTGGCGTTTATAACAAATCTAACTGTTTGAAAATTGGTTGAAAATTGAGCAAGTTAGAGTTATTTAAATAGTACATGCACCATTGACTAAAATGTTACTAAAGGGGGAGCTGTCCGAAGTAAGATGGCCACCACGTAGGGACGTTCATCCAATTGACGAACAGCGCGGGTAAGGCATCTAGCAATATATATGATATCTATGGTGGGTACAACCAAAACAAACATGGTATCAATAAGAGATCAGTAACTGGTTAATTTTGAGATCACAACAGAAAAACAGACAGCAGCGGTATAGTAGATGGTGTAAAAGACCTCTAAACCAGAGATGGTTCACTATGGTGAGTGTGTCTCGCTCGTGTTGTCAACTCCACCTACTGGTTACTCGTATATTACTGCGTTCGGACCTGTCGTGTTAATTTCGAAAGACGCACACAAATGACGCTTCAAATCCACGCAAGCTACGCGTGGCAGCCATTTTAAACACACGTACACATCGTTAAACAGCAAGTATATTCCAGCCCTAAGACCTCGTGCCTCTTTCACCCCCTCCTTCAGTGTTCTTTACCTTGGACCTACATCTCCCATGTTTGGTGGTTCATCCTTGGACCGGGAACTCAGCTCAGACACATTGCTCAATGTAGGTGAAATTGGTCTCTGCTTGTTAAGTCCCCTGCAAAAAAAGCATATTCAATATGCATTAGAAGAATAAATGTTCTTCAATATAAATTTCTCCCTATTGTTTTCTTTTAAAACCTCGGTTCTCCATTCCTGAGGTTTAGTGGTTTACCCTAGGGCCCTGCATTGTAAACAACATGGAGTTTTGTTAATGTTTTGTTAGACTTTTATTCGGCTACATATTCAACAAACTGAAATGGGTAAAAAGTTTATTTGTGTTTTCTTTTGCTTTTTCTATCTCCAAACTTATCTTAAAACAAATTCATATTTTTTCTATATTTACAAGTAAACCCTAAGCTCAGGGTATTAGCCAGAAACTGGGAAAGTGAGTGTCCTACAAGTGGTCAAACTGGGTCAAACACTGACCAGCGCGGCGAATTGCCACGATGGAAAGAACTAGACAGATGTGTGTCAGCGACATTTTTTGGAGCAATTCCTCCGCAATATAATCCAGATTGAGGCCAAAAGAGTTACGGTATGCAGTGGAGGGATATATTCAAAATATAAAAATATGCAACGAAGGAGACACAACTACTATCGATACTAATGCTTACTGGTCACATGCTAAATCTGAAAAACCCCATGACCTGTACCTTGAAATGCAACCGGCACAGCCTTGTGGACCAGTCATTCTCTTGCACTGCCGGGTAAGTCCTCTTTACAACAAGGTAGCTAGTTAGCCGTTACCCTTACCTTTGAGCAGACATATTTATGCTTCGTGATGTTAAACATTTAAATGGGAGTGGGGCCATCCGCACTGTTTAATCCATATCAGGCACCGCTCACATTGTGTTTTTGGCTTTGGGAATTGATGGAACACAACTCTTCCAGACAATCGGAATGCCATCCGTTGTCTCATTAGGAGCATGCCCCGACGTAGTCAAGCATGCACACAAGCTCGTGGGGGCCACACAAGATACTGAAAAGCATTTTGAGTTGCAGAAATGAAGTCGTGGTGAAAGTGTGAGAGAACATTTTTAAACTACACTTAAATGCAGATTATACACAGCACTTATAGTCTGTATCATTGGCGTAGGTTTGGTCATGACATTGGTGGGGACTTATAAATCACCACCCACCCACCCCGAATTTGTGTCGTTTTCTCTATCCATGATAAAAACAATAACGTACAGATGTCCCACATGTACTATTCTACTTACTTATTTGTAATGTTTAATGTTATTGAAAAGCTATTGTGTGTCACCAAGATTTTAATAATAAACTTGTCAATTTAACCCTTTAACAACAATTGTTTCATATCTACACACATATCTAAGTTTATAAGAGCTCTTTTTTTTTTTAATAATTTTAATAAGATTTGTTTTTTCCTCAATAAGCTGCTTTATTGAATCATAGACATGTTTTCTGCCCTCTGGTGGAAGCTAAAGTTGCCAAGTACAAATTGTATTGTTTGATTGTTGTAAAAGTAAATTATTGTTGTATTAATATTAGTCAAAAAATTTTCAAAATTTAATTAAGAAGCTGTTTTCTGATTATTATTACATGTGTCAGGCTTAAAGGACTAACTGTCTCTCTAGGCTGATAATATCTGTACAAGGCTGCAGATTTCTCTCAGTCTGAATGGAAATTAGACTCAGAGAGAAAGAACCATGACTAACATGGCTAGTTGTCTTTCTCTCTGAGAGAAAGGTAAATCAGCACGTAAATCTCTAATGAGCTACAGATGATTTACCTGCTGTATGCTGAGCGCTAAAGCCTAGCACTGCCAATAACGTTTTTATGATGGACTCATTTCATTAGCAAACTTAACTTTAAGTGACTTACACGTTTCTTTGGGAAAATAATAGCTCCTTATGTTCTCAACCTTATTTTTGCCTCCATCCTCATGTAAACTACTTTTGTGAGACTCTTAATAATAATAATAATAATAATAATACATACCTGCAAACTCGGAAGGTGTGAAAAAGGTGACAACGCCCCCGCCCCCCCAAGGTCCTCATGAGGCAGAGTGTCATCAGTGGGTTTTGTAGGGACCTCTGACGTTTACATACTATTTATTGCTACAATAATTTGTTGGAATACTTACAAAAAATCATCAATGTAATTTTTTTGGCACAATGCAAACCATTTCCCACCAGTGGCGGCTGGTGAATTTTTTTTGGGTGGGGCGCATTTTTTTATTTTATTTTTTTTATGTTAGTTCTTGTGAATGGTTTTTATCTTGAGAGGCGCTATATAAACGGTCGTTTTTTCCTTCATTTAGCAGATCAGTTTTTCAGATGCGCTAACCACATATCACCACTAGGGAACGCCAAATTACCATTCTTATGCGTCACACAATTTGAAATCTACGGACCGTTCCAGGAGCACTTAGCTACAAAGTTGTTCCAAAAACATGCTTCATATTCACCAATATATGCAAACCTCACACACACTAAACAGGAAGATGCTCTTTTTAAATGATAGAATCCACGTTTTCTACCTCAACACCACCCAATGACTGCTAAATGAAAAGCAAAACAAAGCTATTTTCATGAAGTCAAAAGCTAAATTCTGTCTTACCTTGCTGGTCAAAATAATCCATCTTATAAAAAATCCACTTGGTTCATAGAATCCAATGATAAAAAGATGAAACTACTAGTTTTCTCCATAGTCAACGTTAGCAGCAGCTCCACAACAACAAAGGACGGTGAACTAGCCTGTGGAGAATTTTCCGGTTCTGTCTGGGCTGGGTGAGCTGACCAATCAGCATCCTCCTACTGATCTGAGCAGACTCCCCCCGTTTGCTTGCGATCGCAACTCTATGCGCCCAATGGCTCTCCTATTCCTTGTCGTTGGGGATCCAGCGCGCATGCGCCAGTTAGCCCATATTAAGTCAATGGTAAAGATTGCTGTGACTGCGAGAGGACACGTGACAGGAAGTACGTCGACGTTTCGGCCGTGTTAAAAGTATTAACTTTATTAAACTACAATTAAATGCAGATTACACACAGCACTTACAGCACAAAAGGTGTATAGATCGTTTAGTTTAAATTTTATGTTTTTTAAAATACATTTTGTGATTCCTCTCTTCTTCTTCCTCTTCCTGTGAGACTGGTGGGGCAGCGCCCTAGCGCCCCCTATGGACGAGCCGCTACTGTTTCCCACCATGAGGTTTAGACAGTCAGAAAAAAAATATGCCTAACAAAAATGATCAGGAAATTATTAGGGATCATCATATAATTAAGAATTTGTAAGACCAACTCACAAAACACCAAACATGAAAACATCTGAAAATATTTCAGAATACTGTAATCATCCTTAGGTTATTGCTGTGTTCATTGCTGATCGCAGCAATTTCCTAATGTTGTGATTTCTCGCACATATGGCAATAAAACCCTTCTGATTCTGATTCTCTGATGAGTTGGTTCTGTTTAAATGTTTAGAAAGAGTTGAAGCTGCAGGGAGATGCAGCTTTATTTCGGCTGTTTGCTTGAATACTTTACTAAACCACTGCTAAGGGCAAAATGTTACAACTCTGCTTTAGTGCTGCAGAAATGTTACAACATTATGAAATGATCTCACCACGTGTACTCCAGCTTCCTTAAATCTTCTGGTGCCCAGATCAATAACTGAGTCAGGCTGTAGCATGCTGGTGGCCATTTCTCACCAGAAAAAAAGTATTTATGTTAATAATAGTTTTTAACGGAGTTAAATACTGGCGGTGGTTATGTTCAACTCTGAACTCGACTTCAAAAGAAAAAAAAAAAAAAACACGAGCCTCGGGGAAAATTCTCTAAAGGCTGAAAGGAGGTTAATCTGCTAAAGTCCTCGGCAGAAAACCGTGTTATTTAGTAGTGAATTTGTTTCATTTGACAAACTTGAAGCTCAAAGCCTCTGCGAAGATGTTGAAAGTGAAACAACGGTGGTCATTACACACTGTGTGAGTGCCGTGCGAGAACGGTGCTGCCAAAGCGTCTTTTTCCACGACTGTGATTGGTCAAATGATGACACGTGACTGACACGCTAAAACAAAGATCGTTTGTGAACAAGATGAATCCCCTCCTTCCCTGATTGATTCTCATAGTGACTGCTGAAACCAAAGACTGTATATATAAGAAACCCGACAGGTGACCCCCCCCCAAAAAAACAAAACAAAACTCTATACTCTATACGATTCACATGAACGCTATATTTGGCTTCAAAAACGGCGATTTTCGCCGAAAAGCGACAAGTTTGCAGGTATGATAATAATAAAAATTCATTGAACTTATATAGCGCTTTGTTAGGACACTCAAAGACGCTGCATGCACTCACACATTCACACACTGCTGATGATGGTAAGCTACTGAGTAGCCACAGCCGCCCTGGGGTAGTCTGACAGAAGCGAGGCTGCATTGTTGCGCCATCGGCCCCTCTGACCACCACCAACAGAGGCAATTCGGGTTAAGTGTCTTGCCCAAGGACACAACAACGACGACAGACCGAGTGGGATGCGAACCCGCAACCTTCCGATTGTGGGGCGTCCACTTAACTCCTATGCCACCGTCGCCCCATATCTCTTATTTTAATTAATACATTCAGACAGGATGTGGTATACAGATCTTTGATTGTGGTGACCGGAAGTGTGTGGGTGTGTTGTTGGGGAACTTGACTGCTGTAATGTGAAATGACAGTGGCGTTAAAAGAAAGAGCCTCTGGAGTTCATGGACATCGTCCTCTCTTCATGTGCAGCTTTTATACTCTCAGGACCCTCTGTGTTACTCACGTCGCATTGCAAACACAGGAGTCTATATATGTGTGCTGCTAACGACCAGCGACGGCGTAGTTTGTCTCACGTTAGTCTCCCGTCCATATGCGGTACGGCGGTGGGACTCGAGGAGAGAACGTCATTTAACCTTTTCTGCACCTCTAGAGTAACGAGACATTGAATGGCTTGTTTTTACTGGAGGCGGTCAAATTATTGGTGGGGACTATTTGGTCGTTGCTGGATACTGGATCACCACCGTCCATGCCAAATCTACGCCCTTGGTCTGTATGATGTATTTAGTTTAATTTTCATGTTTTTTTTTATATTTTATGATTCCGATTTTCTTCTTCCTATGAGTTTCTAGGTTAGTTAAGACGTTCTCTGCTGTTTCCTGGACGCTAAACCAACAACAGACTTCCCCATCGTGAGTCAAGATGGGCGAGTCCATGAATGTTAAGTGACAGTGTGACATAGATCTGTCAGGCTTTTCTAATCCTAGGCTGTTTCTCAATACTCAAGGACGCTAGTACGTTCTTGTGTACTTGACAAGTATGTTCTTGCCTAGTACACCAGAAAGTCCGTTCTGCCGAGTACGGGAGGACGAGGACGACATTTGGAACAAGCGTACTTCTTCGCCTCACGGCAACAAGCGCTGCTTGTTGCTACGGTAAAAAAAAAAAACGACCTGACATAAAAATAAAAGTCTAGTCTGTTCCTTAAACGACAAAAAAAACAACGAAAACGTATTATTTGTATTATATTTGGTCCACTTTTCATCAAAACTGATCAAATATCAGCATTTCCTGCTGTTAAATGAAGAAAAAAAGTTATTTTTCATCAAAACAAAGCAATGATGCTTTTATTTTGATAGTGGGTTAGCTCATTAGCATTTTGAGGGATCGTGAAGAGTCTGAAAGAAGAAAAAAACAAATACACAGCAAATTTTAAAGGTTATACGCAATTATTTACAATAACAGACAACTTCATATTGATATATTTGTTCTGATATAAAACACAACAGTTATAAGCTTTCTCCTCTGCCGTTCGGAGTATAACGGTTAGCGGCGCAATGCATTATGGGAAACTTTGCTGTCCCAAGTCCGCAGAAGGATGCATGAGTGCATCCTCGATACAATGGGCGGAGCAAGAACATATCCGGGAACGTTAAGCGAACTTGCCATTATATGTACTTAGGATTGGAACAGTACTTGGACCATCGTTGAAGACGTTTCACAAGGACGGGAGTACACAAGTACAGACAAGTACACATATTGAGAAACGGCCCTAGAGTTTCACCATCTATCTTCTATCAGCGATGTATTCTAACTACCATGCACAAAATCAAAGTATTTATAAAACAGAATGAGTTTGTTTCTATCATCAAACTTATCTTAATACAAATTTCATTATTTTCTGTCTTTACAAATCAACCCTAAGCTCCAGTTCAGATGGTGTAATAAAGATGTGCTGTAATAAAAGTTTGTTCAGTTAAAGACCTCGTGCAAATTTCAACCCCTCCTTTAGTGTTCTTTACCTTGGACCTACATCGGCCATGTTTGGTGGTTCATCCTTGGACCGGGAACTCAGCTCAGACACATTGCTCAATGTAGGTGAAATTGGTCTCTGCCTGTTAAGTCCCCTGCAAAAAAAGCATATTCAATATGCATTAGAAGAATACATGTTCTTCAATATATATTTCTCCCTATTGTTTTCTTTTAAAACCTCGGTTCTCCATTCCTAAGGTTTAGTGGTTTACCCTAGGGCCCTGCATTGTAAACAACATGGAGTTTTGTTAATGTTTTGTTAGACTTTTATTCGGCTACATATTCAACAAACTGAAATGGGTAAAAAGTTTATTTGTGTTTTCTTTTGCATTTGCTATCTCCAAACTTTTGTTAAAATAAATTCATATTTTTTCTATTTTTACAAGTAAACCCTAAGCTCCAGTTCAGATGGTGTAATAAAGATGCACTGTAATAAAATTTGTTTGTTCAGTTTAAGGGCTGGAATATACTTGCTTTGTAACCTCGCGTTGGCGCAGGCAGCAGGGTGCAACTTTGTTCACATACTTGCTGCTACACAGCGCTGCACTGCATGTAGTACTGGAGTGTTCCACTAGGTGGCAAACTAGAGTACTCAGACCGGATAGAGAGCCGGGTTTGTTGGTACCATATATATCATATATATATAAAGTCAATCCAACAGTGTGATAAATGCAACAAGATTTATTACAAGTTCACATTTGACATTTTTCAGGTGATTTCATAAAAGAAACTGAAACTGGTTTGTTGTAAAACAGGACAGAATGGTTATTACATTTTCTTCACAAAACTCCTCAAGATCTGGCTGCAGACATAAAAACCCTGCAGAGGGAAGACGGTTTGCTGTTACATGAAATAGCCAATCGTAGGAGAACCCTACCAGCCAATCAGAGGCGAGAAAGGCAGGATCTTACTTGACCATTCTATGATTCCAAATCACGCTAACTGGGAGTCGACAGCGTCCCTACACGGCGGCCATCTTACTTCAGACAGCTTACATTACGTTCTCAATGGTAGCAGTTGGAAGGTGAGTGAACAGCTTAAACAAAAACACTCTTAACTTGATGAAATATTAACGGATTTATAAGCGGGTTGTATTATTACAAACCTTATAACACATTAGCTCGAGACGACATACTTGCACATTTTTAAATTAACGGGCCAAATCCGTCATATTTTACAGCCACATCTCTGGCGTTTATAACAAATCTAACCGTTTGAAAATTGGTTGAAAATTGAGCAAGTTAGAGTTATTTAAATAGTACATGCACCATTGACTAAAATGTTACGAAAGGGGGAGCTGTCCGAAGTAAGATGGCCACCACGTAGGGACGTTCATCCAATTGACGAACAGCGCGGGTAAGGCATCTAGCAATATATATGATATCTATGGTGGGTACAACCAAAACAAACATGGTATCAATAAGAGATCAGTAACTGGTTAATTTTGAGATCACAACAGAAAAACAGACAGCAGCGGTATAGTAGATGGTGTAAAAGACCTCTAAACCAGAGATGGTTCACTATGGTGAGTGTGTCTCGCTCGTGTTGTCAACTCCACCTACTGGTTACTCGTATATTACTGCGTTCGGACGTGTCGTGTTAATTTCGAAAGACGCACACAAATGACGCTTCAAATCCACGCAAGCTACGCGTGGCAGCCATTTTAAACACACGTACACATCGTTTAACAGCAAGTATATTCCAGCCCTAAGACATCGTGCATATTTCACCCCCTCCTTCAGTGTTCTTTACCTTGGACCTACATCTCCCATGTTTGGTGGTTCATCCTTGGACCGGGTACTCAGCTCAGACACATTGCTCAATGTAGGTGAAATTGGTCTCTGCTTGTTAAGTCCCCTGCAAAAAAAGCATATTCAATATGCATTAGAAGAATAAATGTTCTTCAATATAAATTTCTCCCTATTGTTTTCTTTTAAAACCTCGGTTCTCCATTCCTGAGGTTTAGTGGTTTACCCTAGGGCCCTGCATTGTAAACAACATGGAGTTTTGTTAGACTTTTGTTCAGCTACGTATTCAACAAACTGAAATGGGTAAAAAGTTTATTTGTGTTTTCTTTTGCTTTTTCTATCTCCAAACTTTTCTTAAAACAAATTCATATTTTTTCTATTTTTACAAGTAAACCCTAAGCTCCAGTTCAGATGGTGTAATAAAGATGCACTGTAATAAAATTTGTTTGTTCAGTTTAACTCAATAAATGCCAGCCGTTTTCTGATCAGAAAGCCCCTGACTGCCAGCGTTTTTGAGCGTTTTTACTGTTTTCTGAAGAGTCACAGAACATTGTGCTCTATGATCATATGAACGCCAAAACTGCCAAAAGAAAGAGTAGACTCACTTCTTACATCGCCGTATTTCTAGCGTTATCCGTTCATTCACAATCTGGTGCCCAACCGTCGCTCCAGAAGCATTTCCGGTACGGCGCATCGTTTTTTTCACAGCAGCGGCCAAAAACAAACTCGTAATCCATTGATTTTCCGCTTCCTGGTCACGTGATGTGTGACATACACGGATGAAGATCCGCTTTACACACGTGATGTTTGTTCCCACGGTGCGGGGGCTTGCTCCGACGCCCGCCCCGTAAAAAAAGGGAAATGACGACTAAAGTTGTCATTGGCAGCCAGCGGTTGGATGTGAAAAGACGACTTTAGTCGTCAATGGCAGGGAATGAGTGAAGGGCTGGAATATACTTGCTTTGTAACCTCGCGTTGGTGCAGGCAGCAGGGTGCAACTTTGTTCACATACTTGCTGCTAGAGATCACGACAGAAAAACAGACAGCAGCGGTATAGTAGATGGTGTGAAAGACCTCTAAACCAGAGATGGTTCACCATGGTGAGTGTGTCTCGCTCGTGTTGTCAACTCCACCTACTGGTTACTCGTATATTACTGCGTTCGGACATGTCGTGTTAATTTCGAAAGACGCACACAAATGACGCTTCAAATCCACGCAAGCTACGCGTGGCAGCCATTTTAAACACACGTACACATCATTTAACAGCAAGTATATTCCAGCCCTACGACCTCGTAGACTCACTTCTTACATCAGGAAGAATCGCCGTATTTCTAGCGTTATCTGTTCATTCACAATCTGGCAGGGGCGTAACCATCATCTCAAAAGTGAGGGGGACAAATTTTTCAGAGATCTACTGAGTTGTTTATCATCCTCTCGCATTCAAGCTTACCCTTTCTTAGTAGATATAAAACATTTCATCACTGGCTTAGTTATTAGTGAAGTGGTTCAAAGACAGATAGTAATTATGATTATTAATTATTTAATTTTAATAGTTACAGAGGACCACCTGCTTGGCGTGAACAAATGACAGTTTAAATAGTAGTGGGCAATTTTTTTCAAAAAAATAAAAATAAAGATTTTTTAATACTCAACATTAACAGCCACAACCAGTGAACCAACGTTAGTTCTTTAAACTGTAAATAAAAAAAATGTAAATTTTAGCTGCCAAACTCAGGTTCAGTTGAAAAAATTATCCATGAAGATTAAAAAAAAAAAGCCAGAAATTAACCTCAAATCTCTTTATGCCATTTTCTCAGCTACTTATATTATCTTTTCACCAATATGCCCTCCCTCACACTGTGTGGTCAAAAGATAAATACATGGAAAATGTGGAAGGCAAAGTGTTAAAATAGAACTAGGATGAGTATCAGTGACAGTGGAAATGAACTTTTAAGTCCCTTTATGCCATTCTTTTTCAGTCACTTAGGCTAGTCTACTCTGGTTTTACCTACAGACCCTCCCTGATTCTCCTGGTTATTGTGACAATATTTTTTCTTTCAAACGTGGAAATTCACAGTGAGCACAAGTTCACAGAAATAAAATAGAATTGGGTTTATTCCCAGCAATAACTAAATAGCAAAGGATGTCACAGGTAGAAACAACATTGTTAACTAGCATGTATGGGCGGCTGCTTTACAGTTGCTTGGGGAGTGGTTGGGGTTGTTGCAGACACTACTTAATGTGGGACAACATGAAATTCCAATTCAATGAAATTAAGTAACAAAAATTAGTAGCAAAAAAAAAACTTCTATTCTGCCTTTCAGCTCTAACATCACTGTTATATATACATACAATTATTACTATTATCATCATATATTTCATGTCTGTTTGAATTCAACTTGAACAGCAAAAGCTCTCAGACTATTTCACAGTTCCTCTGAGGTTCCCACAGGCTCAGGCTCTTTGGACCTTCTACAGTGGCTCTGAATAACTTTAGCTAAAAGGATTTTAAACCATTAACTCCTTTTTAAAAATGTAAATAAAATACAATGAAACACACAGGTTTAAGCAGCTTTTCAGATTTTTCATTGAAAAATTGATCTGATTTTCCATAACAAAGTACCAGTAATATTTTAGATCCATTTATGTTTATTTTAAATTAATTTTCCACTAATATCAACATCCCATTTAAAAATAACCATACTCTACATACAGAATTTAAGGACAGCAGCCATCTAAATGATCACTACAGTTCATTTTTATTATTTGAACAACAACAATCTTTCAAGCAGCTCTATTCCTTGCTGCAAAGGCATCTATAGAATCATTTAAATGACAGCAGTCTCACCTCGGGGTTGATGTTTGTAAAAAAAAATGTCCATTGACACCTGCTGGATCTCAGGTATGTTTTAATCAGGTTCAATCAGGAGAAACTTCTCTCTGCAGCAGCAGCTGCCACTGGCGTTGTGGCAGCAATCCTCAGGGCCAGCAGCATATTAGGGTAAACTTCCTTCAGTTACTCTGCTCTTTTTGGAAATTCAAAGTCTGATGTTAGCTGATAGGCCCTCTGTGGACTAACTCCACCTTCATCTTACCAGACAGGTGAGGTCATTCAGCAGGTCTAAAGGAGCCTTTAAAGACTCGTCCTGAACTTTAGGATGTGTTGATGGGGTGTCTGTGTCCTCAGGCTGTTGAACGGTGCTGCTGTGTCTGTCCCTTCAGCTGGAAGCAAATCAAACACACATGTAAATATAAATAATCCTTCAGTAAGGTCACACAGTGATGTATAAATGACAGGACATCAGGTAACACACCTGAAGCACAACATAAGAGTATTGTTCAGTAACAGGACTTCAGCTCTAACATGCTGTTACAGGACTCACCTGCTTCAGGCTGAATTTCAGAGGTGGTGGTGGTGGGTGATGCTGCTGCTGCATGATGCCTGACTTGTAGCTGTATTCAAGCATAGAGCACATCCAAACTGTCACACCACTGCATTTGGCTTGTGTCCTTCTACTTCATTTTATGAATAAAATAATTGAGTTTATGCATAAAGTTGCAATGTACAAATAAACATTATTTTATTTGACTGATTCCTACATTTACTGTAATTACTAATAAGGCTGTAGCATTCATTAACAGCAATAATAACAATAACATATGAGTGTGTCAGAGACCACAGACATCTGGCTAAACTCACCTGCTTCAGGGTGGTGTTGGTGTGGATGTTCCATCAGAAGCTCCAGCAGCTGTTAGGCTGCATCTAGACAGATACAGATATACATGTTACTGTACAAGATCACACATAGTAGCAGACAGGTGAGTAAAACTTTATTTATAGAGCACATTTAAAGGCAACAGTCACAAAGGGCTGTACATGACAAGCAAGGAAAAACAGATAAAAACAATAAAAGCAAAACATAAAACACAATGAATCAATGGAAAGCCTTTTAAAAAGACAGATTTTAGGTTGCTTTTTAAAATGTCCTCTGATGACTGATTTGTATCTAACAGTGGGTTCTGTAGTGACCTCTGACATTTATATACTATCATTAATGCAGCAATAATCTGTTGCAATAATTTAAAAAAGAAAACCCATCAATGTGAATTTTTGCAAAATACAAACCATTTTCTACTGTGTTTTTAAAAGTCACTTTGACCAGAAAAATAGAATAAACAGACAGAATTAATAATAAATTATCAGAAAATGATTAAGGATCATAATATAATTATTAGGAATTATTATGAAACACCAAATTCTCAGAACACAAAACATCTGAAGATATTCCAGAACACTGAAATGATCCTAAGAGGTTATTTTAACGTGTTCATGATGCTGCTGCTCTGTTACTGTTGCTTTAAGGTCATGTTTACAGTCTGTGAGAGCTGCATGTGCAGCTGGTGAGATGCAGATCATCCCAGCTGTTTAACAGCTTTAATAAACCACTGGTAACCTGCTGAAAAAACCAGCATAGACCAGTATAGCTGGTTACCAGCATATGTTGTGTTTTAGTGCTGGGATGCTGGTGATAGGATACTGGACCAGTACCAAAACGCTGGGAACACCTATGCTGGTCTATGCTGGTTTTTTCAGCAGGGAAGAGCTAAATATGATTGTGTCTCTAGCTTTAGTGCTGCACAAACGTTACAACATTAAGAAACTAGCTTAGTTAAGCCTCCCCAGGATGCTAACAAATAACATCATCCTTACTGTAACATTTCCTTACCTCTGTCTTTGTCGCGTTTTTCCTCCTCTTCTTTTTTCCTCCTCTGGGCACCAGGTCATTTAGGGCGTTTTGACATGTTGAGCTAGCTGACTCATCAGAAATGACCCAAGTAGCAGGTAGAGGCTAATGAGACGGAGGAGGGGGCGCCGTGGGCGCTAGGTTCACGTATCGTTTACAACTTCAGTAAAGTTGGCAAGATATTGACAGATTCGACATTTAAGATTCAATAACTCTGATCAGACTGTCGTTATGAAACATACCTCTGTAGTATCGTGGCAAGGTAGTGAAAAAGTTACAACCTCATTTTTTTCCCTAAACAACCGCCTGTCCTCTGCTCCTGACCCAGCTAGCCCACGAAACTGCTGCGAGCGCTCAGGGACCGTCTGCAAATATAAACACTAGACATGGCTGAAAAGATGTAAAAACTCCACACTTCTACACGGTATCTACTCATTTATTTACTTAGTTGTTTGTTTATTTCATTTATTACTTACTTTGCTGTTTACATGAAATGAATAGTGTGTCAAACAGTGTGTCCTCCAAAAAAAATTAATTAAAAAAAAAAAAAAAAAGGGGGAGGATTTGGCGCCCCCTCCAGCGGAGGGCGCCCTAGGCAACGGCCTAGTCAGCCTATGCCCAGGGCCGGCCCTGACCCTGAGAAACATCACAAAGACTCTGTCAGAGAGTCTCTGAACAGCCACAAGTCTTTATTCTAACAGCATGTTCTCCACCATGCTCGCTTATCTCACCTGTCGTGCTCACTGACGTTTCTTTTTGTTCGGGTGGGTCGTGAGCGCGCTAAAGCCCCGCCTCCTGTTTTGACAGCCACGGCTTTCTCCACAGTTTATGCAAGATTTAAACTCGAAACGGGAAACTGTCAGTAATGCGGGACAGAGTCTCAATCTGTTCACTCAGCAGCACCTCTCAGAGATCCACTTGATGCTCGCGTTAGCCTAAGGTGCGTTTAAAGACGGCTCGGAAAAATAAGTTTCCGCACATTAATGGATTAAACGGCTGAAAAAAAGTGCGGGGGACAGAGGGCACTGTCACGGGAAGTGCGGGGGACATGTCCCACGCGTACCCCGCGTCAATTACGCCCATGAATACCACACAATGCGTAAAAACGTTCCTATGCACGAAATACGCACAGATCTCTTTGTAAGTATGGTTGATAAATGATGGTCCTGGACACTTCCCTCTGGTGGAGGATCTAAGTACTACATGCGAGTAGTCTATTTTTTAATTGTATGGCCTGTGCAGTTATTATTACATAGATTAAAAACATGTGTCATATATCATGTTAATATCAAAAGAAAAGTTCAATTAAAAATCATAACTCTGTCATTAATATTTTTGTATCAGGCTTTAAATTGTAACAGAGTAAAACTGCATTTAGGAATCAATTTTGTTTTCTAGTCATTATGCAGCAGATGAGAATTTTGTTTCATGTGATGTTTTGTATATTGAACCATGTGACTAGATGTTTTAGAACTGAAAGCCTAAAAGGAAGAGACAGATTAGAGATTAACAGATGGTGAGTGAACCTCTATGTTAATCATCTAAAAGGATGACTGTGATGAAATTCGTTCTTATTGTGAAAAGCCTGGCCCACTGGTGAGGGTGTGAAAAATAGTTGACCTCACTACTTCAGACCGATGGACTCATCGACCAAGTCTTGAGAAAACAGCCTAAGTGGAAGATCTTTAGCATCAGGGGTCTGTCTGCAGGTCTGACCAGCGAGTCATTGTCAAAATGATGGATGAGCGTTTGCATGTGTGTGTGTGTGTGTGTGTGTGTGTGTGTGTGTGTGTGTGTATTTGCAGGATAAGTGTGTGGCAAATGGATAAATGAACCCACAGTTATTCAAATGTGTCCTTAGTTATTGCATCAAACAAAAATCACCCCAAAAACATTTGGAGTCTTCCTAAAATCAATTCAGAGCTTCAAGCTGTAAAAAAAATAACAAATCTGATGGAATGGGGGAAAAATATTATTGTACCTGTACTCGAGACGTTTGGAGGGATTATCTCAAAAAAACATTATTTTGAACTAAATAAATCCACATTAAAGCACATAGTTTATCAGTATAAACCAATTTACTGTTTTGAATAAATGGAGTGCTTAAAACATGTTTAAATTTTTGTAACTTCTAAATTTGAGTCTGAATGTAAACTCTACACTTTTATGAACAGAAACACATGAAAGTTGTTTTAAAGGTCAGTCTGCGTTTAATCTCCTCATTTCCTTAAATTCTCATACAAGACCAATCTCCTGTAATAATTTCCAGAACATTTTGTGTGAAAGAGAAAAGTTCATTGACGTCCCACAAGTTAGATTTTTCCTCTTCCACCGTTCCCGGCTGCCCACCTCCGTGTGTTTGTAATAAAATATAATGATTACTGCAGCTGAGGTGCTATCAGTGAAATTTAAACAAGTTTAAATCCATGAGGAGAAAGTGAACCAGAAATCTTAGACGTGCTGCTTAATACAATGTAATCACAACTGACTGTAATAATAAGGCTGAAAGGCTCAAAACAAAACCCAGATCACAGCGAGAGTTGGTTTTGGAACAGATCTGACATTAGTGAGGTGTACACACTGCAATCTAGATTTTTAAATATTTATTCATCATATATGCTAAAAATATATCATAGGTCCTAATTTTAACTTGCAGACAGAGAGATCTGTAACTAAAGATGAAGTCATGGTGATCGCCGGGTTATGTGTCCCCTGTCACCTGCAGCAGTTACTTCTCACATGCTGAGTTGAAATAAAAAACTTTTTTTAAAGGTATATTTTGTAATTTAATGTATTATTTTTCTTTACATGTTTGTAATTGAAATGTATCTTTGTATGTCAACCATCAGGGGTTGGAAAACCTTGTTTTGACTGAAATGTTGACCTTTGACCTTCAGTTTCAAGCCATGACCATCAGGAGCAGAAATGTGAGATTTCCAAGATGTGGAGGTGTTTCTGTTGGGTTATCTCCTCCCCGTGGGGATTTCTGGGAACCTTAAAGAAGCTTAGAAACTCGTGCTACTGACGTTAGTGTGTTACTGAGATACTGGCTCATGCAGACAGAATAAACTCATTTAGTTGCTGTTTTTAATTATTCTACTGTCTTTGCTGCCCTCTACTGGCATTGTGAGGAAACATCTCAAAGGAAATACAGTTTCGGCTTATTTTTTATCCCAAAAAAGACCATGAATGACTTAACAGAGTTTTAAAGATGACAAATAGTTGCTGGACAGCTGTCAGATGCATCCATGACAAAAATAGCTGTTTAACGTGGCAGGAGGAAAAGGCTCAAGAGTCGTGACCTTAAACATCAAATGTGGATGAATTGCATCACCAAATGAGACCAGTGACTGCAAAAGGAACACTGGTGCATTTTCTTTCATGTCAGGAATCATAAGAGGACTGGGTATTTTTGAAAAAACAGGAAATACATCAGATGTTTTTCTATCATGGGAGAAGAAGTGGAGGTGGTGGAGGAATGCTCACCTGGACTGCAGACACAAAAGTGATGCTGTATACAAGAAAGCACAGAGGAGACTGTACTAGCTGAGCTAAGCTAAGATCCTTCAGCATTCTGAGATCCTGCAGTAAGATTTTACACATCCTCTGCTTTTGAAGAGTGTGATCTCATCATCTGTTGGCATCAGAGCTAGTGATTGTTTTGGAGACTTGATCAAGTTGATGAAGAGGATTGGTTCTGTTCTGGCGACTGCTCTCAAGCTTTGATTGTACAAAGAAGATGATGGATGTTCCTAAGCATCCTCTTCACAAGACAGTACATCAACAACAGGGTGTCTTCAGTCAAAGCTTTAATCGATCCGCTGTAACACAAACCACAGTGGATTTTTCTGCTCACAGCTAGAACCTGTTATAATAACATTTAGAAGAAACTTAAAATAATATGTTTACTACAAGACCTGATTTCCCTTTAAGATTAATGAAGTTGGATTGATTGATTGATTGATTGATTGATTGATTGACTGATTGATTGATTGATTGATTGATTGATTGATTGATTGATTGATTGATTGATTGATTGATTGATTGATTGATTGAAGTGAACAATTTTATATCAGTATTTGTTTGCAGATACAAGTTGTAATTATTTTACTGTTAAAATCGCAAATAAAAAATGACATGATGATGAGAAAATAATTAAAAAGTTGTACATTGTTATCATTTGTATCCCTAATTTAAACTTGCATCTAAAACACGGTTAACTTGGTCGTTTATGCGATTTCCGAGGTATCCTGAACGCAGCACTTTCTTCAGACCCGGAAGTATAACGTAAGCGTAAACACAGCTGTGAAACCTGCTACTTTATGGACGATGGTGTACGTGTCCAACGGTGAGTGGATCGTCTTGTTTTTACAACTGTTTCTTAATATTAAAGCAAGTATTTAGTAGTTTATGTTATCTGAGATAAATATAGGACATTTATAAACACACTAAAACAAGGAAGTCTTCAGCATTGCTTAATTTAGCTAGTTAGCTTGTTAGCATCATGACGTACCAAGAACACTACTGACTTACTCAGGAAATAGGGTAATTTAAGTAATTTAATTACTTATTTTAAGATGTTATAGCTGTAACAACTGTATTTTTTTTATAATCTCACACTAATTTGTCAACCTAAAGATGGTTTTGGGAAACAACACTGAATGATACATTTATGGGCAGAAAAATAAGTGAACTTCCAGAAATCAGTGTAATAATCAATGTTGATGTAGTTGGCTTGAATACTAACATAAACAAGATCCTTTTCCCTTACCAGTAATGTCTGCTGTCTTTTAAACCTTTGTCTCTCAGGTCAGGTACTGGACAACAGGGCCCAGTCCCCCTGGAACCTGTCCATACTGGTTGATCTTTTCTGGGGAGCAGTGGAGTTTTTCAGCCTTTTGTGAGTCTAACAATTTCTGATAAACTCATTTATTTTCATCCTAATTTAAGACTGAGCCAAATATCATTTATAGATCTCATGAAATAAAGCTATGCATTAAGGGGAAAGTTATATTTGTTTATGCTGGTTGATTTGTATTTTACCAGTTTTAGGACGATCATACACCCAGACTTGTCGAAGGATGGAAGCGCTGCTTCATCACGCTTCAGTGACGGCAGAGGGTAGGTTTCAGAAATGCAGCCGTTTCCTAACCGTCACATTCAAATGTGACATCTGTGTAGATGTCTCATGTTAAAAACTGAGTCTTTATGTAAATAAGATATAATGCTTGCATTACAGAAAAGGGGATTTTGATGGATCAAATTATCATTTATTCAACTTTTGAAAATGTGTTCATTGTATTTCTGGTCATTTGTGAATTTATAGACTAAAGTGTTTATAGTTTACACCTTTTGTCCTTCACATGGTCATCCTCTGCTTGTTTTTGCAGCCCCCCAGGTCCTCCTGGTGGCAGAAGGCGGATGGGAAGAATAAATCACGGTGCAGGTCCTACACCTCCACCAATGGGTGGGGGAGGATGAGGAAGGTGAGTGTTATTTATACCTTTTTGATTGTTTTCTCTTATTGAACTTGGAAGTGTTTCCATAGAAACGAGTGATTTCAGTCTAGTGATTAAAAAAGTTTAGATTATGATTTATTCTGAGGTAAATCTAATCTCTGCCCCCTCTCCAGGTAAACGCCTACACATGTAGTGTAGGCGTGGGGCGTCACGCCGTGTCTATCCTCTGAGAACAGATGCTAACGTCGCAGCGCTGAAGCCCCTCCTCATCAGCTGCTACTGTTAAACAGTTTCTTGATGCCTTTCTGGGAATTCCTAAACACGGGGGCCAGAATGGTTGATGCAGCAGCTCTCAGCATCCCTTCCCTCCTTTTTGACCTTCTAGTTTACAGCGACATCAGTCTTGTATAAATATCTATTACCATTTTAGTTACAGCCACCCCTCTTGGGAAACATCTCCTAGTTTGTCTTTGTTTTGTATCCTTGTGTTTAAATAAACATATATTAGTGATTTTGTCTTGTTATTAAAGCAGTTGTGGTTTATTTACAGTAACATACCTACATAAACAGGAGTAAATATTTACAGAACAAACGTCCTCTCATGTTAGACTAGAAGTTACACAAACCCTCCTCTGGGTAACAAACCATCAGGATCTTTATTAAATAAAAACTCATTTTTAGTCCATCTGGCATCATTACCGCTGACGTTCAGCTTTCACCAAACAAAAGCAGCTCTTTCTCTGAGCATTCTGACACCAAAGCGCTGCCACTCCCTCTGGTGGATCCACATCTCCTGCGTCGTGTCCAGGCACGCGAGCACCGCTCCCCCCTTCCACGATATCAGCCTGGGGTCCATGTCCTTCAACAAAACACCAATTTACAATCAGTCTGATGGAATTCACTGTATTTTTTCTTCAGTGGAGCATAAGTTGGTGAATCTCAGAACATCTTCCGTTTCTAACGAT
This sequence comes from Aphyosemion australe, assembly GCA_006937985.1. NCBI lineage: Eukaryota > Metazoa > Chordata > Actinopteri > Cyprinodontiformes > Nothobranchiidae > Aphyosemion > Aphyosemion australe. Next base: position 25,530 of record SSNS01000472.1, read on the forward strand.
CATCCTGCGTTACCTTTGGTCGAGTGATAACCTCCACGTTATCGACCAGCCGTCTGAAGGAGGGCGGCATCTTGTTGATGATGCGATGGAGCAGAAATTCCTGAGCGCCGTGAAACATGAGCCCTCCTCCCACCACCAGGATGGAGCTGTACATTTTACGTTTGGTTTCATCCGATGCTGATGACGAAAGGAGAATACGAGAGCAGGAGTTCTAGATGTTATTGCCATAGTTCCTTAGAATGTATAACTATTTCCTTTTAAATCTTACATCACGGTCTACTTCCTTACCACAGCAGTCGATGCTATGTAGAATAGCTTTGTCCAGTCCCAGCGCTTTGCTCTCAAACTGGCTAATGATGGCAGTTTTCCTGGAGAGGTGAGTGGACAGAGGCTCTTCCACCTCTCCTGTCCCCATCAGACAGTCTCCCTGGGCAGACACCAGCTCCATCTCCCCCTGTGACCCCCCTCCTCCTCCCGTACCAGTGCTCCCACAGCTCCTGGGAACATCAGACATCTCCCCCGTCCTTCCCTGACAGCTCATCTCACCATCCAAACCACCACCTAGTCTGGAAACAGCCTTACGGTCTGCAACGGATTTGGAGGACTGTGGAGAGAAAATGACAGGATAGTTACAGACATACAATAATCAGTGATCGTATATATAACCAGCTCCGGTGGCCTAGTGGTAGAGTGTCCGCCCCGGGACTGGGAGATCGGGGTTCGAATCCCGGTCGGGTCATACCAAAGACTTTGAAAAAATGGGACCCAATGCCTCCTCGCTTGATACTCAGCACTAAGGGGATGGATTGGGGGGTTAAACCACCAAATAGTTCCCGAGCGCGGCCACAGCTGCAGCTCACCGCTCCCCACCATGGGGATGGGTCAAATGCGAAGATGTAATTTCACCAGTGTGTGATGATGACTAATGGTACTTTATAGCTGAATTGTGTATGGAGATTACCTGATCCTGCTTGTTTTGTGTAGCCAGCAGGTAGTGTTCATCATGAGGATCCTCTGAGTCACCTTGGGAGCGGTACTGAAGCGAGGTCATCTTCTGACCAACAATACCAAATGTGGTCGGGTAGAAAAGACCCATGGGTGCCTTTAGGGGAGACGGAGACATGAACATGATAAATGTTAGCTAAATCATGTTAAAGGCATTACAAAAATAATAACTTTGTTCTGTTCAGTTTAAAAAGACACCTGTAACTTCTCATCTCCAAGTCGAATCTGGTACAGAAGAGCTGGGGCTTCTGGGAAGCGTGTCTGAAACTCATGATCTTGTAATCCTGATATGTCCTGTTGAGAACAAACAAGACAGATTAGAGAATTAAGTCTCCAAAAACTGGTTTTACAAACGACTACAGCAGTCCATCATCTGACACACCTGGTTTAGGTGGCAGACGTTCTCTTTCAGATGCTGCAGGAGCTGACAGTCGAGTCTGTTGGCCAGCTGACAGTCTCTGTAGGGAAACCCCGCCCTCTGCAGGAGCCAGAACAACGTTCTGGTCACATCCGAGCCGCCGTATGCCAAACACAGCCTGCAGAAGTCAAAAATGGAGCGATCAGACCAGATAATACGCAGGCAAAACAAGAAATTAAAGTGTTTTTTTTTTTTTTTTTTCAATTAAATCATTTTTTGCGTGAGCAGCTCCTACCTCGAGTTCCGATGGGACACTCCATCCTCTACGCAGCACACGCTGGTCTTCTGGTCGCCTACATCCACGACGCAAGCACTGCTTAACCCGCTGCCAAATGTAGCACACACCGACTCCTGGTGCACGATGATGGCTACACACACACACACACACACACACAGAGTCAAAAATTATTTGATGCTAAGAAAAGAAAGTAACTAATAAGTGGTAATATAACAGAATATGCTGGTGTATACCGGAGAAGCCCATATTCAGCAGAAGCATGTTGACTATTTCCTTTATGTGCTGTCTGTTGTAGATGTCGGGGACCAACAGGATGCATCTGTAATACTGAAAGTCAACAATCAAAACAAACTGAGAACTAATTTTCCAGAAAGACTGATTTTTGATTTGATTTTTCAAAGTTTACCGACCACAGCTCCTGGGGAACATCGAGGAAATATAAAAAAAGCGAAAGCACATCTCACACCTTTAAATCTTTCAGGGGGATATCCAGATGCTTCTGAATAACGTGACTCCAGATCGTCTCTAGATCAGCCAGGACTGCCGTCAGGGAACCTCCAACTCCAGGATGCACATTGAGCTGACCTCTAACAACCGGCCAGTGGACGTTGTAGCAGTCGGATGGATTCACGTAGAGAGCCTGCATGATGAAAGTAAGTGAAGAATTTAAAAACGTCTTACACAGAAAATAAAACATGTCACAAACTGATTTGTTTTTTGTTTTTGCGCTGACCTCGTCTCCCACCAGATAAGGAGGATGGTGGCTCGTGTTGGTCCACTTCACCCTGGAGCTGCTGTCCAGAACAGCCGGGCGGATCTGACAGTTATATGCTCTGGCCTAAACGTGCAGAAGAATGAAATCCTTAGCATTTCTCACCAACTTTGACCTCATAATCCCTTTTCTGCATATGCACCTGTTCAGCAGACACAGGAGTCCTCCTCACGCCGTTTGACATCTTCTTTGACCAGATGGCCTGGTCCACCATCTTCAGTCCATTCTGTCTCTGCTCATTGCTCTCAGGTTTCTGTTGGACAGGAGGACACCAGCGTGGCTTTATGTGAAAAGTGTGAGGGACTGTTATGCGTTCTCATCTGGACAAAGGCGACTTACATTTAGACCTTCTCTCAGCAGCCACGTGTCCTCATATCTGGGCTGTCCACTTTGCTTGTGTCTGCGTGCAATCACATGGGGGATGGTCACGGGAAGAGTATCGGTTGCTCGGCCAACGCGGAGGGTTCTGGAACCGAGGTGGATGACGATGACAAAATTGCTCTGGATTTGCTGTAAAAAGGAAAAAATATCACATAAATAGATGACATCATTCATGTATAGTATATATAAATACACACCTTATTTCTGTCAGTACTTTTATGTGTTTTGTGTGAAGATCAGTTCTCTCTAGGACTTAAAAATCAAGAGAGCACATGTGATGCAATAAAAACAATATTTTATTCTAAAGTCATTAAGCTTAGGTTAGACTTCACACCCCTGATAGAACTAAAACAGCCCCAACATAGAAACTCATATATGTTACATTAAATAATAATAACAGAGTTTAGTTCAAATGTTTTTACCAACACATGTAAACACCAAGTCTCACCTCCTGAAGCGGTTCTGCTATGGCTGCAGGAGCGATGGGTCTTTTCACCCCGCGCTGTTGCTCCTTCTCTTTCTCCTTGTCCCGCTCTTTTTCCTTCTCCTTTCCGTTTTCCACCTCTTTCTCAGCCTGAGTCATTGTCACTGTTTACAACCTTACATTAATTATCATAAAAATAACGTATTGATAACCTTCTTTGGCTTCAAATGTGCATCAAAACGTAAGAAAAGATCGTTTCTCCTCACCCTCACCCTGGTCTGCACCTTACTTCCGTGTTTGATCACATGATATTAAATGAAGCTTCCTATTGGACATTACAATTTTTTCATTTCAACTATTTTAAAATTCGTATGAAAACAAATAGTTATGTTATGTAGATTAGGTTATTGAATTTAATTAGTTTTCGAGATTGATTTTAGCTATAAATACAAAGCAGTGAACTATCTATTGTTCACGTCATCGTTCGTTTTTCTTCAGCCTAACTTTGCCCCTGTAGTTGAACATTGGCTGCCATCGTGTGGCCATTCCGTGACATTACAACAACAACAGATTTAAGCGATGAAGTTTCTGAAATTTCTATAGTTTGTTTAGCGCTTTTGTTTGTTTGTAAAAGAAGGAGGTGAATGTTTCAACGAATATAATTACTGATTCTGTTTTTAAATGTGTAAGAAACTCATTATTTGTATTTTATAAAGTTAAAAATTCAATTTATTTACCTTTTGTGCGTTTGAGCGTTTGATATTTGTTGTAATAACACAAAATGCCCGCCAGAGGGAGACAAATCTCTGTAATAAACATGAATCCCAGATTAGACGAAAAAATAAATAAATGATATTGTTTCTTTGTTGCTTATTAAAATTACACATTAACTTTGGTTAATTTTTATGCTTTTTGATGCTAACATTCAGGATAAACATCTAAATTTAGCATTTTTATTATTTTAATTGTCAAAGTAAGTCATACAATTTGTTATTTGTTGTCTCTTTTTATCATAAAAACAGGTTATAAGTCAATTTAATATTTTGTTTTTCATTAAAAAAAACTCCAGTCACTATTTTTTTGCTCTGTTTTCTCACTCTTCTTACTTATTGAGAAATTCTCATAATCAAATCATTCATGGTTTCATCTTTCTTTTTTCAAATTTTCAACAAATGCACTATAAGAAAAAAATGTGTTTAACTATCTGATTTTTATAAGTATATAGAATAGAATAGAATAGAATAGAATAGAATAGAATAAACCTTTATTACTGGTATCCCACAAATTTAAATATTACACAGCTCTTATAGTAAAATGAATATAGATGAAGACAAAAATAGCTCTGTATACATAGCAATCAAACAAATACATTTGTATGTACATAAAATGTATAAAAATGTACAAAAAAGTATCAAAATGTACAGCGCTATGTACTCAGGTGTGTGAATGATCCTGTTGAAGCGTACACTGTACAACCAAGCTGCAAATGAGTTAAAGCAATTTAGCAGATAATATGTCAGTTAAACAGGTGATGCATAAATAACCAACACTAAACCACAGCATAAAAGATAGCCACAGTGTCGTAGAAGGTTCTTAACAGAGACCTGTTATTGCATGTTTTGCTGCCGTATCTATCTTCAGTAGCAAGCCCAGTATCTGCAGATCTAGTGACGCACTGTCACGTCTGTGACATTCTACCGCAAAATTCTCCTGAAGGACAGATGTGGGAGGCTGGCTGCCAAGATAAAAAAAGCAGGTGTGATAAGAGAAAAACATCTAAATTCAAAACACATCTGCAACAGTTTTAGGGAGTTTTTGTAGAGCGGCATTAACAAAAGTGTCTCAGTTTAGCTTCCACCATGCAGGAGCAGGGCTGAGCCTAAAGATGGAGCTCCTGGACTCATGTGTCCAAAGTAAAGCATGCCATTTTAGAACTCTTATGGTTCGTTCTGATGTTATTCTACAAAAATAAATCACCCTGCCATGTTCAAGTTGTCACTTGTAAAATAATGAACACCATTTTGTTTTACAAATGGCGTTAAAAGTCTTCTGAGCAGTCTTTATTTATAGAGTGCTTTACAGTAAAATACTAAATCTAGTGACCAAAACAACTATAAAATGGGTATAAAAACACATAAACAAAGATAAAAACAAAGATAAAAACATAAAAAAGGAAAATAGAGAAAAGGAGAAAAAAACATGTCATCTTAACACATCGGCCTCAACGTTTTCATCATAAATCTTCCATCAACAGCTCTCTGGATAAACTCGGCGTAACCCCTCCTAACGTTTCGATAGCTGCTCTCAGTTTTGCAGAATCCTGTTTATTGTGGGAACGTCTCAGTTTGAGCAGCATAGACAGAATCTTCTTCTCAACCTTTCTCGGGTCGTGAAGCTTTTTGCAAAGATTGCTCAAGTCTTTCATCAGATAAAAAGACCTACACACTTTCAGTTCTGGAAGACAAACATGAGGCTTCTTGCTCAGGTGCACCACCGAGAACTTGGCCAGATCACTGGAACGTTTTGCATGACTTGCAACCATGTTGAGAATCAGAGGGTAAAGGTCATGGGTGGCGGCTGGGATTGAATGCTCTGGAAGGGTTTGTTTGTTTTGGAGCAGAGAAGATGACTAAAAGAAGAAAAAAGGAAATGGGACTTACTTTTTTGCCAACATGAGCAAAATTAAGATGAAAAATGTGAAAAATAAAGACTTACAGCGTCTCCCAGAGGGGAAACAATCAGCACGTGTTTTGCAGCCTTCGCCTGCTCTGCTAACCAACGGAGCGGACCCTGCTCTGCAACTTTCCCCTGCTGCCACAAGTCAATCGCTACTTCACAGCCGCCGTGCCACTGAAGAAACTCTGCCAGCGTCACCACGGCACGCTGGAAGGCAGAATTCTCAGCAGGATACACCACAAGTACAGGAACGGGAACCGAATTAGACGTAGAGAGTTTTCTGAAGTTCAGAACAGAGCTGGAATATTTACCTGAGGAGTGAGAAGAAATGAAAGTCAAACACATTTTTAAACTGAAAGCATAATTCTAAACTAAGTTTTTCATTTATGTTTGTTGTGGCTGCTGGAGGAAGGAAGACGCTTCTGAGATAAAGAATCAGACAACTAAATTTAACCACTTTTACAGTGTAGAGGAGCGGTTGCTGTAAATATACATTCAGCGTGTTGATTTGTGCAGCTCCCTACGTTATTACAGCTGGAAGCGACGCCTCTCGCTCGTGAACACACACATCTAGCTAGTCAAAACGGCTAAAACACAATGTTTTACAGTTTTTGTCCTCGCGTTATGCTGTTTATTCATACGTACACTGCCCAGCCAAAAAAAAGTCACCACCAAAAAAAAGGTCACACACTCTAATTTTTCATTGGCCTGCCTTTAGCTTTGATTACAGCACACATTCGCTGTGGCATTGTTTCAATAAGCTTCTGCAATGTCACCAGATTTATTTCCATCCAGTGTTGCATTAATGTGTCACCAAGATCTTGCATTGATGATGGTAGTCGGGCCGCTGCACAAAGCCTTCTCCAGCACATCCCAAAGAGTCTCAATGGGGTTCAGGTCTGGACTCTGTGGTGGCCAATCCATGTGTGGAAATGATGTCTCATGCTCCCTGAACCACTCTTTCACTATTTGAGCCCCATGAATCCTGGCATTGTCATCTTGGAATATGCCCGTGCCATCAGGGAAGATGGAATAACCTGGTCATTCAGGATATTCAGGTAGTCAGCTGACCTCATTCTTGGAGCACATCCTGTTGCTGAACCTAGACCTGACCAACTGCAGGAACCCCAGATCATAGCACTGCCCCCACAGGCTTGTACAGTAGGCACTAGGCATGATGGGTGCATCACTTCATCTGCCTCTCTTCTTACCCTGATGCACCCATCACTCTGGAACAGGGTCCATCTGGACTCATCAGACCACATGACCTTCTTCCATTGCTCCAGAGTCCAATCTTTATGCTCCCTAGCAAACCGAAGCCTTTTTCTCTGGTTTGCCTCACTGGTTAGTGGTTTTCTTATGACTGCACAGCTGTTCAGTCCCAATTCCTTGAGTTCCCTTCACATTGTGCATGTGAAAATGTTACTTACTTACTTTAACATTTAAACATAGCCCTGAGTTCTACTGCTTGATTTCACCAAATGTTTAAGTGATTGCCGATCACGTTCAAGTGTGCAAGAAAAGGACACAAAATCTAACATCTGTTCCATGCTTGTGCTTCAGCTTTATATGTAATAAGTGTTTTATTTACACAATAAGCAGAGGAAACCCAGGAGCATCAGAGCAGCCATCGCTCCAGTGGTGAATATGATGATGTCATCAATTCTCTGTCCTTCAGAGGAAAACATAACATGACAAATTCCTCGTTAGTGTAACAGTCGACATGGCAACAAATCTGATTCTCAAAACAAGGGCAGCCATGTGTTTGACATGAGATTCTGAGATAAAGCTTTGATGAGCTGTTTTACCTGCAGGAGGGGGCTCAGTGGAGATTTCAACTGTAGAAGAAAGGTCTAAAATGATAGAAAAATAATTATTTCACATCATAAATGTGCTTTTGTGGCGTAGATTAAATCTAATTGTTTGATTTTAGAAACAAGTGGCTGACCTTCAGCCACACTTGGAGCCGCTGCATAAAGAGAGGACCATAACGACAACATCAGAATTCACATTTCCTGTTAAATTAGTTAACCACAACTTTAAATGTAGTTGTACATTTTCTGGTTTTAATCAGACTAGAAATAAGAGTGCATTTTTTAAATTGACTTACTTTTTCGTGGAGAAGGAATCAAAATAAGTTTACTCAAAGTTGAATCTCCAGCCCCCAGTGGAGGCAACGGAATATTAGAAACATCTACACTAATGTAGCCGTAGCCCGCATCCACTATAAAATGAAACCATTCCTAGATTTGAAAAGAAACACTCATTTTAGTTAACAGAGTTTTGAACTCAAAGATCCATGTTGTTATAGTTCAGAATAACGCTACTTAGAAACAAGATGATATATTTGATACCTGTTCTGATCCACTGAGATGTGCTTGGGCAAAGGGAGGGTCATATTCACAGAGGTAGGGGTGCAGCCCACTCATCATAATTTCAGTTCCTGTCAAGTATTTTACACTAGCTGCAGAAAAGAAAAGAACAGAGCTTTTAATGCAGGTGGGCATTGATTATTTCAGATTAAAGATCAGGATTCACTACAGAGCTCCAGCAGGACCAGATAAACTAAACTACCATCTATTTGTTAAAGATCAAGTCACCCTCTACCAGAGTCTTACTACACCCATACTTCCTGTTTGAAAAATGCACCTAGAGGAGGCGTCGCCTGGTGGACTGCGGCTGTCTTTTTTTTCTATCATGAATCCCAAAAATAACCAGTTACTGATCTCTTCTATTGACGCCATGTTTGTTTTGGTTGTACCCTACAAATCTGACACTATATCCGGTTTGAGTTCTGTAATGTGCCCCCTAGTGGAATCCTCTAGTACTACGTGCAGTGAAGTAGCAAATATGTGAACAAGATGCAGCCTGCTGCCTGCATCAACGCGAGGTTAAAAAGCAAGTATACTCCCGGCCTTAGCCATTAGCAATGACTGACTCAAATTCAATGTGGTGCAAAAGGATGTGTAACCGGTGTAAAAAGCCCCATGACTAGTGTAACAAATTCTGCTCCAAACTACTGGAACATATGTTAAAGTTTACAGCCAAATGACACCTAACAGTTGCATGTCTTCATATTTACAACATGTATTTAAGAAAACTATAAGTTTAAATGTGACAAGAGAAAATATCCTTCCTCTTCCCAGAACGCCTAGCGCCAACTGAGAGCGGTGCAGCGCTGAGGTCATCATAGAGCACTTTCTTAAAGTGACAGTACCAAAATTAAAATGAAGGAATAACAAGAAAACTTTCAAACATAAACCAAAATAAGGATTCATTAATATTAATCAAGATTTGATAAAGTTTCAAAACAATTATGAACAGAACAAAAGCTTAATTTTTAAAATGGTTACAGATGCAATAAGGACCATTTTACGCAGATTTTTTTATAGGACAAGATGCACTAAAATACTGACATAATGACAACATGTCTCTGCAGCACTATTAGACACTCATTTATACAGTTTATCAGCAAAAAAAGTAGACTTGGGGGTGACTTGCTCTTTAAACAATCTGCAGTTGAGATTCTTTATATGCAAGACTTTGAATATTTGTCATATTGGCGTTATTATCCCTGCAAAATAAAGTTTTGACACATTCAAAAAGTCAAATGAATCAGTGAATCCAAATTCAAAATAAAGTTTGTTACCATCAATGTTGATTGCCCAGCTTATGTTCAGTTTGGTCTCTTTTTCCTCCACCAGCTTCACGTCTAAGGCTGCCACCTTGGATGGACTGTTCTCAACATCTGTTTCGGGCAATTCTGTTACAGTGGTATGGGGTTTATTTTAATCGTGCTTGTTTTCACAATTTTACTCTTCTTTTTCATTCAACAACATTACAGTGTTGATTGATAAAATAAGTTTATCGCTTGTGTTAAATTATTAATATGGAGCTGGTCTCCCCATCCTAGTTCTTAGAGCACACTGTTTTTAGCTTCAACTCATGACTTGGTTGAATTCTTAAGAGTTTTATGCTATGCTCATTTGAATCAAATGTCCTATTTAATTGTTTTGTAAAAAAAAAAAGACTGCTATCTTTGTTCTTTATGTCACTGATATCATGAAAGTATTTCTCTAAGCATCTCTTTTCCACTTCAAATAAATGGATTTATTTGCCCCATGCAAAATTATTACATAATTGCAAAATAAAAAAAAAAATCTATACTTATTTGTCTGGGGGGGCACCTAGATAACCCCCCCCCCCCCCCCCCCCCCCCCCCCCCCCCCCCCCCCCCCCCCCCCCCCCCCCCCCACCCCCTGACAGCCCCTGCAGGACAATAATAATGAAATTATATTGTATATAGAAATTAGATGTCATGCTCAGCGATCCAAAAATAAACATTGTCTTACCATCGCTCCTCTTACACGTCACTTTCTGTATAGAAACAACAATAACAGAGTTGAGGATCACACATATCATTTTATGTTGATTTTTCTCCATTTTTTTTTAGTAATAGTAGAAAACTTACAATTTGATGAGCTGTCACCTGGGAAGACAGACACCAGAGAAAAAACAGTATTTTCCGCCACATTTCCAGCTAAAAAACAATTTAAAAATTAATTAAGTAAAAAACTAGCAGAAAATATGTATTTGAAGACTTTTTCGTTCAGTAACTACACCAGAATGAGGGACAGAACTACTCGGTGCCTCCTTAAAAACGTCCCTAAGCCCCGCCCACACAGACTTTTACAGTTAGACGCTGCTGAATTGCCAGCAGGGCCGAGCTCTGAATTGGTTTCCTCGATTAATATAAAAAGGTAAGCTTCCCTGCTTCATGTTGACGCATGTATGCCTTTAGGGCGTACTTTTGTGTGTAGACAAAAAACTACGTCTCCAGTTTAGATTAACTAGTTTTGCAGGTTTCTCTGTCGTTTCGTGGAGTTCAGATGACTTTGGAGACAGCTAACAACTACTTAGCTGTTTATTAGTGCATAAAAACAACAACTTTACTCTCCGATGAGCGTCACCATCAGCGTAATCCCTATTTTAAGATGTTTGAATGCATTGCACGTGTCTTATAAAGAGCCTGAAGCATTCAAAAACTAAAAGACGCACAGAAACGTGTCAGAATCTACATTTATTGGTCATATAAATACTGATAAGCTTAGATATTGCCCATGCGTCGAAGACTTTTAATGCAAAACTTTATTAAAAAATAGTTATCGAGTCTTATTTTGTAACATTGAAGTTAAACATGCATGTTTGAGAGCATTTTATTTGGATTAATTCAGTTTTTTTCTATAAAAAAAGAGTTAAGTGATCAAAAACAGTCGTGGCCTGCATTTCACCCGGTCTTTGAACGCAACGCAAGAGCCATCAAATAGTGCAAGAGTCCAAAACATGATGATCAAACAGTTTGTGTTCATTTTTATTTAATTTATGGTTGTTTTTGTATTTCATCCTCTGTGTTTCCCTTTTGTTTTTAATAAAGTTGTTACAGAAATGTTCTTTTTTTTTACTCCACGGCCCAAAACAAAGAAAAGGGCTGCCTGTGACTCATCTCATTAGAGGTCAAACTATAAACGTTTCCCCTGAATGGACAGATTTGATGAAGAATAACTGGAGATCCCTGACATTCTCAAATAAGCAACTGTTGTTTGCTGCAGAAACTCAACAGAAAACTCCTCAAAACACAGAAAATGCAGCAAATCTTTGAAGTTATTTAATATAAAATAAAGGCAACCTTGCTTATCGTGATCAGAGCTGGCAAGTGTGACCTTAGGTTAAATATTTACAAGATGAGACAGTGCAGGCCCTCTAGTATCTTATGTAGAATCTAATGGACACAAATGCATTTACCTGCTGAAAAAGATATTTTAATGTGTGAGTGTATCTCAAATACAAGTTTTACGGGTGTTGACCAAATTGAAACTTTACATGTAATATTTGTTTAATTATTGACAAACAGCTAGTGCTTCTCAAACTAATTCTTATAAAAAATAGATTTTCAAAACATTAAGGAACCATGCAAACCACAGTGAACGTAACAAAGATTCATATCAGCATAAAGCGTACTTGTAGGAGTTTGCATTTCAATAAAACTATCAGATTTGCTATTTTTCCGTTTTAAGCGTAACTTCCTGCCTCTGATCATGAAGTGTTGTGGTTACACAGATTACAGGAAACCTTCTCAGAATGCTGTCTGTGGCCACACTCGGCCAAGCAGGAGCCCGAACGGTTGTGACCGGGACTTGGAGTAGACTCGTGAAGGACACCAGGTGATTCTTTACTCGATTTTCTGAAGTGTTTCTTTATCCCAAAGACCCATTTTTCTTTTACTGCTGCTCCTTTTAACTGTTGCAGATGCTTTACTGCTTCAGCTTCTCGTTGGAACTCCTCATCATCGCCTCCAGCCAATCAGAAGACGCCGTCCTACAGCTATGTGGTTATCGGCGCAGGGTCGGCGGGCTGCGTTCTGGCCAACCGCCTCTCGGAGGAAGCTCATGAGTCCGTGTTGCTGCTGGAGGCCGGCCCCAAGGACAAATGGCTCGGAAGCCTACGTCTCTCATGGAAGATCCACATGCCGGCTGCTCTGACCTACAACCTTTGTGACGACAAGTACAAAGAATAAATATTCTACTTTTTTAAAGATCCACTCTTCTGATAACAATAAAACATTGTTTTTTGTCATATTTCCTCTTCAGGTACAACTGGTTCTACCACACCTTGCCTCAGGCCCACATGGACGACAGGGTGCTGTACTGGCCAAGGGGCCGTGTTTGGGGGGGCTCCTCCTCCCTCAATGCCATGGTTTACGTCCGCGGTCATGCTGAGGACTACAACCGCTGGCAGAGGGAGGGGGCGGAGGGCTGGGACTATGAGCGCTGCCTGCCTTACTTCAGGAAAGCTCAGAGTCACGAACTGGGAGAAAATAGGTACAGAAATAACACGTTTTAACAGATTTTATTTAAATGTGCAGAGTAACAGCAATTATCACGGTTATTGGATATATTAGCTTCATAAGCACATGAAAAAATGGATTTTCACCCTTTTTTGGTTTGCAAATAAATAATATCTTCTCAGAAATAAACGCCACAGGTGGACGTTTTACTTTTAAATGATCTGTATTGTTGTGACGTGTGCAAAAAAGCAGCAACGTGTCTGGATTTAGTGGTAATCTGATAATAAAATGGATTTGTTTTGAGTGTTTATCTCAGAATGCTGCATTCAGATATCGATTTAAGCTGTTTTGTTTTTTTGCTCTGCAGGTACAGAGGTGGGAGTGGACCTCTACACGTGTCCAGAGGAAAGACCAACCACCCCCTTCATAGAGCTTTTATTGAGGCGGGGCAGCAGGCAGGATACCCCATCACTGAGGACATGAATGGACACCAGCAGGAAGGTGTTGGTTGGATGGACATGACTATCTATAAAGGTTATTAGATTTAATAAGGCTTATTAAATCTGACTGCCTACAGTTTATAACACAGATGCATCTTTTATAAACTTGATGTTTAGATTCTGTCTTCATCCTGGTGCCTAAATCCTTGCAGGAAAGAGGTGGAGCTCGGCCAGCGCCTACCTGAGACCTGCTCTGGGTCGGCCCAATCTGAAGGCCGAGGTGAACTGCTTAACCACCAAGATCCTGTTTGATGGCCGGCGTGCTGTTGGAGTGGAGTACATGCAGAACGGACAGAAAAAGAAAGTGAGAAAACATAAATGTTAAAATAAAAATGTTTTAAACTAGTTTAGATCAATTTTTTTAACTCTTACATTCTGCTACTTGTTCAGGTGTTTGCTGATAAAGAGGTGATATTAAGCGGCGGAGCCATAAATTCCCCTCAGCTTCTCTTGCTGTCTGGGGTGGGAGATGCAGACGACCTGAAGGAACTTGGCATTCCTGTAGTTCAGCACCTACCAGGTGTGTGCTTATAGACTTTTAAGTTATTTAGTATGGATGTCAGGTCCCAAAGCTTCTCTGTGTTGTTGCTCAGGTGTTGGTAAGAACCTGCAGGACCACTTGGAGCTCTACATCCAGCAGCAGTGTACTCAGCCCATCACCTTGTACAAGGCGCAGAAACCCTTCCACATGGTTAAGATCGGCCTGGAGTGGCTCACCATGTTCACCGGTAACTCAGATCTCCTCTAATACAAACAATACTAGAAAATATTAGAAATAAATGATAGAAAACTGGTTATTTTTTAGAGAAATATTCCCAAACTTCTCTGACTTAGATGCCTTCATGCACAAGGGGAATAGAGATGGATTCTTTGCATCGTTTTTCCCTAACTACACTCAAAAAAATTATTTTTGGCCCTATTAAAGACCAGCTAAAACTTTAATGTAAAATTTAATAAAAATTGATAAAATCACAACTGTTATTTATCAAAATGGTTGATCAAATCCAATTTTTAGGACTTTCATCATTTCCCCAAACTAAATACACTAAAAAAAAATAAGATTCTTGGCCCTAGTAATTAACTAAAACTTTTATGTAAGATTGAACTAAAATTTATAAAATCAGAACTGTTTATTATTAAAATAGTTAAACACAAGTCAAATAAGCATTAACATAAGCAAATGTTTCCTTAAAAGTGGGTATTTCATTGACTTTATGTAATTTTGTGGAAAATTTACATGTAATTAAATGACATAGTCATTTCTTTTTTTTTTCAGTGTTCATTTCTTTTACAGATCATTCATTATTTTTTATTTCCATCTGTTACAAATAAGAAATACACAAAAATTCTTATCTGAGTCTTTTTTTGGGCTGTTGCAGTTCTGCAGAGCATGCAGGCCTCACCCATGGTTGCTTTTTGTTTTTGTCTGTGGTAATAATCTGTTAATTTTGCACGTACAGCGTGAAACCTAGACATTCTCACAAGAAAAGTTCAAAGCTATTGTTCACGTGGTGTTTCTAAGTAGCTCTTTGTCGTGGGACTATTGTGTAAAACCATTTTTTGATGACAAAATGCAGATTTAGAGCTGATAAGAGCATTGTGACCTGTGGTCTAGCAATTGGGAACATTAGCTCATCACGGTTCGACTTACAGTCACAAACTTTAATTCTTATCTTCTGCGATGCAGCTTTTATCTTGTCCATTTACTTTCCGTGACGATGTAACAGGCTACGGAGCTACAGCTCACATGGAGAGCGGGGGGTTCATTCGGAGTCGAGCTAAAGTCGCACACCCAGACATCCAGTTTCACTTCCTGCCTTCACAAGTCATCGACCACGGCCGAGTTGCTTCAAAGTTGGAGGCGTATCAGGTGCGTCTACCTCTTTTGTTTCATGTGTCGTGGTAAGCCTGTATGCTGTTGGGTAACGTATGGCTTCAATAAACCACTGAATAACCACACAAAACGTTTTTGAAAGGTTTGATGAGGCACTCATGACAAAAGCACAAAGGAGTTTTTATGAAGGTGCTTTTCCATGGAAAATACATGATTCCATCCTTTAACAAACAAGAGCTTTCCTCAGAAATTCCCTGAGGCTCTTCTAGAGAAGTCCGACAGCCAGTAAGTGATAAATATCTAACACAAAGGATCACCTTATTTTTCTTTTCATGTCAGCCACTAAGTAGGTCTGAAGAAAGCTGTCATTTATCAACGGAAGTTTGTTACTTACGAGGTATTCACCAAGAGCTCAAATAAATGTCGAAATTTCAAAAGAACCTGAAACTTAATAAAATTAGGAAAAATGTTTTTATTATTTTACTTCTGACACAGATTTTTATTTCATTAAACTGAGTTTCCTGTCTTAAAGCAGCATTCCGTAACTTTGCAGTTATATGGTCTCTGTCGCCCTCTAGAGGCTTGCTGCGTAACGTCACTGTCGTAACATTAAATCTCTCTCTCGGGCATAAAAGGCATGTTTACATTCCTAATGTCAGGCAAAACAACGAAAACAAACTTTTCCACCTCCACACATTGAATAAATAGTTTTATCAGGACTGTATAACAACTTTATGCCCGACCAAACTCAATAACCCCGGTGAAATCATTTATTACTTACCTAGCCATTAGCAGCACGGCTAGGTCAGAGTCCGTAGTTCATGCTGTTCTTTCTAAAAGAGCTCTCCAGCGAGGAAAAGACGGCCCAATAATAACTCTGGTCTTTGCTCTTGTTCTATCACGTTCTTCTTTTCTTTCCTATATTCCTCTGATAAGGGATTTCTAGCTTTCTTTGGTGAATCTGCCGCTGTTACAGCAAGTCTACGTTATACAATTATGGCAAGCCAAAGGGATAAAAAAAAATGCGCGTTCTAAACTCGCATTATGTCCGCCAAAACGCGCGTCTTGAACGCGCGTTTTGGCGGAGTTTTTAACACTTTAAGCTACTGCTTTCAAACTGGTTTCAGTGATTTTTGAGGTAGGAAATGGACCAACTTTAGCCTTTTGGCACTTGGTGGAGTTGTTTAACTGCTTACTCTGCCGTTAGCTAATATACAGACTAGCAGTTAGCATTTTTAGTTTGCTGACAGTCAATAAAAAACACAAGAAGAAGAATTTTGCTTTTTTGTTTGCATCATGGTGGAGCCTGGAAGTAAAAGTAAGAGAGAAATGTTTTGGAGGTGAAGCTAATAGCTAAAAACAGAGTAAACATCGGTGCGATCTACACTCGTTTGAGGGAGCAAAAGGAGGCTACGAAATCACGGACTGATAGTGACCTGGCTTTGTTGCTACTGGACTTGTAAGTAATAATATTTTTTGTCCAACAAAAACAAAAAAAAAATTACTTCTTGGCTTGTTTTGGTATTAGTTAGCGCGTGCTAGTGTTAACTCATTGTTAGCGCTAGCTACAGCAGGCTGCAACAGGGTTGTTTACGACAGCTGTAATTCCACTTTCAGCCAGTAGGAGGGAGAAGCAGGGAAACTCTTTAGTGTTGCTCTAAAGACCTCGCTAGTGCTAACATAACATGGTGGGAATATGACTCATTGGAGTGTCTGATGCTTGTAGGTTCATGTTGGACCAATGAGGAGCACCAGTATCGGCTGGTTGAAGCTAAAAAGCAACAACCCTCTGGATCACCCAATTCTTCAACCAAACTATCTCTCCACTGGTGAGACCTGGCTTGGATCTTGGTTTTTTTATATATCATTTTGGTTGCAGCACCAGTAACTCAGTGTTCATTCCTTCTTAGATATTGACGTGTGGGAATTCCGGCAGTGTGTCAAGCTGTCCAGAGAGATTTTTGCTCAGAAGGCCTTTGACCCGTTTCGTGGTCCTGAAGTCCTGCCTGGTCCTCAGGTCCAGTCTGATGCTGAGATTGATGCCTTTGTGCGCCAGAAGGCTGACAGCGCCTACCACCCGTCCTGCACCTGCAAGATGGGCTCCCCCTCTGATCCCATGGCAGTGGTGGACCCCAACACGCGGGTTCTGGGTCTGGAGCGGCTGCGTGTGGTCGACGCCTCCATCATGCCCAGCGTCGTCAGTGGAAACCTAAACGGTCCGACCATCATGATGGCAGAAAAGGCAGCTGACAATATCAGAGCTCGTCCTGCACTGGTTGACGCGGGGGTTCCTGTGTACAAACCAGCGACGCTCGAAACTCAGAGATGAGCAGAACGGATCCGTGGAGCTGGTTCTGCTCGACCAATCACAGGCAGGGTCAGTTAGGATCTGATCGTTTAGCCTCTGAGCTAACGATGTGATTTTTACACAAATGAATAAGTAACAACAGTTTTTGGTATTGCATCAGCTAAACCTTTCAGCTCTGTCTTATGAGTTTCTTCTTGCAAAAAAACAGACGAGTTTCTGAGGAAAGAAATCCTTTCATACAGCTGCAGTCAACCAAAGTGCTGTGCAAGCAACGTCTTGTCTAACAATCAGCATCCTGCCTGGTTTTTAACCCATCACTCAGCAGCACCGTGTGTTTTGGTCTACAGATGATGCTAATCATCATTCTGGGGAAACTTGCAGGTTTTAACCATTCTTGAGTCTTCTTCACGGGTTTGACGTCAAAAGGAAGAGGGTTTGTGGTTGGTTTAAAGTGAGTTTAAATGAGAGGTGACAGAATAATAACTGATAAAATGTCATTTAAAACTGGAATAAGACAGAAAACACAACCAAACTCCTCTTTTTATACAGATGAAACTGCACATTTACAACATTCCTGTCATTTGTTTGCATTTGCTGATGATTCTTGGACTTTCCACTGTTTTGGTTTATGTCAGTGATCTATGCACTAAGATTTGCCTAAAAAATCAAACCGGTCTAATTAGATCAACACTAAAAACCTTAAGAACCATTTAGCATTACTTCTATGTGTGTGAATCAGAACGTATGTTTTTTAATTAAATGAAGTTTATATAATTATCACATTGTGAAGTCAGTGATCAATGAAGTTTGTTAAGCCAGCAGATGCCTTAGACACATCATTTACTTATTGATTCAATGTTTTTGTTATAATTATTAATGATGTTATTTTCTACAATAAGTTATAATTATTAATATTTATACTGTAAAAGCTATTGTTTACATTATAATGCATTGTTTGTACAGAAATCATTTGTCTTAATGAAGGAGTAAAAAAATGTGAATCAAAAAGGGAACTTTGCTGCCATGGTAACACTTTATTTTGTTTTCTCCGTCTCCGTCAGCGCACCACCCTGACCGTTTAAAAAATCTGTTTGTCTTCATTTCAGGCCAAAATTCAGTTGTACAAAACAGGGATTTTGCTTTTATTGGTACAAAATCTAAAAGGTTCTAGTCCTTATGCTACAAAGTAGATGGAGATCCTTTTTTTAACATTTTCATACAACAAATAGGTAGAAAGCAGAAATCTTCAAGCTTTTTACAAACACTGTACAGATTTTATACATCATCATCATTTCATAAACATTTGTGAAGCAGTGGAACGGTAGAAAAAATAAAGCTGTGTTGCACAACAAAGCTTTGCATTTGTTTTTTCATCACTTAATAAAACTAAATATTTGAAAAGTTTTACTTCAGATGCAGATTCAGTCGGAGCGTTAGTGAAGTGGACTTTTCAGCATTTTGCAGCGTTTGAGTTTGTTATATAAATATTTAGCAAAAAACAAATAACTGGTCTAGGAAGATATTCAGGTTTTCCATCAGTTGCAGGTCAAAATGTGGCTTCTGGGATAAAAGTTTTCTAACGTTTTTGTTAGAATCTGCAATACGTGGCTTATTATTATTATATCGTGTTATTAATTTCATAAAAGTTTCAGCCAGCTGCTGCTAGTAAGTGACATCAGCAATGACGTGGGAGAAGCAGCTGTTGGTGCACCATCACGCAGGTAGAAAGTCAAAAACATCAACTATAGATTAAAATCTTCCAAAAAGTGGATGCCACATTAAAATCACCCAGAGGTCAGGCTGACGTCCCCAAAAAACCATAAAATCTTAATCTGAAACTCAACAGGGCCTCAATCAGTGGTGCCCCTAAGGGGGGCCATGACTACCCCTGGAAAATTGATGGCCACCCCACTGCCCCCCCAACCCCAGTGTTTTGCAAAGTGACAAACTAACAGACCTGGATAGGTATAGAAATAATCCCACCATTAATTAATCTGCATGCTGCCCTAAAATCCATGTGCCTTATTTGTCTGTTGGCCACTAAAAATACACAAGAGATACCAGAAAGATGCAGCGGATGCATTTACAGTGCATGTGAATGGTTCAATCTCATATTCTGCTGTAAAACGAGAATATTAATCTGCATAAAATCACAACATCCAACAGGATTTATCATCATTTAGACCTTTTTTTGTGACTGTGCAAGCTAAATTGTGCACAATAAAACAACATAAACAATTAAATAAACCCAATCTGTCCAGAATAAAATGGGATTAACTGCACACAATGTTCTCTTGTTTTGGTTTTACATTTAAAGAAGCCCTTTGACACATGAGACGTGTTGCCCTGACAACAATATTTAGGAAAACAAGAAAAACTTTTTTTTTTGCCCAGCCACAGCCCAGAGTTGATTTTTAAGAGTTAACCTGAAGACGGGATTAGAGTCGGCAGTGAAAGAGAAAAAAAAGCTGGTCAGCTGTGGAAGATTAACGAGCCTCTAACTTCTATCTGTAGTTATAGTTTAAACTCAATTCCACTGTTTTGACACGTTGCATAATCTAAAAAGCAGGTAATAAATGATCAATCTGTGACATTTGCCAAATCATAAATGTTTGTGTTTGCAATCTTTAGCAATCATTAAGAGAAAAAGAACCGAAAAATCATATAAAATAGAAGGATATGCCTGAGGACAAAGTCATTTTCTTTCCCCTTGATATGTCGCTTCTTTTTCAAGTCAAACGTTTAAATCCAGAAATCCTGAGCTGTGAATCCACAGCAGCTCGACTCAAACGGACCAGCTGTTATGGCTTTGGATCAGCCTGACTGAGATAAGCTGAAGGAAAACCAACAAAAATATAAGTTCACGTCAAGTTTTCCTGTCAAATCAGGCGGGTGAAAAACGTGAACCAGCAGCTGATACCAATAAAAAGGTTAAAAATCACACTTTACACACACGACACTCAGCGGGGATTTTGGAATTGTTGGACACCCAAAATGACAAAATATGCTTTATTCTTGGATTGCAACATTTCCTGACTGCTCAACAAGGTTTGCTTTGCAGGATTTAGACAGAAAATAAGTCTGAAAAGTTTATGCTTAAAATTATTTACAGAAAAACTGTTTCAGAATGCTTTCTATGTGCTTTGGTGTGCAGACGATTTAAATTCTGGCACATTTTATTTGTTTTACTGGCTCTTTTGTAAGACGTAAAACAAGAATTACCTTGTCAATTTTAGATTTAACAAGCCAATCACAGCTCACCCAACTCTGAGTGGACGCAAACACCCTTAAAGACCAAGTTCACTCGTTTTTTTTTTAAGTACATCTGCAGTAATCTCTAGTATGAATGAATGCTTGTGAGTTGATTTCTGTGGGGAAAAAAGCTGTGGCGCTCCTGTTTCAGGAAGTAGAAGTTATCCAGAGGAGAGGGGGAGCAGAGAACAGCGGGATCTGATTGTCCCTGATTGGCTAACAGCAACATGACGCTACCACTGACTCCTGTTCCTTTGCAATGCTGATGTTTTATCTCCACAAATAACACAAGCCTGAAGGAGTTCTGCTGTGTGTTGATGTTGCTAATGCTAACGGTTAGCTTCTACTAGCCGAGGCATGCTCTACTCTCTCCTGGACGCCAAATCGACAACCTTCCCCGTCGTGAGCCAAGGTGGGTGAGTCCATGAATGCTAATTTTCAGTGTGACGGGCTAATGTCACTGCTAATCTGAGAGTTCCCCGTCTATCTTCTATCAGAAGCTAATGCAGGAAATAGGGGTAGAAGACTATTTTCATGGTCAGCCTGCATGTGTGACCCATCATATTTCAAAAATAACAAGTAAAAGCGGTTTCTTAGTGAACTTGCTCTTTAAATCAAAGCTGACTTATACAACTAAATTCACAAGCTTTGCAGCTGTATCAAACAATCACTAATAATGATGAAAGTAGAAAATATTGTCTAGTTTTGTCCTGCTTAATAAAAAAGCTGCAGGTAGATTCATGCCTTTTTAATAAACTCGTCCATTTAGCTGAATTCCACTCAACAGAAAGAGAAAACAAGGCACTTTGCACTCATATTCATCCCCGTTTCATGTTTTCCGTCCATTGCAGGGTTTGAGACATTCCCCTCACCAGGGAATATTTAATTTAAAAAACCTAAATATAATTTAGTGTGAGCCGCTGCTATAGCGAAGAGATGCATATCATTTCGTCTGTCAGGTCCTCCTCACATTTCACAGCCACGTACGGCTCCTCGTCGCTGTAGTCCCGCTGGTCCCTCAGCTGTGAGGCAGCGTGTGAGTCTGAATCGACGGGACCCGTTGCCCCGGTGCTGCCGTTACCCATGCTCCCATTCAGCAGATTACTGGCAGCGCTCTCCATTTCATCGATGGTCATCTCGCAGGCGTCCGCAATCTCGTGTTTGGTGGCTGACACGAACCTGGGGTCCCTGGCGTATTTCCCCAAACCCTCAGAGATCAGGACCTGAGTGGAATAAGCAGACCTTAAAAACGGTAAAACGTAATAAATTATAGGGATGTAAAAATATCAACTGAAATATTGCGATATTTCGTGTTTTGATACTGAATACATTTTTTAAAGTAGTGTATACAATTTTTTTTGAGAATGCAAACATTTACCGTATTTCTTTTGTGTGGTGCAATTCAAACTCCGACTGCTAGGTGGCAGCAGCTTTTACCGCCTTTATTCTGACGGAACAGTGAGATCTTGCAATAACAATGGATGTGCCTTGGAAACGTCTGTTCTGAGTTTTTTAAATTAAATTCAGTCTTAAAAATTGCAAATATTGTCTGACTTATAGTATCGCGATACTTTTGCAAATTTTTCTGTAAATTTTTATAGATTCATTCACCTTTTCCTAACATGTTCCGACAACTAACTTACAAACTAACAAAGTAGCAATAGCAAGTGGCATCAAAGGAAATTAAGTTTCACTTCTCGATCCTTGTCAGCGTTTGTTTCCCCTCCATTCTTCCTCCTGTATTACTAAATCATTAGATCGTTTCCTTTACTCACAGCTTCCACCAGACTGTTGGCACTGCCTCTCTTTTGTTGAAAGTGCGAGCTGCTCTCTGCAGGTAACAGCAGGTGTGATGGAGAGTGGCTGCGACTGGGAGCGCCGTCCGGACCGTCTGTGTACCACGAACTCCTCTTCACAGCACCGGGAATGCTGGCCACACTGCCAGAACTCCGCCAGTCCACCTGAACATGCACAACACTGTGTGATCATACCAGTAATGCCTTGAGTAAAAATCATTTTATATAAGATTTTATAAATTAGAAATAATTCAAATCCTTTGCAGCTTTCAGAGAGGTCATTTTTAACAGGGATGAGACCTGAATGAGGGGTGTGTAGGAGGGTGAGCAGTCACGGGTGATGGGGGAGGCAGGGGGCGTGGCCCATGAGCAGCGTAGCGACCTCGTGGGAGAGAGATGTTGAATTTTGCTGGCATCCAGACCGGCCACTGCCATCACCTGAGCGAGAGTAGAAACAGAACAGGTTTAACAATTAAACTAATGCAAAATATTACTCGGTGTGTGTGTGTGTGCGTGCGTGCATGCATGCATGTGTGTACCTGTTGCTGCATCAGGTGCAGAGGAAGAGCTGTGCACGGTGGAGAAGGAGGGGAATCGTTTATACTACCTCTTCTGCGGAGACACTCAAAACTGAATGTTGGCGTGTTGCAGGCTGAGGAATAAACAATAACAAAAACATTTATCAAAATTCCAAATTTTTATTATTTAAAAATATTAATATCAAAGAACAAAAGCAAGCTGCAACAGCAAAATCAAATGTTATGCAGTTACATTCTTCATGCAATAATAATAAAAACTGTAAAATACTCAATCTAACCCAAACCTCATGATAAAAAGCTTTAGTTCACCTTGAGGGGAGGGTAAAAACCATCTCCTGGGAGAACGCCTGTCCCCTTGACAAATGAGCTGTTTGTCATCGTCATAGTAACCGTCAGGCTGTAGGTCATCCTTGGAAAGGTCAATATCTCCCTCTGCATCATCATGAAAGTCCGTCCTGGACAACCTTTTCAATAAACATTTAGCATTTTAGCTTCTATATAGAGAAGGTTTTAACAGTAAAATCTGTTATTACTGATGCTCCTGGTTAGAATGAAAAATACACATAAACAGTTTTATTTTGTGGTTCTAAACTTTTGCCGTCAGTCTTGTTGGGTTTACAGTCCCAGTACCTTTCTTTTGTCAGCATTATGTCGTCCTCATGAAACTCTTCCCCACTAAAATACTCTCCTGAGCCACGCTCGTCATCGCTGTCCCGCCCCCCTGGCTCTTCTCGACGAATGGTAGGGTAAAGTCCGCCGCCGTTTTTGGACCTGTTAAAATCAAAGACCCATGACAATGCTTGCTCACATTCAATTTAGAATTAAGTCTTGAGTTGTTTTCTGACACTTTTTGTCTAAAATGTCAAATGACCACATTTAGTGTTTGTAGCACAACGTACCTAATGTAGGCTTCGTAGTAGCGCGTCCTGGTCCATGGAGGGGAACAGATGCAGCAAATAACAGCAGAAGACAATAAACATAAATAAAAAAAGGTTAAAAATTGGAGGTACAATGTAAAAATGTACATTTATACTAAGTAATTTACTACAGATGTAGATTTCATTCCAAATAAATCTGTTGTTTTTACACTGCTGTGGGTGAGAGGCTAAACTGTCTTCATCTGTAATTTGCGTTAGCCGGACAACATAGAAATGAGAAAGTACAAGCTAAAAATTAGGGATGTCCGATATTATTGAACAATATTTGCATTCAAATGTAATATTGTAAATATTCGTTATCGGTTGATTTAGATTTTTAGTGGCCAGTTTATTAATAACCATCTGATGACACCAAGACTGGTAACAAACCAATAAAAAAACCCTCTTTGATGATCAGCTGACCTTGTGGAGTGAGACTTCCATGACTTGTTATGAAGCCCTCTGCTGTAAGTTGTCGAGGATCCATTTCTGGCGGAGGAAGGTCGGCGTTGCTGTAACAAACACTTCTGCTGCCTTCCAGATGTCATGGAGAGGAGAGAGGGCACGTTGGCGTTGTTGAGGTTGGCGTTGGAGGGTATTGGTGACTGACGGCATGTGGAATTACAATGAGGGTATTCATACAGGTGAGGGCTGTGGTGGTGATTGTACTGGATAGGAGACGAGTTCATCTCTGTCTCTCCGTCCTTCTCAGGGTTGCTGGCTCTCTTGGCAGTCTGGGTTGGGGTGATTGATGGAGTGCAGTAGAAAGGCAGGATCTGTAGGGGGCGCTGCGTGACGGTAGTGGGGTGGGTGGTACCCTGCTGCTCCACATGGTTAACATGGTTCCCAAAGAGGCCGCCATTACGCTTCAAAAAAACAACAGAAACAAAATGATCAACCAGATGTACCAAACTCAATTCCAATTCAATCCAGTTTGTTTATATAGCACCAATTCACAACAAGAGTCATCTTAAGGCACTTTCCAAAGCCACCATTCCAATTGAACCCAGTGCAATGATTTCAGTTCATTATTAGTTTAAAGTTTTTTATGTAAGGAAACCCAGCAGATTGCATCGAGTCACTGACTTGTGTCAGTGACTTTACAGCAACCCTCATACTGAGCAAGCATGTAGCGACAGTGGAGAGGAAAACTTCCCTTTAACAGGAAGAAACCTCCAACAGGACCTGGCTCAGTATGAGCAGCTCTCCGCCTCGACTGTTAAATACGGCAAATTATATTAAACAATAAAACGTAGCTGAAAGGGTTTTTGTAGGATTGTTACCCGGTAGATTTCCTCTTCTTCTTCTCCAGTTGCATCTACCAGCCCCTCTTCCTGAAGGTCACACGATATGGCTCGGCGGATTTCTGGTCCAATGTCATGCAGCGTGCGCAGACCGGCCTGCAAACAGAGCAGTCATCATAACAAATATATAAAAGCTATTAGATGAGTTATGTTTGTTTATTAATCATGTGCATGTTAAAGTGCTAATTCTGCCACCCTCTACAGTCCCTTTACTTTGATTTGTATTTTGAGTCGACTCCCCCATGTGTATCTTTGTTCTGCATCAACATGCCTGAATGATGTTCTTCAAAGCTTTACCAATCCAGATTGTGTTAAAACTCGACTTATATGAGGATTTGTCAGGTTTTACAGTGCATCCAGAAGGACTGATCCCTTCGTTGGTTCAACTTGAAGCAACTGGACAAAGACATGTTGCTTTTTTATGCAAAGAGCTTCCTAAAATCATGTGTGCAAGGGAAGTTTTTTGGACTTTAACCAGGCTTCTCTTTTAAAACGTGACAGCTGATATTGGTAGGAAAAAGATTCCTACACTGACAGGGGTATATTAAGTACCGAGCGTGCTACAACAAGTAAAAATGCTTGATGCCTATCATTTCTTCCATGACCTTAGGCAATGAAGTTCAACAACTGCATGAATCATCCTACCACCATAATATGTTGGGGCCAGCTAAAAACATCTTGTCCAATAATAACCATTCTCTGAGCCATGAATACAGCTTGTTACCATCAGACTGGAGATACAGGGTCCCACAGTTTAATCATTCAACTGAGAAATGCTTTTGTACACAAATCAATCCTGAAACTGAACATAGAAATCTACTCAAAGTGGAACGACAGCTTATATTTCTCATTTTTCTTTAACTGTGTGATTCTGTTTGTGTGTTAATGTCTGTAAAAGAACAGAGCTGGGAGGCTAAACTAATCGATCAAACAATAAAGAAATATCATATCTGATTGTGTCAAATACCAGCACAACTCTAACGTTACTCCCAATGATTTATTCCATTGTGATTTATTCATCTCTCCAGTGGATCAAGTCAAAGGTGTACTGACCTGCAGAGCCAAGGTGGTGTTCAGCCTCTCCCATGACCGCCTTCCCACAAGACCTTGCTCTTTGCGCCTCTTGAACTTTCTGAAGTAGTCCTGTATCAGGAAGGTGGCATAGAACTTCCCCACTGTTACCTCGTCATCTGAGTGAACAGACCAGACACACCAAAGCCTCCCGCGTCAGCACCAGAGCACCTGAACTCTGCTCTACACAGCTGAATCCCAGTTATTCAGCTCATCACAGATCTCATCCATTACATCGCTATCATTATGATTAAAAGAGAAAGTCAAGACAAAAGTATACCCAATGATAAAAATAGTCTTGCTGCAGAAACTGAAGAAATTGACAATAAGGAAAATAAATTCACCAGCTCCAAACTCAGCAAAAGTTGTGGCGATTTGAAAAATGCAAAAAGAACGTCTGTTTTGCTGTGGCGTGTAATTTCCTGCTTTTATTCAGACACTTTATTCAGCAACACCAAGTCTGGAAGGTCCCTTTTGTTTACTGCAGACTTATTTTCCAAGCAAATAGTTTGTGCAGGACCGTTTGTGTGATGATATTCTGCAGAGTTTCTCGTTTTTGCACAATAAATATTTGGTGGAATTTCAAAATGAAACTTGGTACAGCTGTCTTCTTAAAGTTTTTCCTTGCTCTTGTCTAATTCACCGTTAGAATTGTTAGCTCAACATTAGCCTCTAGCCTTCTGTACCCGATATTAGAGTAACAAAGCAGATGTCGCTGCTTCTTATGGGTACAAGAAATAACTTCTGGTTTGTTCCTCTTACTGGCTTATCTTTACATAACACTGCTGCGTTTTGCCGGCCGGTGTTGAATTAAAAATGCCGGCGCTGCATCGTTAGCTTGGCGAAGACTCTGCAACCCCGCGGGCTTTATCAGAACTTCAGGGTAAATCTGTGAGGGTAAAATTGACCGGGAGTTCCAAAGCCCCGGTCCTCTCAAGCTGTCGTGTCTCCATACATTTGGCCCTGTAAGGAATTTGATGAAACGTCAGCACATCGCCACCGCTGAGCAGTGAGTTCCGTCATCGATCAGCGCAAAACGCGCTAAAAGCTGTAAACAAAGATCGACACGATGGAGGAAGCAACAATAGTCAGCACGTTTATGTTTGCTATGTTGTTATAAGCAGCGATGGCTTCCGTCACTCGTCTCTCTAACAACTCGTGTTTTCCTAAATAACGTTCCCACCACATATATGCATTTCCTATTTCCTCCTGAGTTGACATCATTACAACCAATCGGCAGCGCTCCCACCCAGGGTCTTCACCGGGCCTTTTATCGGGCCGTTCCGAGTACCTACCCCTGATCAGGTACTCAGAAGGTTCCAGAAAACGGCCGTTTGGCCGGCCCGGTCAAGTGGAGACAAGTGCACGTCAGGAACTTCCTGTAAATTTACCCCAAAGTTCCAATAAAGGAAACGCACCTCATGACTACGTCCCTCTTTAGCTTTTTTGAAAGGAGAAAAACAAACAACCCCCCCGGCGGCTGAGAAGGACTCTGTTTTAATGTAACCTTCCTTCCAGCATGATTGAGTTATTAGACTGTTTTGTGATTATTTCACTGTAAAATTCTCACACATAACTCTTTTAAGTTGTTCTCTGGACCGTAAAAAGAAAAAAGGAATGAAGATCTTGTCCACTTTGTCCTTTAAAAAACAGTTAATTAAAAAATTAAAAGAATTCTTCTTAAACTGGCGATTATTTAACAATCTTTGTAGCTCAAAAATTTCAAACTGTCTGCAGCAAAAGTTAAAATTCAAACAAACAATCCTGTTTTGTTTCTCTTTTCCACATCATCACAACTTTTCCTGGAATTTAAAAGTAGCTGAGGCTCTAAACAAGTACAAAAATATATATCAAAACCACACACACACACACACACACACACACACACGCCAGCTTTTCATTATGACTGATCTCCTCAAACCATTCTAGCAGTGAATTAGATGTTCTTGGCACCGTTTTTTGTTATATTTTAAACTAATCTAATCGTGTGCAGCAGCCGTACGTAACCCGACAATAGATAGCTCTCAAGTTGCTTCATGCTGAAAAAGGCGTGCACAATTCTCATGAAAACAGATCAGAGGAACAAGCAAAACAAACCACTTTATCAACTACTTCATTGCTGCTGAGAGGACTAAATAATGCGTGATCTACCATTTCAGAGACAAAAAAGCATTTCTATATACTCTGAAGCACAAAGCACATGCATAAAAAGCAGCAAAGTAAAAGGAAGTCTGATACTCAAACTAGCGGATGAGCAGGACATTTATCTAGGAGGGAAGCTGTGACTACATACAGACTGCCTGCCATGCGGGGAGGCTAATCAGGTCTGATTCCCTCAGATAAAGATGCTTCTGAAGCAAACTGGGGAGCAAAGCGAGAAAAAAAAGCTGCAGCTGACTCATGGTGTGTGGGAAACTTGTTTTATTTACACCTTTCTTAAAAAATATTCGTTTTAGCTGCAGGGGAATGAAGTAAGCGTGACACGCGTGTGTGAGGTGGATGCTTTATGATGGATCTACACGTCCACATGGACTTGAAGTGATTTTGATCCATCTTAGAGCCTCCAGAACTTTTTCCCACATCACCTGAGACAGCCAGAGAGATTTTTCAAACGGCTCAGTTCATAAAGAGAACCAAAAGAATTGTGTTCTGCCTCGTCTAAACTACACAAATCTAATAAATACATTCATACTTTTGTAGGATATTTTGGTAAAATATTCTATATAAATTTGACTTTGACTGACATTCTCTAGATTTTTTTAACCTGCAACAACAGATTCTCTTTGTGAACAGAGCTGGTTGAAGTCTTGAGAAGAGGTAACAGCTTTTTCATGCCACCAGGCTAAAACAGAACTGTTCCAAAGAGCTCAGGACGGCAGAAAGAGAAGAAACAGAAAGGCCAGTGACTGAAAGCAGAGGAAGACTGGAAGACAAAAGCTTGGCAGGAAATGAAAAAATTAAGAGAGAGAGAGATGGGTTAAACTAAAGCACACAGAAAACATGCAGCAGAATGTGACTAAAAGATCTAGCAAATAAAGATAAAGAGCAGTGATTGATTATTTCAGACACTAGGTGGCAGCAGAGTGTTTGGTTCCTTTAAGCTTGGGTTGAAGCTGAATGAGCTGCACATGCACAGTGAGTCCAGCAGGCAAACAGCTTTAAAAAGTAGATAAATATTCTGAAAGGAAATATTTTTAACAAGGCAGCTTCTGCATAAACTAAACTAGTTTAGAAAAACGTGACCTAAGTTTTTAGCTTCTTGGCTCCAAAAGCAATAAAATAGCAGATTGTTTCTACTATTATCCTGAAAACCTCAGCCAGCATGTTAAAACCGGAGTCTTAATGAATGAAACCGCTCAAGCCGTTTCTTTAGAAGAAGTTTTTCTGCTTGCTTTTAACAAATTCCTCACTTTTAATCAGTTGCCTCTTTTTTATGCCTCCATTAATTGCAACTCATAAGCACAAATGTGCTTATTGCAAAGGCCGTTAATGCAAATGTAAAAAATAAATAAATAACAGCCTGAATAGGATGCATTGATCTTACATAACACTGGGATGTTCTCTCCTCAATGTGAGTCATTTTCTTCTGTCAAATACATTTCAGCCCACATATGACAAAGCTATAAATAAAACTTGATAAATAACAACAAGAGTTTGAGGAACCAGTAGGTAAATGGAGCTGTGTTCCCTGTGTGATTGGACCACTAACCGCCTGCAGGAGGAACCACTTGATCCAGCAGTTTCATGCTGGTCCTCTTCCAAATCTTCTTGATCACAGCCCTGAGCTCCTCGTTGGCTTGCTCCAAGTTACCTTAGATCCAACAGGCAGGATTCAAAATGAGTCTTATTTCAGGAGGTAAAATAAACCCACTAACAGGCTTTTACACTCACCCTCTGTCTTGATCTTGAGAGCAGTTCGGACCAAAGCGAACAAAGTGGCGTTAAACATTACAGTCCCATCACTGTTGAGAGGCATGTTCATCGTCACCAGTCGCTGCAACACAATTCCATCTTTAGTTCATGGAAGCATGAAAGAGCAACTACTGATGTGGGAACTGCAGGCATGTTTTTTTGCACGGACATCATACATGATTGTGTGAACTCACCTTACAGGCCACTCTATGAGGACAGAGCTTCCCAAAGCCCAGCGGAGGCTGGATCCTCCTCAGTAGCGTGACAACATCCAGGTGTTTTATTCTGCCTCTGGCAACAAGGTGCATTTAAAGCAGACAAATTACTCCACCAATCACAGCCCTCACAACAACAAGCTGCCAAAAGTGGATGTTTTGTCCTCACTTGGCCTCGGGGTCGTATTCAGACCAGATCCTTTTAAACTCATCCAAGTGGTGAGGCCCAAGGATGGACCAATCACGGGTCAGGTAATCAAAGTTATCCATGATGACAGCTACAAAAAGGTTGATGATCTGAAATAGAAGCATGCAACATTTTTAATGTACTCAACTGTAAAATTTTGTGTTAAAGCAACAGTTTTTAACACTTTAAGCTAGTGCTTTCAAACTGGTTTCAGTGGTTCTTGAAGCAGAAACTACACCAAGGTTGCACTGGTCAGCACTCTGTAGCCCTCTGCTGACCAGAAACAGCACTTAACAACAGTTTTGTGGCACATGTAGGTACACTAGGGGGAGCTCTCTACCTGCTTTATGGTTGTTACCCATTTACTTTGACAGTAGCTAATATAAAGGCTAGCAGTTAGCTTTTTCAGTTAGCCAACAATCAATAAAAAGGACAAGAAGAAGAAAAAGAAGAATTTCCTTTCATGACTGAAATCATGGTGGAGCCTGGAAGTAAAAGTAACACAGTAATGTCTTTGGAGGTGAAGCAAAGAGCTAAAACCAGAGTGAACATCAGCGCGGCCTACGCTAGTCTGAGGGAGCTAAAGGAGGCTACGAAATCACAGACTGATGGTGACCTGGCTTTGTTGCTGCTGGACTTGTAAGTACTAATAATTTTTGTTAAATTGCGTGGATTTTTTTTACTTCTTGGCTTATTTAGTATCAGTTGGCTTGTGTTGGAGTTGGCTCATTGTTAGCACTAGTTACAGTTGTTTACAACAGCTCTAATTCCACTTTCAACCAGTAGGAGGCGGGTAAACTTATTTAGTGCTTTTAAACATTACTGGAAGTAAAAACCAAAGTCAGAAAAGTACCAGGAAAGCACAGAGCATGTAGAAACTGATGAAGTATATAATAGCAAAGCCGCTGCCGCAGGTTCTCTCCTCTCCTGGGTTGTAGTCTGACTCCGAGTCACACAGCTTCCCTGGCAGGCAGGCCAGCATGATCTCCTGCCACGCCTCACCCGTTGCACACCTGAAATAAAAAAAAACATCAAACAGAATAAACAGCTGCTGATGCCTTTATTCCTTTATTCATGAAATGTGGCAAACAATCGTATTAAAAAAGGCACAGACCTAAAGAGCATCAGGACAGCCTGGGGAAAGGTTTGAAAGTTGTTGTTGCGGTTTATTTGTGTCCCGTCCACCATCGCTATTTTCCCAAACACCTAAAAGCCAATGAGAAATGAAACAAACAATTCAACAGGTATTCAGAAGTCGATTGGGGGGGGCAACAGGAAGAATATAAGACAATAGGATAAACTTATTACCTGCATTCCTATTACAGCGTAGATGAAGAAGAGCATGGCTATCAGAAGGGCAACATAAGGAAGAGCCTACAGGTGGAAGAAGAGACAGTCATCCGTGCCTTCTTACTTTGTTGGTTTAAGATTATCGGCTTTCACTCAAATCTCACCTGGAAGGACTTGATGAACGTCCACAGCAGAGTCCGGATTCCCTCGCCTCTGCTCAGCAGTTTGACCAATCGCATCACCCTGAACAGGCGGAAGAAGGTGATGGAAATGCGAGCGCTGTCTTCGGTATTCTGAAGTGAAGAAGATGAACATTAATCACAAAACAAGCTAAATGTGCAGAATCCCAGCTTGTCACCACGCGTTCATTCATGCTTCCTTTTGTCATTCATGAATGGATTCAGGTCTTATTGATGCTTCGGCTCTTCCTACATCATGATGACAACAACCAACTTGCATGCAGTGCAGCTGTATCTCAAACCTCATGTCAGGCCCAGACAACTTAAAAACACAATATTTCACAACTGATGGCTGAATCTTAAACAGACACAATGCTCCAAAATATAGCTCAAAGAAAAACTGGACAAAACCACAGCAGTTTAGAATAATGACACAAAGATGGAGTTTTATCAAACGAGAGAAACTTCAACAGTAAATGTGGACACAGCATAGATCAACATCCAAACAATGTTCTGACTGCAAACACTTGAGTGAACCTAGCTGGGACGACCAGCTGAGGGATCTTGGGCTCCATGCCATGCACCAAGAAGTATGAAAAACACTGTCAACAAATTGAGACTTGCACCAAAATGCAACAAACCAGAAAGATTCAAAACATGACTTTTGGATGATAACAGAGGGGTGAGGGTCTTGAGTAAAGGAGGAGGGGCTTATTCTTACCCCTGGATCCACTATCACCTTGACAACGGGAATGGCTGCCGACTTGAAACCAAAAATCTAAAGTTAATTGGAGTCACAGCTGGCCTGCATTAAACTATTCACAGGGTGGAGTAGACGGACGGAAATGTCACATTTTACTGCAACCATTTGGGAACACCAAAGACAATAAAATGCATGCATATATTAACAAAATAGGGTTTATGCCACGAACCCCCGGTTTGTTTCCTGACTTTTTTAGCCATAACTAGTCAACTTAAGCTTAAGTCAACGTAAACTATCCAGGTTTTCTGTGCCGTACAATTAATTCAGACGTTTTCTCATGACAAATCAACATCTTTATATGGACAAGCTGGCAAAACGCATGAAACCAGTGTTGACATGTTGCAAAACAGGACAAGGAGAAGCCTTGCAGAAGCAGTAAAGAAGATCTGGCTTAAGAGATTATAAGTAAAATTCATAATTACACGCAAGTCAGGTAAAATCTGCTGCATTCAAAAACAAGAAACATGTTACAACTGAAAAATCTTAACATCATCATATTTATTTGTAACTTATTTTTTTAATCGTTTAACATCATGACATCAAATACAAGTGTCCCAGTTTGCAGCTGAAGGCTACCATTAATGTGTAAAAGAGATGGTTGTGATGTTGAATGCAGCTCTAATGCTAAAGCAAGGCACTCCTGCAGGAAACGACACACTTAAGACGTGTGATAAATGATTACTTACATTGATCTCAGTGATGGCAATGTCAACCACGCTACCCACAACAATTAAGGCATCAAACGTGTTCCATGCATCAGCAAAATAGTTCTGCGAGCACAAGCAACGAAGAGACACAGAAACAAAAAAGAGAGAGAAAAGGAAAGGAAAGGAGGAAGAAGAGGAAGTGTGAAAGACAAGACAAGAGGTACATCAAAAAGTTGAGCTTTGATAAAAAGTCGGAGATTTTTCTGACAGAAGTCATGAAAACTTTGGGATATAAAAATATTCTATTTCACTTTATTGAATTTATGCTCTGAACAGACTTAAAGCTACACCAGGCAGCAGATGATTTAATGGCCATTAGCAGATTAGACTTTTTTATTGCTTATGAAATAAATAACCAGTTGGAGAACTGAACCACTTTCAGCTGCTGATTCAGCCCACAGATGGAATTACAAACGATTCAAGAGTCGCCTGAAAACATTCTTTTCAAAATAAACACACCTTTTAGTTTGTAAAATATAAAAAATGCAACAAAAACCTAAAATGTCAACCTATTTAACAAACACGCTTAACTTTGTTTAGAATATTTTAAATAAAAAAGAACATACCATCATAATTTGGATTTTTTTATTACTCTATATTTCGTGTTCATATTTTTATTACAAAAATAAATGATATATTGCGTGTATGCCTGTTTCTATTTTTCCTAAAGGTCAAACACAAACTAATCTAACTCAACATATAACCTCGATATTTGTTTTTGTAATCAGAGTATTTGGTGTAACTTGTGTGATACTGTTATAGTGCTGTTAAGTGACAATGATTTTCCAAGGTATTCCCGCTCTCATGTTTTCATATTGATCCCTGTGACATGATGGTTTCTCATGCAGTTCTGCCTGAGGGCTTGTAGGTCATGTGCATCGTTAGGTTATGACCTTTGCATGCTGAGAACAGACTTTCTGAATCTTTGAACAACATCATGCATCATGAATGTCAGAAAACTTCATTTTATTTTCCTGGGATCTTTTTTTTTCTGAACTTTGACCCCTACATGTTTAGGAAAACTAAATGTTTGTACTCGTTTATACTATACTATTATAATCTGATGAATGTAAAATCTCCCTCTCGTAAATTATTTTAAAAAACAGAAAACAGTTATTTTAGTTCAAACGTTATATTTTTGGCTGCCATGTCTCCATGCAGGTAATTATAGTTGGTAACAAATGTCTTTTTAACACAAGTGAACCAGAAACAAAGATCAGAAAACTCCCAAAATCAGATTCTTGAGGTTATTTAGAGATTTTGTTACAACAGACAAACTTTGTGAGCAGAAACGGATCAACACAAAGATAAGACAGGAAGGAAATGAAGGAAAGATGTGAAGGAAGGAAGGAAGGACTAAAGGAAAGTGGCAGCAGCAGAGGGAGAGCAGGAAGAGGTTGACAGAGCTGTACGATCCGGTGTCGGTCTACCTGGCTGAGTATGATGTCGACTACACTGCCAATCACCACCAAAGCATCGAAGACGTTCCAGGCGTCCCCGACATAACCCTAAATATGGCGGCATACACAGCCAGAGGGAGGAGGGGGGAGGGAATGACAGGAGAGGGACGAAAGTATAAAAGGTAAAAGAGGTTAAAGGAGGAGAGGAGGAGTCAGCCATTGAGCAGGAGGAGGAGGGAGGCAGGAGGAATGAGGGCTGAACATCAGATTTGTGTGTGTGTGTGTGTGTGTGTGGGGGGGGGGGGGGGTATAAAAAGGATTTTAATGGAAGAAAAGGTAAAAGAGGACGAGACTCACTCTGGGTTTGAAGGCAATGAGTTTAAAGATCATCTCTACGGTGAAAACTCCAGTGAAGACCATGTTGAGGATGTCCATGGCGTAGTTAAACAGATGGGACTGTCCATGGTGCTGAAAGGGACACGCGCAGCTTAGACACATACAAATACCTTAAAATAATATTAGCAAGCGTATGACCAAGATGACCGTACCTGAATGGCCAGACAGAGGGTGTTGAGGATGATCAGGACAAACATGACATACTCAAAGCCCGTGGAGTTGACCACGTACCAGAACTTGTATTGGTACGGATTTTTGGGAATGTAGCGACGCAGCGGGCGGGCTTTCAGCGCGTACTCCACGCACTGCCGCTGCAGACAAAGACATAAACATGCACACCTTTACACAGGTGAATTATATTAGAGATGTGGATTCATCGTAAGACGAGATCCTTTTTTTATGTTTCAGGCGTGTTTTTATGCAACACGAGGCAAACACAACAGTTCTACCTGGTTCTTGTCCAGCTCACAGTTCTTGTACTCCTTCTCTCCCTGCTCCTGGAAGGTAACGATGACGAAACCAACAAAGATGTTCATCATGAAGAAGGCGATGATGATGATATAGATGATGAAGAAGATGGAGATCTCGATGCGGTCGTTGTAGATGGGGCCCATGTTCTCCCTGTTTGAGTCGATGGCTTTGTACAACAGACTGGAGCAACACACAGAGAAGGTCAATATTAATATTTCTCTATTTTGGTCATTCAGAATTATAGCAATGGATTCTAAAAGCCTGGAATAATCAGAACGTACGTGGGCCACCCTTCAAAGGTGGAGACCGTAAAAAGCGCCATCATGGCCATCAGGACGTTATCAAAGTTGAAGTCGCTGTTGTACCAGATCCTCTCCTTCACCATGGGCAGAGCTGTGTCTCCATTGTTGTACAGAATATACGTTCCCCTGGGATTTTAAATTCATTTTAGCCACACTGGATTTTTATTGCTTCCAAAAACCAGAAACACATGAGAAGAACTCACTTGCAATCATCTGGGCTGGACTTTGCATCATCTGTGCATCGATAGAATTTACCCTTTGAAAAAAAAAGATATTAATGAAGTTTTAATGTCAGAAAAGAATGTTTAATTGCAGAAAAGTCTGTATTAAATATCATCTCATTGCCCTGCTGCATGCAGCTCTCTGCTGTTGTACCTTGAAGAGCTGAACCCCGATGCAGGCAAACATGAACTGCAGCAGCGTGGTGACGATCATAATGTTGCCAATGGTCCTGATGGCCACAAAGACACACTGCACCACATGCTGTGAAGAATATAGAAACAAACGGTCAATATAATTATACCACACTCATCTTTAAACAGAGGTGTAATCATCGCTGTGATGTTTTCACCTTGAGTCCCTTGGCTCTGTTGATGGCTCTGAGTGGACGAAGGACTCTCAAAACACGCAGAATCTTCACTACTGAGATAGCAGAAGACCTGCGGAGAACTAAGCGTGTTACACGGGAACATAACGACAGAAATATGCATTTTAAATATTTAAGTCTCACTTTTATGTGTTGGCGTTTCAGCAATAGGGATCACAACATGCCTTGATCTGTTATTCTTTTTATCTCGTTTAACACGCTTTTATGATCGTTTCCTGTTTTTATTCGACGTTCTCATAATGTTTAATGATTGTTTTTATTTTTTATCCTTTTAATGATACTATATTTGTTCTTATCGTGTGTTTTATGGTTGTGTTCAGCACCTTGTGTGCCTGATAAGGTCATGGAAGATGCTTTATAAAAACATAAACTGGAACTGAATTTTAAAGGTGCAATTTGGTAAATTTTCAACACACAAACACAAAAAGATCAATTAAGATCCAGATTTGACCACATTGACTATAAATTCATCATTATTCAAACAAATGATCTTAGTTTAAATTTGTTGGTTAATATGCATTATTTTATTTCTTTATTATTATTATTATTATTATTATTATTATTATTGTTGTTATTATTATTATTTTATTATTTAATTGTGCTTGGGAAGCAACTTGTGATTTTTATCTTGAAGATGCTATATATATAAATATATATATATATATATATATATATATTTATATATATATATATATATATATATATATATATATATATATATATATATATATATATATAAACTTTTTCATTCCTGTAAGAACTGATGGGTCTTTAACTGTAATCTATTTCTATCTTCTTCCTAATATAATTAAATATAATTTATTTTCTCAAATGGCATAAATGGCAATAAACATAAAAAACTTCTACATTCATACCATAAAGCAAAGGATTAATCCTTAAACCAAATTCAACAATTTGCTAAATGATTTTTTAACCGTATTGATACAAGATGGAATGACACCTACTGAATGCCAAAGGACACCAGAGACACGCCCACAACCAGCAGGTCCAAGAGGTTGAAGTAGTTTCTGCAGAACGCCCCCTTATGAAGGAACGCTCCAAATGCCGTCATCTGAGTAAACAAGAGACGACCGTTACGCAACAATCTGCCGTTCACAAAAGTCAGGTTAAATGAGATTACATCAAGTCATTTTGAACATCCATTATCATTTACAGTCATCATGTGGATCATTTGTACCAAATTAGCCAATAAAATATGATTTATAACAGGATATATCTCAAGCTTTTAGTTTAAAGAGCCGTGATTCACATTCAAAAGTAAATGTCATTAAAAATGAGCTCATTCAGGTGCTTGCATGCACAGTGCTGCACACACACACACACACACACGCACACATGCATGTACTGCACAGACAATGCAAAATGTCATCACATAACAGGAAGAGCAGAAATGGCTGCATTTGTTTACAGAACAGATTAGGCTTTAAACTGTGTCACAAACAGTCCCCAAAAATCCTCCGGCTGACTTTAATCTTCAGCCTCGATACATGAGAGTCACCTGGTGCAGACATGCAGCGAGCAACGGGATTAAGGGAAAGACTGGATCATAATCGTTGTGGTTTAATCAAACGTATTCGTTAAAACAGATGTCTCATTTGGCCACGATGCAATCACGTAGTAAGACATGAAGTCTGACGTCAGGTCAACTATTCACAATCGACAATAATAAAAACTTAAAGGAATTAAAATCTGTGTTCATACAGATTAAAATAATAATTCCTAAACAATTCAAACATTTGGGATTGAGCGTGGGCTTTGACAGAAAATGTGACTGATGCACAAGAAAAAAAAAGACAAAAAAATGCATGATCTCCATGCTGACAGCTTGGCGCTGAGACAAGATGAGCAAGCAGCCATTTTGACCTGAAAACGTAAAAACAAAAACGACGGTATGGGGGGATGGAGTTCAG
This sequence comes from Aphyosemion australe, assembly GCA_006937985.1. Classification (NCBI taxonomy): domain Eukaryota; kingdom Metazoa; phylum Chordata; class Actinopteri; order Cyprinodontiformes; family Nothobranchiidae; genus Aphyosemion; species Aphyosemion australe. The sequence continues at coordinate 64,169 of SSNS01000472.1, forward strand.
AAGCGGGGCTTTGCTGCTGACAGTTCTCTTTGTTTACCTTAATAAGGATCTCAAATGTAAACATACTAGTGAAGACATAGTCTGCATAGCTTAGGATCTGAGGAGGCAATCAGAGGTCAGGGTTACTGCAGCTCTACCCAACACAGTACAGCACAGCACACACACAACATTTACCTTCAACAGGATCTCAACAGTAAAGATAGCCGTGAAAGCATAGTCAAAATAACCAAGTATCTGCAAAAAGCACAGGTTTAAGTCATTCCAGGATATTAGCATACTCAGTCATCGATCAAATGCTTCTAAGTGCTGAAGTTTACGTTTAAACACAAAAAAAAGCAAAGCTGCACTAGGAAGCGAGAAAATAAAATGTTATTATTAAAATTAATAACCACATTAGGATGAATCTCTTAACTGGAGATAATTTATTTAGCCAGCTAACTGACCAGTTCACTAAATTAAGTTTCCAATGCGACATAAAAGCCAGATTTTCTTGTAACTTGGAACCAATAAAGTAGTTTTCTAGGCTTTCTGAAGGTCAAGCAAAGCTTTTTTTTTATTTTGGCTTTTTGAGTCTTCTGCCAAAATTGCAGCTCTGGCAAATAAATTAAAGTATAACACAGTTTAAAGCTGTAAATAAATGTTAAACTTCAATTAATGCAGAAATAAGGAGTGTTATTCTCAGAGGGCACCATCTAGAGGCAGAACATATGTATTGCACCTTTAAGCCCCTCCCCTTACTTCCGTGATTACGGCTGGAAGCCACACCCCTAGCCGGCCAGAACTAAAATACATTGTTCTGAATTATTATACTTACAGTATGCTGTTTATTTATATATACAGTATATATATATATATATATATATATATATATTTTTTTTTTCTTTTAAAGTCCCACTTGTCCATGAGAAATGTCGCCATCTCTGCATCAGCCTAGGTATGTCCACAAACGCTAGCACACGCTCTGTGATTGACATCCGTACATAGGCGGATGTTAACGCTATTGGCTAATGCTGAGCAGCGCTAAAATAAAATAACAAGGGGCTCTACAGGTGGGGACGGGCTTAGCAAAAGAAAATTAGCCTACGTAATATCACAGATTAGGTTAATACTATCACTGTTATGGATTTCTAAAACATCATACATCATCCCTGAAAAGGGGAAAACTCCAGAATTTTGTTTTTAAGTCTTATGTCACCATTTAGCAATAACTTCCTAAAAAGTCAAGTTACTTTCTGGGTTTTCTTGTATTTCAAATAATATAATGTAGTTTGCTTTGATTTATAAAAAAGTTATTTTATCTTAAATCACGGAAATGTGTTTGAAACAGGTTTTCTATGTAGGGCGCCAGCTTTCAAACCCGTCTGACACATTAATCACATCTGTCCTTAGATGAATCTGTAAAGGATTCATGACTGTGTTATAGTTAACTATCATGCATGTCACCCTGAGAATGAAAAACCTTCAGTTAGGCTGTTTTTATCTACTATAACAGGTGAAAATATCCTTTTCATGTAATGATTTGAAGCTCTCCTTTGAAGATAAATGTGGAGTAGCCTCTGAGCAGCCACTGATTGTTTACGTACTATGTTACGAGCGGAAAAGTTGCGAATGGGATCCTCAGCAGCCAGGGAAACAGAGCTGAGCATGATGAAGACCAGGATGAGGTTGGTGAAGATCTGATGGTTGATGAGCTTATGGCAGAAGACTCGAAACCTGCAGGGACAGACGAAAGAAGATAAACAAAAGCTGGTTCCTGTTCCGTTTTAACACCAAACATCATGACTCACGGGTTGGTGCTGCTGAAGAGGAAGAAGGCGCTGCCCTCTGGGATGGGCGGAGTCTTCTCCTTGAGGGTGAGTTCAGAGAGACGTTGGGGCCGGGGGCCAGAGGGGATGTCAGGAAGGTTTCCATTATTATCATCATCATCATCCACATCCTCTTCATCACCTATAAAACATTTATTTCATAACATTGTAGAGCATTGATGCTTAAATTTAGGGTAACACTTTACAAAAAGGCTCCCTTTATTAACAAGCTCAATATTGTTGACTATTAAGTGTCCTTAAGGTTAGGACAAAGAGCCAGGGGGAGGTGTCTGCTTAATAACGCATTACTTAATAAATGTGAAGATATTTGATTAAACACATTTTAAAAATTACAATTCATTAATATAACTTTTATTAACATTTTACAGGCTTATTTCTTGATATTGAAATTGCACCCGAAAATTTACAGAAGTCCTTAAATGCAATTGAATTTCTTGGATTTCTTTTTGTGTTCATGGAAGTTTCTGTGAAAAACTCCCTAAATACAGTTTCCTTAATACCTGGAGAGTCGATGACAGGAAGTGACTCTTTGTCTCCCTCTAGAAGGGCTTCAGTCGGCACCTGAACGAGGAGAAAAGCTTTACTGACTGAAAATTAAATGAATTTAAATCCATAAACAGAAGAAATTAATGACATTTTAAATGATTTGTTAAAAGAATGATATGTTTCTCCTCTTTTACCTTGGTCTCACCATCTTTAACTTCTGTAATTTCAACTTTCTTTTCTGCAACAGTGTCCCTGTTGGCAAGAAAAAAAATAAAGAATAACATTTTAGATGAAAAATAAGACGATAAAACAAAGAAAATTTTTGAATTAAATATATTAGTTGGGATGAAAGCATCTACTTGGCACTATTCTTCCTCTTTTTGGCCTCTTCTTCCTCCTTCTGGGCTGTGTTGAGGCTCTCTGCGTCTGCCAGGTTATCGACAGCGATGGCCAAGAAGACGTTCAGCAGGATGTCTGATTGCGTCGGTCAAAGAGGAAACTATAACAAGTGATGTAATCAAACGCCTTAAGGAATTAGATCTACTAAAAAACATATTTATGGATTTTGTGAGGAGCAGGATACAGTTTCCACAGATGAAGAGGATGATGAAGTAAATGCAGACCACCATTCCAGACGAGGCCGGACCACCGTACGCCATGATGCCATCGTACATCACCGTGTTCCAGTCTTCTCCCGTCAGGATCTGGTAAACGCCACATCATCAAGATGAATCCGTGTAATTCCTCTTTTGGTTACGATTGTGTCCCAGAAAAAAAAAGATTTTAAACACCAACCTGAAACACGGTGAGCAGCGCCTGTGGGAAGTTATCGAAGGTGCTCCGTTTGGTCACCGTCTCATCAAAGTTAAATTTGCCCCCAAAGAGCTGCATCCCGAGCAGGGAGAAAATAATGATGAAGAGGAAGAGAAGCAGCAACAGGGAGGCGATGGACTTCATGGAGTTCAGCAGAGAAGCCACCAGGTTACTGAGAGACGCCCAGTGACTGGAGGAGGAAGATAGAACGGATGTTGAGAGACTAAAATAACAAAATATCATTTAACACGTGTCTAGAAACCCATCTGGAGCATTCTTTGTGTTCTTTTTTGGAAATAAATGTTTTAAATCAGCGTTTTTCATCATTTTCTTCTCAACTCTCGAAGCTAAATCCTGTTAAAGTACTTAACATTTTGACATCCTATCAAAGGTACAAAAGCCCAGCTGCCCTCTTTGTGATTTCCTTTAAAAAAAACTTTATTGGATTGTTTTAAACCTCATTTCAGTCAGAAAAAGGACCTCAGCTTAAACCTAATGATAAAACTGCTCCTGGTTCATGAAAGGCTCACGTGGAAAATTTAAATCTCTTCAAGAGCATTTAGTTTTCTGCAGCTTAGTGAGCAGAATACGATATTTATCACAATACGGGGGGGGGGATATGATAGGACGATACGACATATTGTGATATTAAAAGCCAAATGATATTAGCAATTTTTAAGGCTTGATATAATTTGAAAACTCAGGCCAGACGCTACCAGGACATGGTGACTGTGATCTCGTTGTTCTTTCAGAATAAAGGTGCTATAAACTGCTGCCACCTAGCAGTCGAAGTTTGAACTGCACCTAACAAGAGAAATACAGTAAACAGTTTCATGTAAATTCTCAATTAAAAATTGATTCAGTGCTTTAAAATATCGATTTAGTATCAAAACACAAAATATCGCGATAATTCAGTGTACCGATAATTTCTTACATCCCAATTCCACAACGTTCGTTTCCTTCCTGTTCTTCTATTCTTCATCTGTTTGAGTTTTTGATGATTTTTTAAAACACCACTGCATTACTCTAACTTTTGATTTTATTTGAGCAGCAACCTTCATCCTTGATACTCTAAATAACAAGGACTAAAGACAACATCCCTCACCGTGTAACCTTGAAGATCCTGAGGAGGCGTACGCAGCGTAGAACGGAGATTCCCAGAGGAGACATGATGGCCAGCTCCACCAGGATGGTCTCGACGATGCCTCCACACACCACAAAACAGTCAAAACGGTTAAACAGGGACACGAAGTACGCCTGCAATCCCAAACTGTACATCTTCACAAGCATCTCCAAGGTGAACAAGGCCAGGAGAACTTTGTTGGCTACATCTGGAAAAGAGAGACAAGGAAAGTACTTTACATACGAATGAAGCTGCTACGATCTTCTCAGTAAAGGTGGACACTAAAGAAGGCCAGCAGTACCTTGTACTTCAGTCAGCCACTCCGGCTGGTTGTAGTGCTCAGAGGCGATGGTGAGCGTATTGAGGAACACCAAGATGATAACAAGCCAATAAAACGTCACAGATTTCACGGCTGCACGGCACTTCCTGCGGCAGAAGCGGTTCCACCGTCGCCACTGACGACTGACAGACAATCAAGTTTACATATTTAGAATAGATTTTGATCGTTTTTATAGCTGCATATAAAGTTGAGGGCAGGCTTTTAAAGGTGTCGAACACTCGTTTAATCAATACGTTTGCAATTGTCTAGTAAGGCGTACACGGGGGGAAATAAATCTCAGATGTGCCTGAATCAGAAAGTACAAGTCAGCTGGAGGAGAAAGTAGCTTCTTATTTCCTCTGATTGGCTAACAGCAACGCGACTCTACCACTGACCCGGTTTGCTCTGCAACATAGATGTTTTATCTCCATAAATAACACAAGCCTGGAGGAGTTCTGCTGTGTGGTGGAGTTGCTAATGCTAATGGTTAGCTTCTACTATTTGATACGTTCTCTGCTGTTTCCTAGACGCTAAACCAACAACAGCCTTCCCCTCGTGAGTCAAAATGGGTGAGTTCATGAATGTTAAGTGACAGTGTGACATAGATCTGTCATGCTTTTGTAATTCCTGCATTTATCTGTCTATTTTCTATCGGAAGCTAATGCAGGAGGTCGGTGTAGGAGACGATTTTCATGTTCAGCCTGCATGAAAAACTCAGAGTGACTGATTATAAAAATACAGAAATAATCATAAAAAAATTGTTTTTCAGTGTTCCACACCTTTAACATTTACTCATGCAATCAAGCGTTTACTAATGTGAAGGGAAAATATCACAAATACAAATGAGAGGAAATGATCAGGAGAATAGGGCTGGATTTTAGGAACATCTCTGGTGTCGTCAGCAGGAATAAAACATATCGATCACAGTTTCTCGGGTCAGAATGATTCAAATACAAGGCAAAAATCTGTCATGCAAGATGAGCTGAATCGAATAAATGAAGATTGTATCTGCCATGCAGTTTAACATCACTAACCTGCACTTTGACTTAGTTATTTTCTGACTGGTGAGAGTAAAAGACAAAGCAACGTTTATAGAAATAACATTGTGTGCAGTTGGGAAACCTGCAGTGTTTGTGTCTAAAAGTGAAAGTGCTGCTGGTGAACCAATATCTGAGTGATTGGTGTGAAAAACTCACCACAGCGGTCCGCAGCACGGTGATTTATTGTCCTCTCCATTGTGATTCTCTGTGTTGACTGACTCTGTCTCACTAGTAGGCATGCTTGCTGTAGTACCATACAGACACACGCAAAAAAAATAAGTTATTACAAATATTTACAAGCTTTATACACAGAGAAAATATCTCGTCTAACTTATTTTATCATCAAATGTTCAAATCTCTGCTTGTCCTGGTTATGAACCACATAATATGGGAAACAGTTTCCAAGAATATCACTAATTACTAAAGTTTATGTAATATTATAATGAAAAATTTCACATTATAGACTATGACACACAACAACTGATGCTTTGTAATAAGCATTTGTAATTCTGGAGTTTCCTATTGGTCCATTTTGTCAGCAGAAAATAAAATAAAAATATTTAACTGTTAAAATAAAAAATTTAGACAAATATTTCTGGCATTTTCTCTCCATAAAGCTGAAAACTTAGCTATATCTTATTTAAAGGTGCATTAAGTAAGAATGACATCTTGTGGTCAAATTTGGGTACTGCAGTCCACTCCACTCCACCAGTTCGCTCCAAGCCCCTCCCCTTTGTGAGTTTCGTGACAGTTGCCAGTTAGGGATCAAGGCCAGATGTTTCTAGTTGACGAGTCATACACAATAAGTTGATAAGTAGATAAATACATTTTACTGTAATATTGAGTTTTTAGCATTGTTAGCTCAACGTTAGCCCCTAGCCTTCTTTACATGGTTTTAGTGTAAAACAAAAAGGATGCTGTGGCTTCTTAGGGTTACGAGAAATAACTTCTGGGTCGTTCGTTTTACTGGCTTCCTTTCTGTCCACAATGCTGCTGCTTTATGTTGGCTGGAGTCAAATTACAAATGTCGGCGCAGGCTTGGCAACTTTGTGGGCTCACATAGGATTGGCTATGGAAACAGGAAGTATGTACGCAAGCCAGATTGTAAACAAAGACTTTGTCCCTCTTCTGCTTTTTTAAAAGGAGAAAACCTGGCAACCCCCATCTGACTGAGAGGGAACTCTGTTTCAATGCAACCTTCATTCCAACATAACTGAGACATAAGACTGATTATTTCACCGTAAAATTCTTACTTAATGTACCTTTAAGTTTGGAACAATTATATCCGTGTTTGGGTTGACTCGGAAATTTTAAAACAGTGTCACGTGGTTCCAATTATTCTATTAATTCACTCATTTGTGCAGAAGATTTTCAGTCATCTGATACATGGTACATGTTTTGCCTCTGTGGAGATTTTCAAGTTCAGGAAGAAAAACGTATCTTAAGAGCTTAATTAATGCAAGCTAGTTTACAAATCAAACACTTGATCCTCTCTCTAGGGGGTCTTTGATGTCCTGAAGGTGAGGATGTTGTCTCCTCCATTGAACCACTTATTATTCATATCCTCAAAAAAGTATCTCTTATTCTCACAACCCTCAGGATGGAGAATCATCAGTTAGATTTGTAAACTAGCTCGCATTAACAAAGGTCTTACTGCAATTAAAAAGCCACTGACTCTGCATTTTTATGCTTGAATTGAAAGGTTCCTCAGAAAAGGCAAAAACATGTTTTGTTGCCTTTTTTTGAACCCACAAAGAGTTTTTTTTGTTTTCTGCACAGATGAAATAAGTTTTATACGTGCAAAAAAAATACTATCTTCATAAATGATGAATGAGACGAGGTAAATATGATGATGATGACAGAAAGGAGGATCTGAAGATAAACCGTTTGTTTACTTCTGATCCATAAACACTTGACAGAAACTGAGACCTAAAACTGTAACAAACTGCATCGTTATGCAGTTTAAGGCATAAAAAGTATATTTAAAATGGAGCTGAAATAAATACAAGCAAAATAATTTTTCAGCCAAAACATTAAAGTTGTGGAAATAAAAAGCTGAGAAAGCCTTCTTTGATGCTGCATCAAATGTAAAATGTTCACACTTATAATCCTGTTCATGTGTGTGGTGTTTTTGTTTATTCTAGTGGTGTTGATGCTTATAGGAGCCTTATTAGCTCTATTATCTCAACATTCCTCATCTTGCAATGAGAGTCTTGCTCTGGAGGTGTTTCTTCAACTCTGTTTTGACCAATTTCTGTCACTAATTTCACCTGCATGCAGGATTTGTAGCCTGGCAGAGCAAAATGTGTCTCTTCTTTGCATCCCTGTGGGGCTAAATAAATGATCCTGATGTGATGAAGACGGCCATGATCAAACATAATACAAGGAAAGATCATGCAAATATCTAAGCACACATAAAGGCAAGCAAAGCACAAAGATGCAGACACGTTTCAGGACAAATGTGGAATGTTCTCATGAAGATGTGGACGGAAAAGATGGACACTTCTGAGCAGTTTCGCCCACACACCAACACATTTACCCTGTGTCTCTGTGGACTGGGAGAACCAGCCAAACTTTCCTCTCTTCTTCTCAGTGAGGTCAGCCAGCGTGACCCCTTGGGGTTATCAACATGCAGTTCACACAGCCAGACAGCAGAGGAAGCAGTGAGTCAGTACAGAGCAAAACAAGGAGGGGAATGCATGGAAAAAGCTGTATTACAAACTACTGAAATATATGGAAGCCCATTCCCGCCACTCTGATTAAAAAATAATAAAATTAATCTCATAATTATGAGTTACTATCTTGTTATTATGAGATAGCTAAGTCATAATTATAAGATAAAAATTATTATTATTTTAATCAGAGTGGCAGGAGTGGGCTTCCATAGAAACAGCTATCGTGTCCAGAAAATAAAACTGCAAATATTTCTCAAACAAATATATTGTAGCTTTAGAGTTTTGTAACACTTGACTACAGTAAATACCACCCATTATATAAACTCTAATATTGTGCAAGTGTTACAAAAGAATTAACCGCAAAGTATAAAAATAACAGCAATATGCAGAGCCAGAAAACAGGTCAATAAATAGAGTACAGAGTAACTGATCGTCTCTCTTTTATTTGAGTCAATTCTGGACACAATAGCTACAAGATACAATATAAGACTGGAAATGATTAGCAATAAAAGACTTCAGTGAGAAATAAAAAAGAAATCAGAAAGATAAGAAAAAAGTTGGAAGAAGAGCAGAAGACTTGTGGAAACAAAGAGAGGAGAAATCTAATGTTAGCAGCAATTTTACAGACAGTTTTAACAAGGCACACAGACACTGCAGGAGTCAAGGAAGGAGTGTGTTTTCACCTCAAGCAACAACGACAGCGGTGATAAAAGCAGGGCAGCTACTGGAGAACATAAAGACTCATGAGTGAATGTGAACCGACTGCAAGGCACTGTGGCAGTTATCAACACAGAACAGATTAGATTTTATGACATTGTGTGATTTTTTATTACATAAACATGGTTCCTGAACTCCCATGGACATCATGTGCTTTTAGATGAACAATGAACACCTGCAAATTTTTTTTTGCAAAAACACAAAAAAAATCACAATATCATAAAATCTGTTTGTTTTGTCCACATTTTTTTAATGTTTGCATTCTTTAACCAGAAATGATCAAAGCTGCAAGTTTCTGCAACTGTTATTTTGTGGGTCAGAGGGCAAAACATTTGGTGCAGGAGATCCTCACAGCCGTCTGCAGGTATGAAATTTTCATTTGAGTTTTATGTTTTTACAAAGTAAAATCTGACAGGGTTTGTGTTGCACATGGAAGAAGGAAGAAACAGATGCAAAAGACACCAGAAAAGTCCCTCTTAAATAAAAGTCAACATGTAAAATTGAACAAAACAGCCTCAGTTTGGAGAAGTAGAGTTTAATTTTGAAGGTAATATCTAAACTGAATATTGCATCCTTTAAACATTTCATTACAGTTTAAGCAAACGTTTTTTATAACCATTATTTACAGTTCTGGGATAAATATTGCAAAAATGGAATTGCTACAGAAAACTAGCGCTACCGCTAATTCTGCTGCACAGACTAAAACATTGCAATGCAAAATAAATGTCGGTGCAAATGTTCATAAAAAAGTGTACTGTCATTGTAACTAGCCATTAGCTTATCAGTTTGATGAGCGCTAATCCCTGTTTCTCCAAACTGAGGTTGTTCAAAAAGCTATCCAAAACAGGCAAAATATGATTTATTCAAATGTGACAATCATGTTTCATGAGAGATGCTTAATAATGTCATCTTCAAATGTAAATGTTGTGTTTATGTTTATTATAATAAACAAAGATGTGTTAGGAAGAATTAGAATAAATTATATTAGTAAATTAATATATATTAATAATAAAGATTATGTAAGCTGTTGTTTTTACCATTAGACTTGACAGAATATTTTGCTGAGCGTATACAAAAAAATTACTTACAAAAAACAAAAGACTCGGTTTATTATTGCTGAATGGTAAACTCACAATGACATTCATGAATGTGCATCAACTGAGAAAATAAAAACTTGGCACCTCACACTTTTTTCACCTCGTTTAAACAAGAATAAAAAAAGAAAATCAATAAAATCCAGAAACTCACGGTTACGCTTGCCCTCCTCATCTCCCTCCTCCTCGTTCTCAGGGTCGATGTCTTCGGCTTGTGTGATCCAGTCCAGGTAGCCTTTCAGATCTTCTTCTAACTGCTGCTTCTCACGCAGCTTCTGAAAATCACCTCGAGCCTTGGCCTTTTCTCGCTCTTTGGAAAACTCTCTGAAGGAGAAACATGCAGTATTTTTAGTTTTTCAGTATACTGGAATTTCTTCTAAACCTCTTTGAACACGACAAGCAGCTAAAAATGAGATCATCTTTCCACCTGTGCTGTTGGCGATGTAAAACTGAATCATCTAGAATTGTTTAGCATTGAACAAGTTAAAAATACAAATATAAAAAATACAAATGTAAAACTTACCCGCTCAACACACCCAAAACTAGGTTAAGAACAAAAAAGGATCCAAAGATGACCAGACTGACAAAATAAACCCAGGGCAGCTCAAAGCCCATGGCATCGTTCATCTGCGTTCAAAGACAAGCAGAGGAGAAGAAAATGGGTTTAAGTTTGGTGTAAAGTAGAATAAAAAATCTAAGAAATAAAAAGATGACATTTCAAAAACATGTGAAAATAAATCACACTAAAGCTAAAAATCCGTAGCAGTAAAATTGAGTAAAACTGTTCATGTTAAATTTGAGCTATTCTGTATTTTTTACATCACACTGATCTGTTGTTGCTAATGGGTTAGGGTTTGTAATTTGATCCCAACTAGACTTGAGAATTTGTTAAATATGGATATTTTGATAAAAAACATTTAGAGTGTTTAGAGTTAAATAATTAAAAATATACATAAAAAACTATTAAAGTCAAGTCTACCTGGATTAAAACAACTGATTTAACAGAAGTAAATATTATAACACAGGGTCTCAGTGAAGTAAAACCACTAAACTAAAAGGATATTAATAATATTTTCTAATTTAAAGACATAATTTATTATTTGTTGTGCAATTTTGAAATAAGTGTAAGTCAGTCAAATATTCATGAGGTTTTCCTTACTAACTTTCTAGAAATGTCCTGTATGTTATATAAATATATCATATTTTATGCATTTATGTTTTGTTGTTGCTAAACTCCCACAGCTGAAAACTGATGGAATCCACGCCTACTAAATAAAACTTATTGTATATTATTTTAGTTTTTAAACGCCTTGAGATGACCTCCCTTGTGAATCACTTTACAAATATAAATATTTTATTGATTCCTATTTAAAACGTTGTGACGCTGTCAACAGAAAACTGTTTATGGTTCATAAATACAGGATAAATGTGCTGCAAAAGCATCCAAAGGAAATGCAGAAGAGAAGCAGATCAGACTGCACACGGGCTCATTACCTGGAATAAAAACAATAAAAATAAAACCAAAATACAACAAAAACTGTTAACATGGGAACCAAAACTGTCAGATTAACTTAATCTATCCAAAAATGAATCATTCTAACCACCTCCCTTTCACCACTGTAACACCAATATTAGCATGAAATTGCCATGGCAACAGATGGCTTCATAGATGAGGGTCTCCATCAGTACATGAGAGTGGGAGGACTGTGATTGAACTCATTGTCAACGTCGAGTGTTTCAACTAATTAAAAGCTGTTGATTCTTCACTAATCAGAAATCTTATTAAGAGTCTAATTTTGATTTTGACAGATTACCCAGTAGAGAACGTCGGTCCAGCCCTCCATGGTGATACACTGGAACACGGTGAGCATGGCAAACAGGAAGTTGTCAAAGTTGGTGATGCCGTTGTTGGGGCCCTGCCAGCCCTCCCGACAGACCGTCCCGTTGAGGAGGCAGCGACGCCCGTGTCCGGATACCGCACACGGAGCGGGCTCTTCTTCTGCAAGGGCACCTGGAGGGGATGTGGTTATTGTCTCTATTCTCACACTCAAACACAGTGTGTGCACGTTAGATTAGTCTTCATACTGTTAATATTTTACTTCTTAAAGTGATACTTTTGGGCCATTTTGCAGTGTTTCCATGCAGAAGTGCCTCATCTAGTAGGGCTGATGAGCTAACAGCTAGCATGAATGCCAAACATGTAGCACAGTTGCATTCAGGATTTTTAAAGTATTTTTGCTGAATTAACCATTTAATGCAAGACTACCGTTGTAAATAATTTATAAACTGAAACTTGCAATGAACAACTTTAAAATCAAGGACATTGGAGCTGTTTTATAAGATGGAAACATTTCCCCTAATGTCCTAATAGGCCCAAATGTAGGAGATTAAAGCTGGTTTAAGACAGCACCCACACACCTGGCTCAGCTCCAACTCACCGCTGCCTCAGCAGTCCTTAAGGACAAGGACTCTAGTTCTCTACTAGCTTAGCAGGCCATTCTGTACGTGTAAACATATAGTCTGGCCGCGACCCAGAGCCGTAGGGGCAGAATCTACGGTTGTCTTTAAAACTGTTTCAAATGCAATTGGACAGAGCTGAGCAGAGAAACAAACAACATGACATATATTCACGCTACGGAAACCTGTCAACGGGGCAGTCCGCCATACACCATCGAAGAAGAAGAAGGCGTCTCAAACAAGCCCCGTTCCTAAGCCACTACCATCTTTGTTGTTTTGCCATGTTGCAGCTTTGCCATCATTGTAAGAAAAAAAACTCTGCTGCACTGGTGTCAAACTCGCCCAACGTCTCTCTACAAACATGGAGCGCTGTGATTGGTCCAGCCTAAACTTAGCCGAGCCAGTGGTAGACCTGCTGAGGCTTCAGTGGAGCGTGGCTAGACAGATCTGCATAGCTGCTGTTTGTCTAGATTTCTAGGCTTTTACAATAAAAATGAATAACGACAGAATATTTGATGAAAGTTGCGTTACAAAGCACTAAAACAAAGGTAAAACCGTCTATTTTAGAAAGTGATGGTAGTGTAACCCTAACCAAAAACCAACAGTATAAGTCCATCAGCTTTTATTCAAGTCTTGATTAATTCTGCTATTTTGAAAGCAGCGCGAGAGTAAAGGGCAAGCAGGTTTACATAACAGCCAGATATTAGTCATTTACTCACTGGATTTAATCCACCATCTGTTGTTCTGTTCATCATTCACACACAAGGTGGATCTGTCCATTCATTCCCAAGGATTAAAACATGCTTCTGCCCTAATCTCACATGTACAACATCCTTATTCAAACCGCAGGCCAGACATGTTATTTAAACGTGAAAAGGACAAAAAGAACAAAACAATTAAAAGAACAGAATTAAAGTCCGCTGTACCTGATTTCATTACATAGCACGTGGCGTGCATCTTTCCGATGAAGAGCTCGAGGCCGATGATGGCGTAGATAATAATCACAAAGAGGACCAGCAGAGCAATATGAAGCAGAGGAACCATGGCTTTAATAATGGAATTTAAAACCACCTGTAAACCTGCAAACACATGCAACAGTCACAAAGTCAGAGGAAACACAAGGGAAGTTCTTAATCACAAAGAACAAAGTTAAAAATGATGCATGTTGACCAGAAATCCAAAGCAAAAAAGAGGCAGATTTCTACAGATGCTAATCTAAAATTGGGAATTTGAATAAAACAGAATATATTTTTGAAGTAACTGAAATAAAAACCAAATGAATAATGAAATTTCAGGGCAGTCATCCATTAAGCAGCTTGCATAAAGGCAACACTCATTGTTTATTGGCAGCTGTATACACAATAAAAAGCAAATAGACATTTTATTAGTTGTCATAATGATATTATGTACACAAACGTCTCATAATGCAACTCAATAGGCCTTAAAGCCCAGAAACGGCCTTCTGTGGCACGGCTTAATTAAAGCGCTGGAACCAAAACACTGGAACAAATGTCAGACTACAGATGAGCTGAAGAGACATTTTCAGCAGAACTTCATCTCTACCAGCAGTCCTTCCCTCACAGAGGCTGCCAAATAAGATGTTGCCATGGAAACTCAAATAATGCAAACACATTAGGATATGTGTGGCTGTATGGTCCAATGTGCAGAGAAAACAGCAGCAGAAGAAAACACTGTTTCCTTGGTGAACAGCGATTTCTGTGGAAAACTGGAAGGTATTTCCACTCAAATATTTCACTGGTGATCATTGCTCCGACGTAAAAACAGCTGCGGGTTTTGCGTATCTGCATTTTCCCGACAGCCATGATAAAAATAAATAAATAAACAGCTCTGTGCATCAAACTGCATGAATAGTTACTTCAGATTCACAAACTTATTGGTCTGCAGCTCGATGATCCGCAGCAGCAATGAGCAATGTGCTGCAGGTATGGCAAGCTGTTACGTCATATAATGTTATACATCAAAATGTTGCTAAAGCCCAGGTTACACGGCAGGATAATCATTAAAATTTTTGACTAGCCCCACCCAACAATCTTAAAGTTGCACATGATTACAGTAAAATCTTTAAAAATGGTCTTATCAGATAATCCTATCGTGTGTGGTGTGTTACGAACGCTCAGAAGGACGTCAGAACCGCTCCGATCATAAACCTGTGCTTTGAAACATGTTGGATTGTCTTGGTCTGATTTTCATGGACAAAATAATTTCTGCCCCGGTAAACGTGACTTCTAGCCAATCAGAAAGCGAGGTGATGGAAGCGCGCAGCATGCTCCTCTCCCGCCATGTTTGTTTACTTCAAATGTCCGTGAGTTGAAGCAGTTTGTGCGTAGTAACCCCTAACCCACACACTGTATGACCAAAACTGCTGTATTTGTGGTTTTTAACCATGTGGGCGGTCTCTCATGTTTGAAAATCAGCCAACAATTTAAAAATCCTGCCGTGTGAAGTGGGCTTAACCAAAAAGAGAGCTCTGTTTATAACGGCCCTTTTACCCTACGATCAGCTACTGGTGCCACACCAGACCAGGCCGAGCTGACCCTAGTGTAAAAGGGCCGTTACATTTCTGGTTAGCTTTGCTGAAGCCTCTCATTCCCTGAGATGTAATCACTCTATAGTTACTCTGGTGTGTTTCTGTGGTAGATGCAGACTTTACAGAGACTTCTGTATGACTCACTGGGAACTCCAGAAACGAGGCGAAGGGGCCGCAGCACACGAAAGGCTCTGAGGGCTTTTACATCAAACCCTCCTGGTTTGCCTCCAGACTGACCCCCGGAGTCATGGTCTTTGGTTATCATCTCCAGAACCACGCTGAACAACCTGGGAATGAAAGAGGAAACAAATTAACAGATGATGGAGTACAGAAAAAGAAAAGAGAACGTAAGGAGACAGAGAACAATGACAGGGATGTCTGAAGAACACACTTAAGATCAAAGTCAGAGTAAAGAACAAAGGGAAAAATCCTCTTTGTACTGTGAGAATCCACCTGTGTGAGCATGGTTCACTACAAATGGATGTTTGTTATGTCAATGCATATTTACCTTTCTTTTTTCCACACCTCGCCCTTCAGGGGCCAGGTGGTCTACTGGAAAACCCCCACTCTGTTCAAAGAGTGTGTGCATGTGTGCATAAACACCAGCACACCGGGCCCAGACATGATCAGACTACTTACCTATATTAACATAAGTGTCATAACTAATAAAAGGAGTAAATAACATGGGATGGGATGTTATTTGCCACAAACGTACCCGACGATGACGATGACAAAGTCCAACATGTTCCATCCGTTTCTGACGTAGGAGTTTTGGTGCATGACTAAGCCGTAGGCAATGATCTTCAGAAATGTTTCTATTGTAAAAATGATCAGGAAGGCATATTCTACTGTTTCCTGCAGAGAGGGAGAGAAGGAGAGGAAGAAAATATAAGTCAGGGGAGCGAATGGCTTTAAGAAATCTTCACAAACCTCTGAAACAATTATTACAATTGATAATCCTGATTCATGCCAAAATAAATAAACAGAACATTTTCCTGGAGTAATAGAAGAATAAACCATTTATTAATTATCCCAATGAAACATATAAACAAAAATGTCCCAAAAAAAACGGCAAACTTTCCAAAAATCAGCAAATAAGACATTGAAGAATAAAAACTGGTGAAAATAAATGATTCATGTTTTAAGGATGAGGTTTGATCATTTCAAATTTGAGAATAAATGATCAAGATAAAAAATTTACATGAACAAGAACAGCTGAAGACTAAAAAAATGAAACCACATTACTTGTCTCAGCCAGTTTAGTCAATTTAATTATTGTAATGTGGTTATTTTAGATTTCATCTTTAATTTCCCAACTTTTTGTTTTCATGGTTTAGTTTCCAACCGTAGCTCAAACTCATCCCTCACCTCCATTTGTTCTTTCTCACCAAACTCTTCATTTTCCTGTTTTTCTTCAGTATTTTTGGATTTATGGACAGATTTGGGTTTCTAACCTTTTGCATACCCCTTGCCTTGTTTGGGTTGCCATGACTACCGTTTCTTTGTATATGCCCTCTGTATTTAGAAATGCCTTTTGCGTTCCTGGAGTGCACCAGCTGGATGAAAATCTTTACCAATACTGACAATTCATGCTATAACATTTACAGCTAACGCACACACGGGTGCTTTTAACGGGTGATTCTGACACAAATCACAGCAAATGTACTGCAAGTTTAGTGATGCTCTAAGAATAGAAGAAACAATGGAGTGAAACTTTTTCCTGAGAGAAAAAAAAATAACAGACAATAAGAGTATATTCAAATCCTAGCGTTTCACCGTCCATTTTCTATCAGAAGCTAATGCAGGAGATAGGTGTAGGAGTTAAACTCAGAGTGATTGATCAGTTTCAGGAGTAATGAGTAAAAAATGGTTTCTCAGTGAAGGACCTCTTTAAAAACAGCACTGAAAACCTGCAAAGCCCCAAAAACAAAGATTAAACTCTTCTGGTTTTAATTATAACAATGTGTGCAATAATGTTACTAAATTCAGATGTTTCCTCACACGTTCTTTAACTGATTATAATATTTCTCACCTGTTTTTCTCCTTTATTTCACACATATGTATTCTTTTCTTTCTTGCCTTCCTGCTGTTTGTTCTCTCCCACACACAACCTGTCCTTCTCACCTCGTCAAGCAGAAGGTTGTCGAGCTAAACTGGAATTGTTGATTTAAAGGACTCAAACGCGCAGAGTGCAACTGGACAGCGAGCACAAAGAGACGCGGCGACAGTAAGATGCTGATGACATCAGTAACACCCACACTAACAGACTCACACTGATACACAAACCCAACTAACAAAAGGCAGCAAGCCAAACCAGGAGCACAGACTCACCGACGGATCATAAATGTCTCCGTTGTTGCTGATTTAGAAGAAAACACACTCGGATTTCTCCAGAAACTCTATATGGTTTATTTTAACTGTAAAATAGTTTATTACTGCAGTCTATTCTGATTTATCCTGTTTTATTTTGGTGTTTAAAGTCTGTTTTGTATTAACTAAAAGAACAACAAATGGTCAGTGATAGATGTATGTCCTTTCATTACGTTCTGAACAATTCATTAAAATCAATCCTGAACGATCATTAGTTCTGTAAAAAAAGAAATGCATTTGGAACAAATCTGAATTTAATTTTGTCTTTCATGACACATCTATAATGTGGATTTCATGGTAAAAATATGTAGTTTAATTTTACAGTGTAGGGGTTCATAAGATTTACCAACAGACGGGGGACACTCCAATCACTGATTAAAGGTGCTTTATGTAAGAATGATATAAGAATTACATCCTGTGGTCAAATTTGGGTACTGCAGCCCATGTTTCTAAACAAAAAAGTGACTCACCACCGTTTGGTGAGTTTCATGGCTGTTACCAGCTATGGCTCAGTGCCAGAAGATTCTAGATGACAAGTGAAGTCATACACAGTAAGTTGATAAGTAGATAAATACATTTCACTTTAAGCTCCGGTGGCCTAGTGGTATGAGTGTCCGCCCCGGGACTGGGAGATCAGGGATCAAATCCCGCTCGGGTCATACCAAAGACTTTGAAAAAATTGGGACCCAATGCCTCCTCGCCTGACACTCAGCATTAAAGGGATGGATTGGGGGGTTAAACCACCAAATAGTTCCCGAGTGCAGCCACAGCTGCAGCTCACCACTCCCCACCACGGGGATGGGCCAAATGCAGAGATGTAATTTCACCAGTGTGTGATGATGACTTGGGACTTTAATATTGAGTTTTTGGTAATTGAAAAAGTAGCTTGAGATTATTTTAGAGCCGACTATTTGCTTCTAATTCACTGTTAGAATTTTTATCTCAACATTAGCCTCTAGCCTTCTTTACCCAATATTAGCATAAAACAGAAAGATGTCGTGGCTTCTAGAGATACAAGAAGTAACTTCTGGGTCGCTCCTGTTTACTGGCTTATGATCTTTAAAAAAACACTGCTGGGTTTTGCCGGCCAGTGTCGAATGACACTGCAGCGTTAGCTATAGCACAGACTGCAACCTCGCGGACTCAGATTGTAAACAGTAACAACGTCCTCTTTAGCTTTTTTAAAAGGAGAAAAACTGAACCCCCCCCCAGCGAAAGCCGGAGATCACGTTCTGTTTTGTGATTATTTCCCTGTAAAAGTTTTACATATTGTATCTTTAAATAGCAACACTGAAAAAAGCTTTTAATTGTTCTTTAAATAATTCAGAAATTGATTAATCATTGATTTGTCGTGTTTTTGGTAAATGGAGTGAAGAGAGTTTTGTGCGTCTGCAATAGCTGAGCGATGAACTGTGAAGAACAACAAGTGCAATCACTCAGAGCTGTTTCTCTCAGATCTTCATCACCTGCCTCCATCCAACTTAACATTCCTGCTCGGTCCTCCTGTTGTTTACATTCGTCTGAAACGTCCGCTCTTCTGCTTCACCAGCAGCTGACGGCGCCTGCCTCTGAATTAGTTATGCTCTGGGGTCGAGGAAGGGATGTTTAAACTGTGGATGTGCTAATCTATCAGGACACGGAGATAATTTGGTACCCGAAAACAGAAATTCAGATCAGGTGTGTTAAAATAAACGCAACAAAATGTTTCTATGTAATTTAGTTAGCATGAGTCAGAAAGTGAGTGAAACTTGGTGAAAGGTAGATAGGCTCAGACCTATTTCTACAGCGTCTGAGTCACCTGCTGTCTGGGGATTTTTATACATTTTCCTACAGGATGAACAAACGATTCACCAAACCAACAGGAAGAGGAAAATCCCTAAAACATTTAATCAAGCAGACAAAATTAGAGTGCTGTTAAAAACAAAACTTCTCCTGCATCTGCAGGTAAAAAAAAAACATTTACACAAACTTTCACATTTTAATCCAGCTGTTTGTCTCATTTATTACCTTTTAGACTCTGAGGAAGTTGCTTTATTCATAACCTCTCAGTTTAGGACTCTATATGATGAAATATGGTGACGTTATGTTTTAATGGAAATTCCAGCTGGAGGAGATTTAAAAAGAGGAAGCAGAGGAGTAATACGCTTTAACTCTGGTACACTCCTTATGATGGGATTTATACGTACGGCATATTGTTATATAATAAAGTTAAATCCCTTATTCTTCCCAACCTTCAGGAGATTCCTGGAAGAGACAATGATTAAAAAACGGGGAGAAAATCCAACGTATTTTAAGTTGGCATGTTTTTATGTAAACTAGACTTTCAAAAATGGAGGATACCCACTGTTTCCTGTGTCTTAGCACAGCAAATATCACTTGCTCTGAGCTTGTAGTAAAGAATAACGTTGCCATGGAGATCAGGCTTGTCTCGTGTGTGGGCAGAAAGTAATCATGTCAGGGAAACTCAAGACAACCATCTCTAGTATAGCTGAAACACAAGATTCCAGGGAAAAACTCCACCAAATGCTACATTCTTCATCAATTTGGACAAATTTTTGCCTTTTTTGGCTCATGTGAGTTTTATACTGATACAATTAGTCAATTAAAAAACTACTAAGTTGAAATACCATGATCCAGATTCACAAAGAATGATAGTATGCTCGGGTAAATTCAAGAAAGTCAGCAGGTTTGAGCAATCTTTGTGGTGTTTGGGTTTTCTGTGAATCTGACACACCTCCCTCTTTTAGTTAAAGGGGACAAATTATGTAAAACTCACCTTTTGCATCCTTTTGTGCCGCTATGTGGGTCTCTACTGCCTCTGTAAACACTCCAAACGTGGGGGGGAACTCCATCTGTTTTCTGGTAGAGTTTGGTTTTAGGAATTATGTGCCTGAAATGAGCTGTTTCAAAAGGTCCCCGTTTGTGATGTCACAAATGGGGAAATTTGCATAAAACCACCTCTCACCTCTCGAGGATGAAGGCGCAGCGGCTCTACTCTGAGTCCTTCGCAGATATCAGAGCTTCTCTGCCTATAGCAGCCTGAGCGGGGGATGAGTGGGCGTGGCCAGCTCCAGATACTTTTCCTAAAGTGACAGAGCCCTGAAACGGCTCGTTCTGGATGGTACTGAAAATACCAAGAATAAAACTGCTGAGATTGTTTCATGTGAGAGGGATTTTATGTAAAGAACTTCCTAAAAATTTTTTGTATCGACCATAGAGACATAATATGTCTCCTTTAAGGTAATACTCCAGTAAATTCTCCTTTTCCTCAGAAACAAATACGAGATCTCAGGAGAACGATTTTTTTCTCAAACAGCACAAGTTATTGAGAATTAGATGCTTTTTTTTACCAGTAGTGATCAACATAAACACAGACTTTGTGGATGAGACGGTGATGTAAAACTCTAGCCTACAGCTCAGTAAAGTTCCTTAACGATTAAAATGATGAAACGTCAAAAGAACTCCATCCAAAGTGTGACACAAACTTTAACAGAGATGGCTGCTGGAAAACAAAAACATGCTGCAACACTGAAAGTGAAGCAGCTTAATTAATTTTAAGGAGGAGAAGTGCATCCTATAAGCTTCCAAATCCCGTGTTTTGGATGCAGGACAAGAAATCTGGGTTGACTGAACTGGAGCCAAAACGAGCTGAAAGTTTCTGTGCAGGAGATAAAACTCCCAGCTGGTGTTTAGTCGTAACACAGAGACGGTGACTCCACATTATCAGCTGGACCAGCCGTGTTAAAACGCTGCAGCAGCAGGTGAGCTGAATTATTGCAAAACAAAGAATACTTTTTAACCACATCATTTTAGCTCCTTTTGGATGTAAACCTGTTTGATATCAAGAAAGATCGTTGCTAAGATTCTTTTTTAATCTACCAGCTGACTAATATCTGACAGACCCGTTATTTCACATCTCACACAGACGGGTGGTACCAGGATGTGATCCTGCTTTTCAAGGCTACCCCCCCATTAATAATCTGCTGTGCTAAAGAGGCAGAACATCTATTTCTGTGACTGTGTTAACAAGCGATGACTCAGCCTAACACTGTGCAGCATCATAGACTTTCCTCAGGGAATAATTATCCTCCTTTGATTTATTCAAGTTTTGAGCTCTTCCTCAATCACAAAAAACACTTCTCTGTGTCAACAAGCCTGCATGAATACACTCCAATCACAAGTGAGCAGGCATTTTCAATATTTGCTAATTATGAGACAATTTTGCCAAACTGTGATTCTCAATTTAACGTTTAATTTTTTGCGCTGTTAAAAAGCCTCACCTGAAGTAATCTACTGTACTTATGTTTGATTAATGGTGAAAAATGATATCTTAGAGGCAAAAGTAATGTTTGGCAAGAATAAAATGCAAGAAAGTTCCTGAAAAATGAATGAAGAAAAGAACAGAGGAAGCAAACATGAAGTCATGTTTCTGAACTCTACATGAACCCGGGATATAATCCAGGCAAAGTCTTAAAAACGAAAGAAACTCTAATCTTTTACAAGACTGCAAACACAAATCTAGAGTATTGTTTTACTTTGTGGGTCTGGAGACAGAATGAATCAGATTTTTGTAAGCATGCATGTTGACTCTTTATTCTGTAAAATGGTAAAACTCCATCTTTGGATTCTCCAGAATAAAAAAACATGATTGCAGGAGCGGTGGGTTGCTTGTTCTCTGTAACTGTCACATTATGTTGTGTGAATCTTTGCAGTTAAGCCAACAAATACTTTCCTACACACATGAACAACTAATTCATTGTTCTAAAGGAGTCATTTCTGCCATATCCACCTCTCAATTATCAGAACTTCAGCTCACATGTTGTAATAAATCTGTGCACATGCATGCACATGTATGTGTGCACGTGTAGCTCTGAAAATCTACACGTTAGGTTTTATTTAGTAGCCAAACAAAGCTACAAACCCAAAGCTACTTGGAATGCAACAACTCTGGCTACAGTGTTAAACAGAGCTTGTAAAAAGAATATGGATTCATGTGATTCTAATAAAATATTACATGCATAACTTATATTACATTAGAAACAGTAATCCAATTTATTAGAAGCAATCATGTCATAGCTCCATGCTGTAATCTGATTAATCACATCCACACATCCTTAATTACTTCTGTGCTTCCCAGAACTCACCTTCACCTCTGAGGTATTCTTCTTTTATTTTGTTTTTTTGTTGTTGTTATTTTGCTGAAACCTCCTGTCAAAAGCAAGAAATCTGATCTGCTAAAACTCACCTAAAAATGTGACAAAAGACATTTAGGGCTGCTAAAATCCACCCTGATACGAAGATCCTGGAGCTGAAAGTCGGTGATGGGGTGCTGAAAGCTCAGGACAAATGAGTGTGATTAAAGTGATAGTTCTGCTCTTTTAATGTAGGTTCTTCCCAAAATGACCTCTAACTGACTGATGAGCTAACGGCTAGTCCAGCATGGTGCTGGTTTCAAAGTGGACTAATTTTATTGTTACACCCCTCGTAAGGTTCCCCTGAGTCAGCGCCTTGGACAGCGCCTGCAAGCTGCCACTCTCCTCTCCAGCACTGTTCCAGCTTCCACATTTCAGCACCATGGAGAGAGGCACGCTCCTGCTCAGACCAGCTGCAGCACCAGCTGATGAGAATCTGCAATTAGATGGCTCAAACCTTTAAAAGGAAAAGCTTTTGATACATTCTTGAGGTGCAGATCCATTCTGTTGTCCCCTTGGCTGTGCCGTGTGTGTCTTTAGAAGAACTTGGTGTTAGAGATCTTGTAGTAGTGAGACTGCTTAGTTTAATCTTGTCATTAAGTCAACTTGTAGAGTTTCTCTTTAGTGTTTTCCAGTTTTCCACCAGTGTGTGAGTAACTTTTCAGTTTTGGCTTTCGTGTTTGTTTTAGTTTACTTTCCTGCTTTAGAGATAGAAGAGCGCCTTTAGTTTAGGGCCTTCCTGTTTTGAGTTTTGGGTTACTCCAGCATTTTGTGTTTGGTTCATTTAGTCCAGTAGGTTTTCCTCCCAGTGGGTTATTTTTAGTTACTTGTTACAGGAGACTTGTTTTTGTTTTTTTATATCGCTGAGCCTTTTATTTTGTTATAATAAACCTTTTTAATTGTTGCAAAGCTTCGGTTCATTCTATTTTAGTTTATTTTCCTGTGTTCTTAAGTTCCTAGACAGTAGGGGGCGCAACAATAATACTGAAACACATTATATAAACATTTACTTTAGTTCACATTATATGGTTATAACTAAATTCTGACCATAAGTGTTATACATTGGACAGGATATTACAATATGCTGTAATATTCACAGGAATCTAAATCGCCAGCAAGAAGCAAAAAGACCTTTTGGAGGTTGGAGTTGTTTTAAAAATGCAAAAATTAGGGCTGTCAATTCGTTATCACGCTAACACATTAAATGATACCAGCAAATAATTGATCACTAGCGCATTTTCATAATTATTGTTTTGTTTCTGAAAGTATGTTGCCAGATCGCTCTGATCAGTTTCAAAACTCATGAACACGCAAACGTTCAACACTGAGTGTGTCAACTTGATACGAAGGAGGAAGTTTGAAACCCGTGAGGGTGGAAGGAGGGAAGAGAAAACAGAAAATGGAATTTTTCTGTAGAATGTTCTGGACAATATTTGTCATTGTTTTGGATTGTTGCAACAATAAATATACCTTTACATAAAGAAAGTATATTTATCTGCTCATTTAGCTTGTAAGAGCAGTAGAAATCAGACAAATATTATATTACTGTAGCTTTATAATTAGTTTGTGATTAATCGCGAATTAACTAATGCGATTAATCGAGATCAAAAATTCTTGTTGGAAAAACTCCACTTTGGAACTGATCCCACTGTGACTAGCCATTAGCTTATCAATCAGTCCAATCTCTGAGGTCACTCAAAAGGCGATCTACAACACATAAGATACAAGCCAGTTTTAATTATGTCTGCAGAATATGGCTCAAAAATGCTACATTCCAATATAAAGAATTAAGCCAACTGAACGTAACGTAACAAAGAACTCTTGAGTTTAGGTTCTGGAAGAATCAACCTTTTTGTTTGAGTGTGCCTGTTTAGACACAATTGATCCAGAAGAAAGTCTGGTCCAGACCCATCAGCATGCCTGACCTACCTAACAGATCAGCTGGGAGCATTGCAGAACACACACACACACACACACACACACACACGCACACGCACACACACACACACACACACACACACACACACACACACACACACAAGTACTTCAGTCACAGGCTCAGTCGATGTCACCTCCCTCTCTGATGATAACATGAGCTGACAAAACACTCAATACTGTGTGACTCTGGTCAGTCTAGTTTTTAGTGTGTGCTCAGTAACCCTCATCATCCACTCCCCCACCCAACAGGTGCATCCCATAATGCTCTGTTTCTGACCAGGAGCTGTGATGACATCTGCCTGGATCACATGATGTAAACAGGAAGTTATTATTTGAATACAATAAAGTAACGAATCAACATTAGTGAGAAAAGACAATCATGTTCTGATTTTTTCAGCAACTTCAGAGCCTCGATGTTTTAAGTTCTGAGAAGTCAAACATCTCCAACCAAAAAGAAAGAATAAAATAGAGCATCCACCAGCTCTAATCACCAAATTGTAGGAAAATGTTTATGAATGGGAAGTTTGGTGGACGTTTGTGCAAAAAGCAAGAGTGTTTTAGTAGGTCAGTGTGTGTGTGTGCCTGTGTGTCACATTCATGAAGGTGAATCAGCCAGGCAGCCAGGAGCAGGATAATCAGCTCCTATTAGCCAGTGTTCCCTTTGGTCTTAATCAGATTAACGAGGTCAAGAACAGCGGAGACCGGACCTCTCGCTCCTTCAGAACAACACCAGAAACAGCCTCACTGATATCACTGTTAAAAAACACTTTTTACACCTAATTTTTATGTTTTTTCATCACTTCCTAGAGTCTTGCTACTGAGGTATCATCATTGTGTTTAATCAGTGTTTAACCCCTTTATAATGAGGGTTGGCTTTTTAGTTAATGACCAGGAACAGAACCTGTAAAGCTGTTGTCAGCGTGGAGCATCAACCAGGAAATAACACAACACAGAAGAGTTACCGCTGAGAATGAACATCTATCCAACTAAAGAGGAGCTGTGTTAGAAATAAACTCAATATTTTATTGTAATTAAATTAAAGGTACATGAAATGCAAATTAACTTAAGGTTTGGACTACCAGTGAAACTGCATTACATTTCACATTTGATTCATTTGAATCCGTCACATCATTATTCTGTGAACCAGTGCGTTCTCGTAACAAAAGCTTAATAACATCCAGCGTCTTTCATCGGTCTGAGGCACCATCACTGCTTACCAACGGCTCAGCATCTCAACTCAGCTCCTATCTTATTCTGGTCCCCCTGTTGCTGTTTCTCCACTCAACCTATGCAGTTGGGTCTTTTTTTAGTTTTAGATATTCATAATCCAGCTGTCAGAAGAGTGAGCATGGTGACAAACTTGGCGAAAACAGCCAGCGCCGATTCTGGCTGAGGACCAAAACCTAATCCAGAGCTGGAATCAGCAGCATCAGCATCACCTCCCCGTCCTCCTCAAACTCCCCCACTCTGCTCTGCCTACACTCTGCCCTCCTCTGACCCCCCTCTTGTCCTTTATGCTCTTTTCCTAATTTCCTGTAACTCCCAGTATGCCCATTTGCACCTTTATCTCCCCTGTTGAGAGCCTTCTCAGGGGATAATGCACAAGTCTCCATGGCCACAGTTGTCACGGCAGCAGGCCATGCTGTATGTTAAAGTAGGTGAAAGAGGAACATAATGAATACAAACATGCTGCTAGTAAGCATGCATGCATGCATTCATAATAATATACACGCAACAGCATGCAAACATGTCTTTTAAATTAAAAAAGCTTATTTTACCAACATCGCAGGTTGCATATTTTTTTATTTTTAGTGCTCCAGGAACTACAGGGGATTCTTGTTTCTCTACAAAATAAAAGTTTGTTGCTAAATTTGAGTCTATGAAGCTGGTAAAAGTTTAACAAAAGCTTAAATAAACTGTAACAGCTGTTAATTAAAAGCATCGTAAACCTGCTCCAGCTGTAATCATCACTGTGTGCACTGAAACAACTGGGCTGCAGGTTGAAGTTGCTTGCACAGCAAAGCATCTCCATAAAAATAAAAGAGGAGACTGGTTTACGCCAGAGATTTAAGTTCTCATTTATCCCACGAGCCATAAACCTGCTTAGCTGTAACAGATAATCTCCTCATCACATTTCCTGGTCGTTCAATCTACCGCCACTTTTATTATGAATTTTTTGTGACTGTTTTGTTTGCACTTTAAAACGAGAACCTGCATAAAATCACATTAAATAGTGGGGAAAAGAGAGGGGGGGGGGGGTGCTTTTAGGGAGATCAAATGACTGAACAGTAACTAAAACAGCAGGTCACAAATGTTCATATCAATATGGAACAATAAAAAACAAGTGTTTAGTTTTTGCTACAAAATAAAAAAACTTTATCCACATAAAGACTGAATCGTGTCTAATTTTACTCATTCTTGTGCTCAACGGTTGCCTAAAGGTTCATAAATGTCTGATTATTTGCTTTTAGTCTTTCTGTGAAATTCAATAACATGAGGCAAATGGGTCACGCCGTGCAGAACTCAGTGTTTTAGTCACTTTGTCGGTCATACGAGGCTGCATTCGCTAAGCGTGCGTCGCTTAGTAGGGAAATAAATAAATAAAAACAACCAGGTTAGCTGAGGAATACAAGGTGTGCGAGACAGGAAAGCAGCAAGTGTGTGTGTGTGTGTGTGTGTGTGTGTGTGTGTGTGTGTGTGTGTGTGTGTGTGTGTGTGTGTGCGTGCGTGCGTGCGTGTGTGCGTGCGTGCGTGTGTGTGTGTGTGTTCCATATTCCCTTCAGTGTCAATTGCCTCTTGGGATTTGGGTGCTAAGCAGCGGGCCTCTTGACATCTGGGCATCTCTCACCTCCCCGCCCCCTGGCCTTAAAACCTGCAAAAACCCCTGGGCTCCGTTTAAAAACACTAAACCGTACTCCCACAACTTATATGCATCAATGTCATTTCAGTATTCTGTTTATTATAAATCATTCTCAAATATAACGTGGCTATTTATGACGTAATTGATTTAAAACATGACCTTCTGATGTTCCTGTGAGCATTTCAGATGTAACTACTGTAATGGCTCTGATGTTTATTTCAGACAAAGAGACTGTGTTTGGGTTTGCTGAGTCTAAATTTATGACTTGACAATAATGAAGAGGAGTGACGACTGAGAGAAGGAAGGAAATGACTCACAGTGATGGGGCTGCTCTTTAATAAATCTGTGTGATCATAAATGTCCTGAGACTGCAGTCACTTCACTTCACACACACACACACACACACACATGATCACACTAACATAGGAAGAACTACATCCTTCCTTGCACCCGCCTACACAGATGTTTGAAATAGAAACACTAAATGAGTACAACATAGTACTCCTTTAAGGACTGAAATCCTCCATAAATTTCAAATAAAGAAACAAAATCTAATCTGTGATGCCGGCGGAACATTGCAGCAACAAGCGGCTGATTCAGGTAAAATCTGTAAAGGAGTCCAATTCATTTGCTTCACTGCTCACATCACATGGATAAATCACTTCTGCACCGGTGAGCGAGAGGAGACTCAAGTCCTGGGTGAATGAACAAGGTGACTTATTGTCTTTATAATTTCCTTTGACTACAGTAGAAAACATCCCATTCAAAGAAACGTGGTGAGACACATTTACAGAAACATGGAAAACAAAGATGAGTCTGATATAAATAAATGTAGTTTCAGTTTCATGTAACAAAACAGCAGATATTCCTAAATATGTGCTGCTTTGAATCTGCTCTCATTAAAGGTACGATATGTAAGAATTCTACAGTGAAATAATCACAAAACAGTCTAATGTCTCAGTCATGATGGAAGGAAGGTTACATTAAACATATTTCATTCTCGGCCGGCTAGGGGGGTTGTCAGTTTTCTCCTTTCATAAAAGCTAAAGAAGGGTGTAGTTGTTAATAATCTGTGAGTCTGCAAGGGGTCTGTGTTGGGATTTGTAATACACCGGCTGGCAAAACGCAGCAGCATTTTGTGAAGATCCTAACCTCTACTTCACACTGGAAGCATCAGCGGCGCACAACGGCAGTGGAACGTCGCTGCTTCAAATATAATTCATTATAGTCTGTGGGGGTGATTCAAACCAGCCACGACGCGGCAATTTTCAGGCGCATCCCAGAAGCAGCATGCCACACCGCACCGCTAAAGATAGGATCAGGTTCTATTTTTGCCACGAGCCGCTTCTAGGATGCGTCAATTTCCGTACTTAACATAGGGCTAGACAGGAAATCACACTCGGTTTCAGTGTCAAATGTCCGGTAATTTTCAAAATAAAGTCTATTGCAGCAATGCGATTTCTTATCTATGTAGATTATGTCTATACGTGTGACCTAAGCTTATTTACTCCCTGCATCATTCGAGAAGTGCAGCAGTGTGTTTTTCATGCCAAATTAACCGATTTGTGGACCCACATGCTGTCTCACAAGGTAAGGTAAAAACTGATATTAGACCTAAAAGGGTTTAAACACTCACTCATTTAGACTTTTTTCTGTTGGATATACAGATGTAGATAAATATCCTGGCAAAGTTTAATAAAATATCTATCCATTAATGGACGGACGGACGGACGGACGGACGGACGGACGGACGGACGGACGGACGGACGGACGGACGGACGGACGGACGGACGGACGGACGGACGGATAATGATGTCATCCTTGATTATACTGAGACAAAAGTGTCCATGGGATTCTTAAAATGAATCCTTGCATCGAACTATAAATGAAATTCTGCAGATTTGACAGATTATTCTGACCTACTTCTTGAATTTGCAGTTATAAAAAATAACACTTTGCTAAATATTAGTGCAACAATACAGGTTTTTTCAAAAAATATAATTATTTTTCAGTGTTTGCTACAAAAAATGTGAGCAAAGAAAATCACCCCTCCCACCATCACTCACTCACCCACACACACACACACACACACACACACCATGTGATAAAAGGAGTGTGCTGCTTAATGTGACTCTCATTTCCCCTCCTCTCTAAACCTTTAATCCCTGAATGTGGAAAAAAAATGATGCAACTGGACTTTCTGCCCTCAGATTTACACTGAAACACTCAAAACGATGAGCAAAACCACCATGCAGGTCTGTAGCAAATGCACGCAGCTCTACGCAGGCACAGCTCAAAAATTTCTGTACTTCATGTAAAATCCACATAAATGGTTAAACACAAAAATCCACACAAACCAAAAGACATCAGCAGATGTTTCAACCTCTGGAGCATTTACAGTCTTACTGTCCAACCGATTTGTGCTCACCACTGCACAGCTGATTTAAAGCGTCCTGCCCCCTTTATGGAATGACATCACTAATCATTTTCGAGAATGAGGTGGAAGCAAAAACAGAAAAACTGTAAAAATCCATTTAAAGGGGTCATATTATGCAAAACTCACTTTTTGTACCCTCCTGTGCTGCTGTGTGGGTCTCTACTGCCTCTATAAACACTCCAAACGTGGAAAAAACCCATCCATCTGTTTTCTGTCAATGTTTGGTTTAAAGGAATAAGTCTAAAACAACCCGTTTCATAAAGTTCCTGTTTGTGACATCACAAACAGGAAAAGAAGAAAATAAGCACCTCTCACATGCAGGAGGAGCAGCATCTCTATTTCAAGCCACTCCCAGATATCGGAGCTTCTCAGCTTATAGCAGCCTGAGTGGGGGGTGGGTGGGCGTGGCCAGCTCCAGCTTGTTTCCTTAAAGTGACAGAGCCCTGAAACAACTCATTCTGGAAGGTCCTGAAAATGTCAAGAATAAAACTGCTGAAATCGCTTTATGTGAGAGGGATTTTAAACAAAAATCTTCATAAACATGTTTGTATCGATCTTAGAACTATTATATTAAGAAAAAAAGAGCATAATATGTCCCCTTTAAGATGCTGAAACAACCTGTTTAACATCCCCATCCCTTAGTTTTATGTGAAACTGGTGATAAAGTCCAATTTTTCAGGATTTATTCATACTGGTTACAGTGAATAAAACTCACCAGATCATTTCTGCTTCGTGCCTTGAATCCACATTATGATGGAGTATCAGCATGTGCTCCTAATACAATAATTTTGTGGCTTGTTACCATGGTTTTAACTTTAACATCCTACCCTGTATTATCCAAAAAGATGGTTTACCCTTTGATCAGTGACTCACACTGTTCAGAAAAAAGCTCACCCACATAAATTTAAAATAAACTGCAACAATGACCACTGATTCTCCGAATGATTCATCTGACAAAATTCAGAATCAACAGGTCTTACAGGATTGACCCACTTGGAGCTGCACAGCTTAACAATGACGCTGCAACTGCTTTGTTTTTCCTCAGGGTAAGAAATTAAAATTTGGAAATGAATGCAAATTGTCATAAAAAAGTTTAATTCTCATGCTTTTATTGCTATGAAGTGATTTAATTCATTTTTATATCAAAAAGACCAAAAAATTGTAGATTTTGTCTGTAATTAAAATGAATGAGGCCCCATTTCCATCTTAATTCAAAAGAAATAAAGATACTCACAATATTAATGATTATTTTAGAACATAATAGACACAATAAACCTTTAACACTGATATATATAAAATTTTTAAAAAGTTCTGGTTTTAAAATCTTCCTTTTGAATCCCAGATGGAATCTTTGGTGAGAACATATTGGTTTTGTTTTGCATTAATCAGATTTATTTCCACAACATAATGTTTTTTTTATACATCGGCTTATGTGCTAATCCAACAGCATTTGATCTATGTGTTTTACTGTTGCAACACAAAGCATGATGTTGAAGGATCACAGTCAGATAATCCCTAAATGCATGTCATTCAGTTTGAAACATGAGTCAGAGAAAGGTGGCCGAAGGACAGATGTGAGAACATCTGTATTCAAACATGTGCTTTTAAGATGGAGAAGCTGTTTCAAATGTGTGCTAAAAAAAAGTAGTGGCCTGCAGGTCAGAAAAAATAATATATAAATTTAAATGTATATAAATAAATTTAACCCAGATAAGAATGTGTTTAACTGATAATTTGTAGATAGTTTAACTCAAACAATTTTTCCCTCTATTGATGTGGAATACTTTACTGTTGTAGGTGACTGAACAAACGCCAATGAGGTACGGTGGTTCCAGAGGTTGTATAAACGTCAATAAAACACTTAAACCCAGCCAGCATGCATAGGTGGTCCCCATATGGATATATATGGGCAAACCTTATGGGTGCCAACAGGGTTTGTCTGCGGTTTCCATGGTGGCCCCACAGGGGTTTGCCCATAAAGATTTTAACGGGCCCTACATGGGTTTTCAGAGGGACCCAGATGGTTTGGCCTTAAATGGGCCTGTTAAAATGTGGGCAAATCCTTGTGGGGCCACCATGGATATTGCAGCCAAAACCTGTTGGCACCCATACAGTTTGCCCATATACATCTAAACAGGGCCCACCTATGCATGCTGGTTGATTAATGTGCACATGACTTTTCTTCTTATGATGAGTTTTAAAGCCACAAAAGAAAGATAAAGACAGAGATGACTTATGTAATTAAACTGTGGTGACTTCATACTTCAGAACATGTTTTAACATTTTAGCCACTCTTTTAGCTCATACACTGTAAATGCACCTGGAGTTGAACACAACCTTTAAATAAATCCTCAAGGATTAGACGGCAGCTTGACTTTTACTGCAGAACAAAATCAATACACTGTTCAGGATTTTGACTTGTATTTTTGCTTAAAACTCTTATTGTGAAGGACTAAATTACATGTTGAATTTACTTAACCAAGTTATGTCAACTGGTTCCACCCTAGCGTTTGAGAAAATGCCTTGTGTTTCTATTTTTTGCTAAGTAAAAGCTCATCCAGAACTCTCATTTACAATAATAATGTTTCAACTATATTTTATTTATGCATGAAAATTTTAAATGTCATAAATTAAACTTTTACTGATTCGAAGCATGTCAAATATATGTGAGCATCCATCCATCCTCCAATCCTTCCCTATGCAACCTCCACTCATTTACGGACTACTAATCCACTGTGCAGCTTAATCCCTCAAACTGCTCACACACACGCACAATATTCTGCCCTCCCACACATTCGGCCCCTCACACTCAAACACTCGCTTACGCAAAACAAAACACGCTGAAACTGCACAGCCACACGGCTCCACAACGTTTCCTCACATAAGCACTCGTAAGATGGCCTTGATAAAAGAAAGCATTCAACACATTTACAATAAAATAAACAGCATTATTTAAATTTGCTTTGAAACACAGATTTCATCTGGAACAATGCAACAAAATGCATGAAACTGGAAAAGTTGTGCAAAAAACACCAGAATACAGTTACGATTTTTATCTTTTACATTATTTACATTAAGAAAACAGTTTGTTGCAATATCTGAAGGAACACTGTTATAAATAATTTGGCAGCAGTTATTTTAAAATAAAACATATCAAAAACTACTTGAGGGTTTCCTTCGTTTCTCTTTCATCTTTTTCTAAATACATTTAATGACTTGTGTGAAAAAGACCTGAAATCTCAGAAGAAATTTTAACACGGATGCAAAATAATTATTAACAAAGTTTTTCCTTCTCACTCTCTCACTGTACATTGTGTGGTGAGTGATGAGCCTTGGACAGCGCGAACAATCCCCATCTGTTGATGGAACATGAAACTGTGTCCATCTCACGGGTTTACACACACACACACACACACACACACTTCCTTGTGAAGATACGAAGGTCCCTTGCCAGACTCAGAAGGATAAAATAAATATCTTCTTGCAGGATTGAGCAAACTGAACATTTATAACGCTATTTTTGCAACACGATCTGATCCTAAATTATATTTTCTGTAGTCATTTTAGAAAAACACACACATCAAAAAGTGAAACATTCCATGCAGACATGTTTTGCTCCTCTGTGTGGGTACTATTCTCACATTTATGGTGAGCAAATTGCTTTTATTTTTGTGTTTACTCATTAAATATGTTTGTCATTTAGGGTTTTATAAGGTGGTGGCTCGGGGAGGTGATACCTGTTTGGGCTAAAAGACGCCTGAAGTCAGAACAGATCAGACTAGGCATGAAAAATCACTGCTTCACATTGATTAAAAATTAATGAAGTGTGACATTTTCCACCTTTTCCACCACAAGGGTTCAGAATTAATGCTAAAACCAGTTTATGTACCATTCATTAATGTTCAAAAACATTTATTTTGGTTTAAAAGGTGGGTTTAATCTGCAACTTTTGCAGATGATGGAGAATTTTTGTGTCCTTTTACAAACTGTGAATTAAACAGAACTGAACTAAATTCAGTCAGATCATTCCAAATCCAAATTCGATTGTTGCTTTATTTATATCTTATTGTTTAGAAGAAGAGTCTGAGCAGAAAGGCGAATAAAAACCAGTGATGTCACAAACAAGACTAAATCTATCTGGTAACGCTGGGCTGTCCTAAAAGTCGTTAAAATCACTGAATGATGTCATCACCTAATTTGCATCATTAGTCATGCGTGTGTAATTGTAATGCACACTGCAGGAGAGTCAAAAAGTGAGTTAAAAAATCACACTAAATATGTTTAGAACTACAGATGAACTTTTTTTAACATCATAATTCCAACTCTCCTCCTTCACACCAGCAAAAGTCACCCAAAAGAGACTCTGGTGGAGTCACTAAGGCTTCTTTAGAGCCAGGATGGGATCCGAACTGGAAACTGCAGAAACCAGAGAAGCAGAGGAGGAGCTAAAACTGCAAGTCGATGCAGACGAAACAGACAAGAAGTCACACAGTGAAGCAAAAAAAGGTAAGATGGAAGCTACGCCAACCTTGGGTTGAGATTAAAAGCTCTTATAGAGGAAAATTGGGATTTTATAAAACAGCAGATAAAAATCTAAAGCAGAAAGGAGGTTTGTTGACGTAAAAGGGACAAAGCTGAGAGAGCTGAGCATGGACAAAAACTCTAAAGCTCAAAAAACGCTTTCAGGGAGGTGGAAGAGAAGAATCTAGCTTTGAAATCTAAAATAAAACAGTGGAGACACTAACAAAGAAATACAGAAACTGGATAATAAAAAGGCGTACAGCACCAGGAAAGAGGAGCACTTGCTTTACACACATGCAGGAAGCTCAGAAAGGTTTGTGTAAATTAAAAGTTAGAGAAGCCACTCTTAAAAAGACAGAACAGAGCTTTGTGACCTGTCATAAAGTCACTGATGAACTGCATCTTCAGCTCCAAATGATCAAAATGATCTCCAGGGTGAGAAAGGCTTCCATCATACAGAAACACTGGGATGAAAACCAGGGCAGAACTAAAGGTGACGATATAGAAACACGATGAGGATGTGGCAGAGTTGAAAGGTGAGTTGTAAATAGGAACTGCAAAATAAAACATCAAAGAAATTCAAAGTAACCCAGAAGTCCAAAAGCTTGTTCCTATAAACTCCCTTCAGGAGGAGGATCTGACTCCAAAGATCCTGAGCCACCCGGAAGAGCAGGAATGTCCTCAGAATGAAAAACAAGGAGCTCAAAATATAATTCCAACCACTGCTAATAATAACCAGCTCATCCCCTATGGTGAAAGAGAAAAACCAATAATTAGCTATAAATGGGATTTTAAACGGCTGTGTGATTCTTTAGCAAGTAGCTCGAGCATAAAAAAACAAATGGAGGATTAAGCTTGCTAATGTGCACTGTTGTTGGTTTCTGCTCTCATGACCTTAATGTACTATCACAAGTCTGTGCTGGCTTAAGATTATGCTGAATTTGGAGGTTTATTTGGTCCTTTTTTGTCACTAAAATCAAAAATAGAGTTTAACAACCTCTATGGTGGGAAGAGAAGCATTGGTCCGAACATCTAATGCTAGTTTTTAACAACATGTCATTTCTTTCTTCAATTTTAAGCTGAATTTTGATCAAATTATTCTTTTGAAATGAATCTGAGTCTAAACAGGAGAATTAAAGCACGTCTTTAT
The DNA here is from genome assembly GCA_006937985.1 of Aphyosemion australe. Lineage (NCBI taxonomy): Eukaryota > Metazoa > Chordata > Actinopteri > Cyprinodontiformes > Nothobranchiidae > Aphyosemion > Aphyosemion australe. The sequence goes on from SSNS01000472.1 coordinate 99,735, forward strand.
GCAAGCATAAGCTGCGTATGTCTGTTTCAAATGAGTAGAGGGTTTAAGAAACCTCTTACAAGATGCAGCGTCAGCTGCAAGATGCATATTTTCCTGGTTGTCAGATAAGATTCTGTATCTCATCAAAGCCAGGTGCAAATATCATTTTCCAACATCATCGTTCTTTTGGAGCACCAATAAAAATGTCATCAGGTTAGGGATTTGGACTTGTTTTTTTTTCTTATGCAACATATTTTGACGTGTCAGCGCAGGAGGAGCAGATGTCAATGATAACATGGCTGAATATCATTCAGATGCCCCAGTTTCAGCAACAAGAAATTCACTAATCCAGCAGAGCCTTTGTTAGTGTCGTCACAATCACTCGTGCTTTTCCTCCTTCTGTTTGAGTCTTCTTCCTAACTTTTCCCTTTGTGTCCTCGGCAGCGTTATTGAGTATCTACACTCTAAGAAATGAAATGTTGAGTTTAGTCAATCAAGTTATGTAAACTGGTTCCACCAAACATAGTTACTTAAATGTAAAGAGTAATATAAATGTACTTTTAACATAACAACATACAACAATATATATTACTCTTTACATTTAAAGGTCAACTTTACTCATATTTTTATAAAATTTTCAGGGATCTCTAGTAGGAATGAACGCCTTGTGAGTCATTCTCTGGGATAAAAAAGCTCTGGTGCGCCTGTTTGAGGATGTAGAAGCCAGCCGGAGGAGAAAGTAGCATAAGACGGCAGGTTTTGGAGTCTTATTTCCCGATATTTGGACATCTCACCTCTGATTGGCCTCCTTTACTCCTCTCTCAAACCATCTATCTGTTTTGGAATTAGGGTTAGAGCTGCGTTGTGGGTGCTGGAAAGGTGAAACCTGAGGCCTCCTCTGTTTAATGTAGGTATTTTCCGTTTGACATAGTAAAGAATAAATGGGAAAGACCTACATTAAACAGAGGAGGAGGCTTCAGATTTCACCTTTCCAGTCTAGGTCACACCCTCCTGCATCTAATCAAAACAGCCATTCTAACACAATAGGACCTAATGACATCAACAACTCCTTGGGGGGAGGGGGAGGGGTATTCATAGGTAGTTTCCGCTGGTTAAGCAACAACTGACAGCTACAGCTTATAAGCTCGACTCTCCCATATTCCAGTCAGAATTGACTAATCTCCTAAGAAGCAAAACGTCTTCAAGAAACCAAAGAAGTCCAGTTGCCTTCATTTGAACCCTTTAGGTTACCATGACCTGGATGACTGAGAGCCTTCACCAGCAGACCATAACAAACTATAACTATCTGTTACTGTCTGTACTTTCATCTCAGTGAACTGCAGGGCGACGCACTGCAGGAGTGTGTGTTTGTGTCTGAGTGTGTGTCCAGCCACACAACCATATCTGTGTGTGTCAACAGAACAATGAAAACCTGACGCGTTTGTCCAAATATTGCCGGGAAAGCCCTCTGACAAAGCTCGCACATCCAGCCAATCATTATCATACAAAAAAGTGTAAAGCCTTTGTGTGTAATCCAGCTGATGACACATGGCAGCACTCACAACAGGCGCAAAATGTGTGTGTGTGTGTGTGTGTGTGTGTGTGTGTGTGTGTGTGTGTGTGTGTGTGTGTGTGTGTGTGTGTGTGTGTGTGTGTGTGTGTGTGTGTGTGTGTGTGTGTGTGTGTGTGTTCATAGCTGTTAAGCATATTTCTGTACATCTGGGATCTGTGTTTCTACTCACCAGTTCTTGGTTGGTAGAGTTGGAGTCATCTCCAGGAAAGGGGATGTAGATGGCTAAGGCCACACAGTTGGCAAAAATAGACAGAAGTATAAAGATATCAAACGGCCTGAAAGGAGGTGGTTAAAGAAGTCAAGAAGAAAGAGCACTGTCGTGTACAAATTGTGGTATTAGGGGTTAGGAAGAGTTCATTTATTAAACTGTCTTCGTCTTTATCCCTGTTCCACTTTTCTTAGTGATGTTCTACCATGCAGGGTCTAATGCTGAGTTCCATTTGTGTGGAATGTTGGAAGCTGATGATTTCTTTTGATTTCTTCCATTAGGAGTGCAGAAAATTTGATTCTTACGTAGTCCACAAATGCAGAATTAATATTCTCAGTCAAAGGATCTTTCTATGTTTCTGAGGCACATTTCCAAAATGTCTAGAAATGTTTGCAAGTGTTTTAAATTTGCGTGAGTTGTAGGATGTTGCTGTCCAGTTGCTGGAATAAGGAGCCTGAGTCACGCCCATCTATTTCTGGTCCATGGGTCCCCTACTGCCAGACAAAATGAATGGGAGTCTATGAGCCGTTGTTATTTTCTGATCCCTTTTGATATGCACCATGGACATGACGTACGTGAATTTTAAAGATACATTTTGATGCCAAGAAAGTGGTTATTTTTAACAGGCAGCAAACATTAATTTAGGTTTTGTGTGAAAAGACGTAACAGACTACACACAATCGTCTCACCAAATTGACATCATCAAACCAAACATGGAGAAGAGGAGAAGAAAAATGGCTGTGAGTTTAGTGAGCTTTGAATCCTTTTAGGATTTTCTTTCAGGAACAATTAAACATGGAGAAAACCACTAAATCTGTCTATGTGGAAAGTGGCAGCTACGCTACTACGACTATATGCGACTTCTGATTTGTAGTCATTTTAATTACAAATGTTTACAAGCTAATAAATCTCAAATTACGTGACAGACATATGTGTGATTCAGGGCGTAAGGCAAAGCGGACCAGAAAATAGCTTTTATAGCCCCGTTCAGGGACCCATGAGGAAACTTAGACTAGCTATTCTAGCAAATCTGTGAAAGCAACATTGGTGGTTCTAGGGGCGGGGCCAAAGGGGCATTTGCCCCTGCTGAAACCTGATTGACCCCCCTGAAGTAGCCCCATCCTGTCACTCATCTATCCTTTGCACGATGATCAGATTATAGGTGGATGCAAATCCACATCCAAACACTAGTGGCACTAATGAGCCAAATAGGAACTTCCAACGTGAAATCGTATGTAAGGATTTTGGACTAATACTTGGGGCCTCTATAAATACTGTTGCCCCTTGATGGCCCCATACGCAGAAAAATCTTAGATCCGCCACTGGAAAATAATCATTTCATTAAATATTTACAGATTTTCTCCCAAATTTAGTTTTGAACATTAAGAAAGTGTAAAAAGTGTGAGACATTTGTGGTAGGAGACCAAATTGTGAATTGAAATTAGAGTAAATTATAAACAAAATTAGACATCTGATCAACTAGGCTTTAAAAGTCATTATATGTTTGAAGTCAAAAATCCATCTCACCAGATGGTTCTTTAACCAACTGCACCTTTCTCATATAAAGGATACTTCCACTCCACCAGGCTGATGCAGGCCCTTCGGATCGGGTTGTTGAGGGTGAGGCAGAACAGAGCTCTGGGCGGCCGGCTGCTGGTAGATCCTCCCTGCTTTTTGCTCTTAGCGTACTGCTGCCTCTTCCTCTGCGCCAGTGAACCGACAGGAGCTGGCCCTGCATTGTTGAGCGAGGGCCGCGAACTCATGTCAGGTACTTCAGCATCGTCCTGTGCTTGTCGAGCCGCAGTAATGGCGGCATGCCAAGCGAGGACCGGGCTGACTCCAGCGCCAACGCCACCCTGGCCATGAGTGCCACTGTTGGCCCCGAGGAGGCCATAAGAGGAGCCGACGGGTTTTCCTGTGCTGGCTGGAGCCTGAACGGGTTCCGGTGAGGTGAGCTGGTGCAGACTGGTATGGCTTTCTGACCAGAGCGCAGGGGTGTCAGTGGAGGGAGTGGTCCTTCTGTTGCTGGCATACTGTGCCCCTGGAAAGGCGGGATGGGGAAACACACACAAAACTGAATTTACACCGTCTAAACAACTCAAGCATCACACTTGAGTGTAAAAGCAAATGTATTATTAATGTTAATGTTGAAAGGCTTCTGGACCATCATTTTATAATTAGTCTTGCTTTGTTTACTTTGATGCTCTGGAGCAGATTTTGTTGATGGTTCAACAACTGCCCAAGCTAGATTAAATCTACTCCTAATTTACCCTCATATCAGCCAGTTAATGGTATTTCACATTAGGGTGCGTCGTTTGACATGACCACTACAAGACCTTTCATGTTTGCATTAAACCCAGTCATTTTGCATTTGCACACATGTGGTAAAAGCCAATGCTTAATAATGCACTAAGTAACGTTAATAAAGTGACCCTTATTGTTAAGGTGTTATCTCAACTTGTAATTTAATATTTGTAATCAAAAATCAAGTTTCATTGGAATGCAAAAGAAACAAATCTAATAAGTTGATTTTCTAGATAAACCTGACAACTGTGACATATCTGCAAACCAAAGGACTAACTGGTTGCAGAGCAGTAATAACATCCCCACTGATAACCTCTAACCTGCATCAGCATCTTTTATAACCTTCAGATGGTTGTGTACAAACAAAGCAGAACCCTATTATACCTTGACACAAATAGCTTGATTTCTTATTATTCAGCCTGAGAAATAAACCGTCAGTAATACACACACACATATACACACACACAAGAGCAGATTTATCATTTTTAAAACAAAGATGGAAGCAAAAGAATGTTCTGAATTCAGAGAGCTGACTCTGTGGCTTAAAGGATTATCTGCGTTTCAGCTCCACAATTTCACATTTAGGTTTAAAAAGTAAAGTCCAAAAAGGATCGAACTTTATTATAAATCCATCAACTTAAAAGTATTCAGATAACAAGAAATGTTAAATTAGAACAAAAAATGGAAAGGACTATGAAAGAGTGAGAGAGGACACCATGACTGAGGGACAGTCATTAAATCAATGCAGACCACGAGTGAAAAAGACAGTGCCCTTGACAGAGTCACTCTGATACGCTGCAACTCCACATTAGTATTAAATCAGGGTCTGCACACCATAAAGTAACCAATATTTCATGTCATCAGAAGGATTTTATGTAACAAAGTCCAAAAAAAGCAGAAAATATGACAATATTAACTTAATTTAATAATGATATAAGTTCTAAATGGTGTATTTTTATAAATCCAGTCAGACAATTCAAAGATAAACAGTAAAAGAAGCCCATAATAAAACCTCTCTCTTCAGTTTGTTATGTTAAAGTTGCTCATTTTAACCACTTTCAAAAACTAAAACACAATTTTAAAAACTGATATTACTTGAAAAGTGAATTTGCCTCCCTGTGTTTATTCTATAAGGCAAACCAACATTCAGAACCATTAAAACAACCATTTATCATGATATTACAACCAACAGTCAACCATTTTTATGTCTGACAACAAGTGCTGATTTAAATCTGAACTGTTGTCACAAAAACACCTAAATGTCACACACACCGGGGCTGATATGCAAATCAAATCAGCAGGATAAACGATCCAGAGAATAATCAGATGTGTTGCGTTTAAAGAATAAACCCAACGAGCGCTCCTCGCCCACTCAGCGCTCCAACTCCCCTCTCTCCGGCGCGCAGATTTTACCTTCAGTCTGTTCATCTGCTTCTTGCATCCTCGAATCCACATTGAAAAGATTCGTGTTAAATCCAACTCATCGTTGGAAGAAAACACCTGAGAGTGACGACGGAGCGGAGCCGCTAACCTGATTTACAAAGTCTTTCCCGAGCGCAGATCCTGAGAGGAGCGCCGAGCATTTTCGCCACATCCGGGTGCCTGGTGTGGATTCACGGCGCATCCGAGAGGACGAGCTGTCAGAGCGGCCAGCCTGCTGTCAATAACTCTCTCACCGTGGACTGGTGACAAGTTCCAGCAGTAGAGAATAAAATACAGGCTGTCTAAGAGCAAACGAGATATTCTATAAAGGGTTTTATCCTGATGACGAGCTGGAATCTTTTTAACCAATCAAAAAGGACTTGTTTGGAAAAGTAAACAATACATTATTATTATTATTATTATTATTATTATTATTATTATTATTATTATTATTATTATTATTATTATTATTATTATTATTATTATTATTATTATTATTATTAATCCTCATGGCAACTCTCAACCATCTTGGGTCACAGTCATCGACAAAAAATATCTAATTTATTTACTTTTTTAAATAAAAAAACAAAGACAAATGCTTTGTCTTGCTCATCACTCAGAGTTTACACTATGGTTTGCCCTGGCTGGCGGATCAAATGCTCTAAATGTTTGCCAGTTGTCCGGACTTACCCCTCAGGTGTCTTCCCCTGATAATAAACGGCATTCTGTCACCTGTTCCTTCTTCGAGGCCTCATAGCGCCGTTCTTTGTGCTCACTCTACGGCGATTCTGGAGGAAATGGGTGGTTTAGAGCTCTGATGGAAGGATACCAGTGATTGGATTACCTGTGACTGCATTCAGGGTAAAACAGATTCACGGTAGTGCGTAATCCTCAGATTATAATCCCCGTTCCCTAAGCATGAGGGAGATAACTGCATGCACCACAGCTAGGGTCAAATTATAAACATGATTTTTATTTTCTCAGACACTTTTATTCACTTAATACCAGTTTAGGATTTGAATAAAAAGAAAACTATAAGTTTCACTTCAAGGAAAATAATGCAGGATTCTTAGATCTGAGCAGTAAGGTGTTTTATAAAATATGTCAGGCTTTGTTGTGTAATATTGTTCTGTTTTCTTTCATTTTCTTTCAAGATTAACAAAAGACTAATATATATCAAACAACTTGGGGTAAGTAGAGATAAAAATGCAAGTTAAAATGAAAAAACATATTGTAATTTGCACATATTTCCATCCCAACCTAAGGAAAGAAGGCTGCATGAAACATTATAATTGCAGACTTTTGCATTGCAAATAGCTACTGCACTCAATTTTGATGAAGACAGACAATAAATATCAGCCAATTTAAATCACCCAATGAGTGAGATATGAAGAGACTGTAGAGATAAAGTTTTCTAAAGTTGTTAAGATACTTGGTAACATTTCTAAATCAGTGTTTTTCTGCTTCACATTATGTTGCACATGCTAAATATTCATATGGGAGAAATGAAACATGTGGATTAAAAGTTTATTTTAATTTTTATAATTTAAAAAACCTGCAGTCATGAAACTTTCCTCATTACTTAAACGCCAGGAGATTATATCCTACAATTAGCCTAAATAACCTGTGCTAAATATGTTTATTGAAGGGTGTGCTTGTGAACTGATGCAGAAATCAAAAATGTTTGAAAGTTGTTTTTCTATTATCTCAAAAGATGACATTATGTGTAGGAAAACAAGCATTCACTTTGTTGTTGTAGTTGTCAAACTACAGTCAAATTGTTGTGGGTTTGCATTTGCCTATGATATTTTTTCTGCATTTTAGCTCTGAATTTAAATCCACGATAGGAAGTCCGGCAACATGTTTGTATACTCAATTAAATTATTATTATTATTATTATTATTATTATTATTATTATTATTATTATTATTATTATTATTATTATTATTATTATTATTATTATTATTATTATTATTAATCCCCGCGAAATGAAAACAAATCCTCTGGGGAACCTTTTGAGTGATGGGATTTCCGGAAATACCGGAAGTTATAAGTGTTTGCAAAAATCCGTCCGTGCGGGGAAAAAAGTCATAATCAAAGATGGCGGCGATTAATGCTGGACATCTGATGAGTTTAGCTGCTCTGCAGAGACAGGATCCATACATTAATAAACTGCTTGATGTTACCGGTCAGGTAGCTCTCTACAACTTCAATTCCAAATCAAACGAATGGGTAAGTAAAATAAATTAGTCTGGAAGAGTCTCGGGAAATCTTTGGTGGAGAGCCAACAAAGCTAGCCTCACACTTAGCATCTTAGCCTTGATTTAAAACATTTAGAAAAAGTAAATGTCATTGTTTGTTAAACTCGTCCAGATATCGTTGTCTGACATGTCGTTTTAACTCAAACCTAAATAATGCGTTTTAGTTTCTTTCTCAATGTACAATTCAACGCATTATTAGCTTGCTGCAGTTAGCTCATCACCATCGATAAATTTATTTAGCTACTTTGGTCTAACGGTTTTTATTTTTGAATCAGTGTCTCTTTTTTGTTCCAGGAGAAAACAGAAATTGAGGGAACCCTGTTTGTTTATGCAAGGTAAGTGATTTAACCGGAGAGCCATGATGTTTGTTGTTGTTCAGCCTTATGTTTATTTACGTTGTCATTTTGACGTATTCTACGCACGTGAGGCCCTGAACTTTGTAAACAAACAGAAAGTGGACTGTGTTATTCAGTAAATCGAACGAAAATGACAGCGTTTAAAGATTGAAACTGAAATATTAGGTTAATCAGTTGTAATAAACGTTTATGGGTGAGGTTGCTCAACCTTATGGCTGAAGAACCACTGAAAGCAATTTGAAATGAATAGCTTAAAGTGTTAAAACTATTTAGTATTGTTTTAAATGGTAACTTATATGCATTTAATGAGTTTGTGTTTTCCCTGTGTTCTTATGAAGGTCTGCCTCCCCTCACCATGGCTTCACCATTATGAATCGACTGAGTACAGAGAACCTTGTTGAGCCCATAAATAAAGACCTGGAGTTCCAGCTGCAGGATCCTTTCTTGCTCTACAGAAATGGAAACTGTGAGTGTTTTGAAGAAATTAAACACTAAAGAAGTCATTTTAAAATTTATTTTTTGTTGTTGTCTTCAAGGTGACCTAACATTAAGGACCAATTTCCAGCATAGAAGAATTGTTGAGAGTCTCTCCTACTTTTGTACTTTTTTGGGGGATTTCTTGCTGGACAGAATTCAAATAAATCTGTAAACATGTTTTATGAATTCTGAACCAAAATGAAAATACATTTCCTCTCAGTATACTAGCCTATTATTAATATTTCTTTATTAAATTCTGCTTTTCTATCATGTTGGTCATAAATGAGGAAAGAAAATCTTTTTAGGGAAAATATAAATGGATCTCTTTATTTTTTTCTTAAAGAAAAACGAGAATCTTGGAGTTTTGACTTTGAAAACACGTTGATGTTACTAAAAACAATTTTATCTCCACATTTACCTTTTTTTCTCATAAATTAACTTTAAAAATGTTCAAAGTTTAGTAGAAATTGCTGCAATTTTGGCATTTTCATAATCTTCCTGTCTGTAGCTTTTGTATCAATCATTAAGGGCATCTTCACTTTTACATACAACTGTGTGTGCATTATGTTAACTAACACAAACACTATTTATTATGACCCTACCTGTGAAAATGATAGACAGACATCTCCCCAGCGCTCGATGGAACATCTCTCTTCCATATTGCTTGAAGTCATCGTGACGTCTTGCAGCATCAAGCAGGAACACTTTAGCACTCATGGCCCAAAATGGCCAACTTCAGCTTTGCTAGTGAACAGTTATCTTTCTGCATTTGGGCAACAGTCTCAGAGTTAAGTCTCTGACCGGTGAATCTGACCACTAAGTGAATCCAGCGATGTCCTCCAGCCTCGTGACAGAGTGGTGTAACAAAAAAAGCCACAAAGTTTCTCAAATCTTCAAAAAGTAGCTGACAGCGCTGCCTCCAAGATAATCTATAAGGAGTCGGAAGAGAAGCTTCATCAGAGCAACAAACAAGGAGTTTGAATGCTTTCCCATTTGCTTGCTTATAAGAAAAAACAGCATAGCCAGGGTCAAAGTTAGAGTCGACGGCTCCCCTTTGGGAGTCGGTTTGCACATCAACCGGGCTGGGATCGAGGACATGATGAGATCAGTATCCCAATAAAAGCAGCTTCTCGGATAGCTTTACTTTAGCATGTGTGCTAATATTGTTTGATGGAGTTGCAGAAAGATAATCTTCACGTTTCTCCCTGGCAGTAGACGGTCCCTCACACACACACGCCACTAGATCTCAGTGCTGATTCGTCTGTAGCTTGGTTGCTGTAAAGGTGCGGCTGTCTGGGTTCAGATTCCCAGCTGGGATCCTGAAACTGAGAGTAGTAGAAGAAACGATGAAGACTGTACTGGCACAAAAAGGAGGATCAAATAAAGAGCACAGGTTAGACGCGAGGACGGATAAATCTTCAGAGAGATGGTGATGATTAACAAATATTTGAGTCTTTCTTCAGTCTCCTTTGAGTGCTTGTGAGCTCACAGCTCGAGGCTGTAGACTGTTGGAGAGAAACATACTTGTTTACACGGCTTCATATTCCCTTTGGTGGCTGGTGATGCTGCAGGGAGGCAAACCCTTTGGTTGCTAGGTAACCACAGCTTCCCTGAGGGGCCGTGAAGGCACCAGTGTGGTGGTGCTCTCAAAAATCACATAACAAGTTAATGTTTCTGTGACAAATGTTTTTTTTAATCACTAAATCATTTTTGTTTTGTGTCAAATTTGATGTTTTTATTTTTTCTGTTCTTCGTTGCTACCTGGTAGAAGAAGAGAAGATGTAAATCATGTAGAGCTGACTCCTTCACACAGATCCAAACAGCTTTATTCAGTCATCCTACCAATGTTGTGCTTTAATCAACAAATCGCTTCATTCTTCTGTTTTTATAAGCAGCTAAAACGTGTTCTTTGTTTTTCTGACAGTGGGAATCTACAGTATTTGGTTTTATGACAAAAGGGACTGTCAACGCATCGCTCAGCTGATGGTTAAGTAAGTAGGTCAACACATCCATGCTATAGCTGCGGTTAATGGTAAATAATAAGATGTATTTGCTCTGTGTGTCTTAACTTTGCTCCAGGATTGTAAAACAAGAAGTGGACCATGCCCAGAGGACGACCCCAGAGAGAGCAGAGGCAGGCAGAAGCAACGGCGTCGCAGAACCGCGGCCCATCGACATCCTGGAGCTGCTCAGCAAAGCAAAGGAGGAATATCAGAGAGTAAGATTTAAAAATAAAAAAGATGTTTTGGGTTTTCTTCAATCATAAAAACACCTGGTCTCCTGTCTCTTTGTCTTTTTCTGAAGACTCAGTCCGGGGAGACAGACGTGTCTGCAGAGGCGAGCATGAAAACAACAATCAGCGATGATAAAGAAAACAGCACACCTGAAAAGGTTCGTTCAGAGGAATTAGGAGTTCTGTTGTTTTTATTACTTCCTTGATGACAGAATTTAATAAAAGTTTTGTATTTTTTTGGTGTTGGCAGCAGAAAAGGAAGCTGTTATTGTTCATTAGGGGCAGGGGCAGCAGTAGCTCAGGAGGTAGAGCGGGTTGTCCAGTAATCGGAAGGTTGCAGGTTCGATCCCGGCTCCGGCCAGAGAATGCTGCTGTGTGTCCTTGGGCAAGACACTTAACCCGCCTTGCCTGCTGGTGGTGGTCGGAGGGACTGGTGGCGCCAGTGCTCGGCAGCCTCGCCTCTGTCAGTGCGCCCCAGGGCAGCTGTAGCTACATCGTAGCTCATCCCCACCAGCGTATGAATGTGTGTGTGAATGGGTGGATGACTGATTGTGTTGTGAAGCGCCTTGGGGGGTTGTAGAACACTAAGAAGGCGCTATACAAATACAGGCCATTTACCATTTTATTTACCATTATTATGAAAAAATGCAGATTAATCCTAATTTTACTAATTACTTCCTGATTTGTGTAATGGGATTCATTCAAAAACGATATTTTAATGAAGAATTACTAATAGAAATTAGTTGTAATTTTATATAAATACTTAAACTTTCATTTATTTTAAGTTATTTTTCATTTTTAAATAATAATAGTAGGATTTGTTGACAAATAGTGAGTTTGATTTCTTTTTCCTTGTTCTGTTTTGGGCCTGGTACCTAGGTGATTTCTCTTTTTCTTTTGTATTCCAGATTATTTTAATGCCTCAAAATTAGCATCTTAGAGAGAAAAATCCTCTTTAGAATTTAAAGAGACGCCACATCCTGCAGCAGATCGACATTAAACTGTCGATCGCTAAAGTTTATTGTGGCATTTTGTTAAAGACTGATTTTAAAAGGGGAAATGAAGGTGATTCTCAAATAAAACGTGATCATAAAACTTTAGTATTTTATAATTAACCCCCATTTTTACTTTGTTTTAATACAGAGCTTTCATACGATGGTGAAGCAGATCACAGTCGAGGAGCTCTTTGGTTCTCCTCTTCCTAAGGAACCTTCTCTAATGACCACGCCTTCACACAACAGCACTTCTTCCACTGATCCTCCCACTGCCTTTGTTCAGAAACAACCATATCCACCCCATCAAAGTCCACGCATCCCCCCTGTCTCCAGCCACCAGCACCACCACCAGCAGCAGCAGAAAGGCTCCGTCCTAATCCCGGCTCCCTACATGCTGAATCACAGTCCTGTTTTCCACTCGGTGGTTCCAAGGCCAGGCCCCTCTCTCATGATGTCTCCAGCTGCTCCATCTGGGCCCACAGCATCTCCAGTCGCTCCCACCTCCTTTTTGGGGCCGGATCTAGTCGGCACGCTCAAACCCGCTGCACCACCTGTGAATTCAGGCATCCACAAACCCATCCTTGCACCCAGCTTCTTGCCGAGCGCTCTGGTTCCACCTCATAGCTTCCAAGAATCCAAGAAAGAGCTTTTCTCTCAGCCTCCGAGCCTGATTAACCCAATGCCTGTGAGTTTGGTAGCTGATGGCTTTTTGTCTCTCGATCTTTCTCAGCTCACAATATTTTTTTTGTCTCTGCTCCCAGGCTGTCCCCGTGAGTCCAGGTCTAGCTGTTCCAGTGTCAGAGATGTCTGTGCTCCTTTCCCCCAGCGTCTTTCAGCAGACTGTGAATAAGAGCACAGCAGCACCCGTGGTTCCTCCAGCTCGCCCTGAAGCGTCCTCCGCCTCTGGACGAGCTGTAGAGTCTCTACCGGGGCCCTTCAGTAAAACTCAGCTACAGGACACTTTGATACACCTCATTAAGGTACCGCTCAGAGGGGCAGATCCTCCTGTTTGATGCTCACAGAGTTATAAAAAAGGATGAAATATTGAAGTTGAATGTTGATTTTTTTATTTCCCACTTGTCTAGAATAACCCAGAGTTCCTCAGTGCCATTCATGAGGCGTACCTGCAGAGTGTATCCAAGGACCTGAGCAACATAAAGCCATAGTCCCACCCCACGGATGATGTCACTGCTGCACCTGTTGACCACAGAAGAGACTCTTGTTGAGCAAAGATGAGCAGACGTTTGACTTTTTAAGCCGGTTTGATCCGGTTATACTGGGGAATGTTCTGGAAGTCTCAGACTTCTTATTAAGACCAAGAGTGTGTTTGGTTAAGATATTTCAACACTGAACAGCTGTTACAGTTGATTTTGTGTTCTTTTCTTTTTTGAAAACTATTTTTTTACTTTTTTGTATAAAAACTTCCTTTCCTGTGCAGACTGGCAGCTAAAAAAGAAATGATTTTTGTTTCTGGCTGCTGACTGAAGCGTTGTGATGCCTCTCAGACTCACAAAAAACAATATTTTGTTATTATTACTCATGTTTTTGTGCTTTTTCTGTCGTTTGCTTTTCTTTCTGTGTGTTATTATGACTCCTCCGCTGGCTGAGCTCTCGGTACTTGATGCTTTTGGAGGGACTCGTGCAATAAATGACCTTTAGGTTGATAACCTGCATCCAGGGGGGCATGAGGGCGGTGCAGCAAAGCTGAGTTTATGTAAACGTCTGAGTACAGAGGAGCTATGAATTAAAGAAAAATCCTTTCAAATTAAAAATCATGAGCTAAACCTATAAAGTGTTGTTCCTTTGAAATATCTGTTAACATTCAGTCTTTATTAAAGTCAGCTACACATGAACCAAATTAAAAGTAAATACATTAGCTTCAGTCCATTTCAAGTCTCCAATATTCTTTTTTGTTTAAAGTTTTTCAAGAAAGCACAAATGTTTTTTTTAACATTTCAGTACTTTTGCATGTCAAAAATGTTTTCATTCATTTAGAAAAATTGCACAAAAGTGTTTTTCTCGTCACAAATCAAACATACTCCATTACATCAGCTATGCTCCGTTGCTCCAACGCCACAAATTAGCAGGAAAATGTTTTATTTTCTGAAGATTTATTTTATTTAAGAACATTTAAATAATTAGAAGCAAATTTCTGTATAAATCCTTATTTTGACTTATTGTGTCTCTGATTTATTATGAATGTAACTCAAATCTGTACACTTTTCATATCCTTTAATTCATTTTTATTTGGGAATGCTTCAGAGTAGAGCGTGAGATGTGTGCATTCTAGAAAGCAGGTGATTAAAATCAAACTAAAATGTTGATTTCAGGCATAATTTAGTTTTGGGCATGTTTAGTGTAAAATTTTTTATTTTAATCTTAGTCACACATTTAAGATATTAGTTATTTTATTTACCTTAAGGCCAGAATTATGATTTTCAAAAATGTTTTTTTAGTTTGTTTATGTTTGAACATATTTTGTGATAATAAAGACTTAAAAGCAGATTTGTCTGCTGATTTTGTTTTTTCAGCTGTGAAAACCAGTTTCAAAGCTGAAATGTGTATTTTTATTTTGCCTGGATGCATTTTGAAAATGATTCTTATTAAATATTTTTGCCTTTTTTTAAATTGAAACAAAAAGTTAAAAGAAAACATTTCTAAAAGTGTGTAATTTGTTAGCTTGACCACCAGATGTCACTATCTGCTTCCAGTTAATGTGAAGTAGCACCTCAGAAGTCTTTACTGGTTGACATTTATATGCAAAACAATGGTAACAAGTAGCAGAATTCACCTATGATAACAAACATTTCATAGTATATATTAGGATTAAACTTGTTTCGATTTTCCCTGAAACATGGCGGGTATAAATCCTGTCTGATGGAACAGATCAGTTACTGAAAGGTGCCATTCCTTCATTTATAGGGGGGTCTCATGGTATCATTCACACAGCCACTCACTGGGCCTTAAAAAACACATCTACAGGTGAAACTGGAACATTTTTAATATGCAAAAGTCCATTTATGTCAGTAATTAATCTTAGACTGAGAGACCATCTAAAGGCTCAGGAAACCTTTGCTTGTGTTTTAGATTAATTAGAGTAAGACACTTTGAGTCTATTGAACCTTTTCACAATATTCTAATTGTCTGAGATTTTGAGTTTGGGGTTTTCATCAGCTGTAAGCCATAATCATCACAGTTATTACAAAAAAGGCTTAAAATATCTGGCTTTGCATGGGATGAGTATATCTTTCCGGGCACGTCCAATTGGGAGGAGACACAAAGGAAGACCCAGAACACGATGGAGGGACTATGTTTCTTGGCTGACCAGGGAATGCCTTGGGATTCCCCCAGAGGAGCTGGCCCAAGTGGCTATAGGGAGAGGGAAGGCTGGGTCTCTCTGCTTAGGCTGCTGCCCCCGTGACCTGACCCCGGATAAGCGGATGAAGATGGATGGAAAGATGGATTGAGTCTATCTCATATATTAGTTTTACCTTTTAAATTGAATTACTGAAATAAATGAACTTTTTCATGATATTCTTATTGTTAGAGTTTCACCTGTTTAGCTGAAGTCCAAGCACCAAGCCCTGGAGCACCCCTGTGGACAGACATGCAAACGTCCAGGAGATGGACTGAGACTGAGAGGGGCATAATGTGACACCCTTTATGTGCAATTCTACATGCAATAATATGAATACAGCACAAGCTGCACTACCTCAGAATATTCTGTTACTCTCTTCCTTTACTTCCTGCCTTGTTTCTTTTGTTTTTAGGTTGATTAAAAATTGAAGTTTTGTCATGAGGATGTGACACGTCCACCTGTTCCTCGTGGAGCCAACATGAAAAGTCCATTAGATGAAGAAGTGAGACCAAATAAAACACTGTAAAAAAATAAGAACATTCCAGTATCCTTGTGTTTATTATGATGAGAAACAACAATAAAAATCTGATTATTGGTCCTGTCCATGTCCTCCCTGTCCCTTCCCATCTCCTCTGCCCCACTCCTCCATTGTTTTCCATCTTCTCTTAGATTCTTCATGTATTCTCTTATAGTCATTCCTTGCTCATGGTTTAGTTTATTCCCCCAGGCTCCTACTTCAGTTATAGTTATAATTGTGTTCTGTCTCCCATAGTCCAGCCCCACGTTTTACTTTTGTCCTTAGTCACCATTATTTAGCTTTTCCCTGTTCTGTGTCTTGTTGTTATGTTTCTGAATCTTACTATTTATCTGGTTCAGTTCAGTCCTCTTGTGTTCTTGTGTTGCCTTCAGATTATTACTCACACCTGCTCATCATTGTAATCAGTAATCATCACACCTGTTCCCTGTTTTCTCATCACGTCCTCAGCAGTATTTAAACTGAGTCCTGTTCATGTTTTCCTGTCAGTTCCTTGTGTTTGCATCCTCATGTTCCTGCTCCATACCACTGCTAAAATAAAACTCTTGATTTTTTAACTTACCTGGCTGCTTCTCTGGGTCCTGCTCCAACACACCACTTCATGACATTATTCTTATCTGATGATTACATGAACTTTTGTCTGTTTCTAAAGTTTCATTCTTTATAATTAATCTCCACATGAACACTAATTCATCTGAACCACGGTTATTTGTCCATAATCTGCCTGACTGACTGCGTGTGAGCGCGTGCTCGTGGCTCTGCTCTCACCCTATTGGCTGTTTTGTTCGGATTAGCCATATTCATAGGCAGCCACGCCCCCTCCCTCCCCCTCCTCCTGTCATCGTCCTCTGCAAACTCATCCTATTTATTCTCGGAGCTGCAGACCGAGAACTTTTAACTCTTTCCTCAGCTTTTAACCGGCTTGTGCGTGCGTGTTTTACTGCGGCCAGATGGAGGACTACCACAAACCGGACCAGCAGACTGTGCAGGCGCTCAGGAACACCGCCACTCGGCTCCGGATCAACTCCATCAAGGCGACAACTGCAGCGGGCAGCGGGTGAGATAAGGAGGCGGTGGTTATCTGGAGCTGCAGATGCAGAAGAACGTTTTTTATAAAGAAAATGATTAAAGTGTCTTTTATTTGTTGCCCGTTTTGAAGTTTATTGAAGGTGAAATGTGCAAATCTAATTCCCTGATTGTAATAGAATAACAAAGATTAATTTGAGCAAATAACAGGAGTATTTGCGTTTTGCGTCATTTCTCTTTCGTCTGTGCGTAAATGTCGCCCTGTCGGCATTTGTGCGCAATTTACGCACGTCGCCAAAATCTAAGAGGACAATAGTTAAAATAATATGGATGTATAGTGAAGTATTGACCTTCATTTTGCAAACTGTTATATAAAATTTTATTGCGTGGATTTGGTCATGATCTGTTGCAGGTGCAGTTTGGCTCGCTCTAATCTCCTGTGATGTTTCAGTTATGTAACAGACGCGCAATCTGGTTAGCTGCGTTATGGTCGTGGAGCGACCTGGCTGCTGGAGGCTGGAGCCAAACGCACGCGGAGCTCTGCGTCAGTTTGACCCTGAGCAGAAAACACGCACAAGGAAATAAAAAGGAAAAACGCATCCGGTGCGAGATTTCAAATTAAAATCTGAAATAACTGAACATCTGGAACGAATATATATATAAAATAAAATAAAAGTCGTTTTATATATCATCCTGTTATATTTGTTTTCCTTCTTGTGATCACATTTTTCATTCCAGGACATAAACAAACCCCCCTTGGAGACCTAAGTCAGGTATTATTGGCATGTTTTAAGGATAAAAACGATCTAATACATTAAAACTCATCTTTTTGTCCTGAAGTGTCATAACTTTAACATTTTAGGCAATGTTTAACCTCGTTGAATCAAATATGACAGTGACTGTTGAACCATGGCTCCATGTTTGGATCTGCATGTGCAGGAGGTGCTTCAGAGATGCAGAAAGTGGGATTTTCTCAGTCATGTTCATTTTTCTTGCAGCCATCCAACATCATGCTGCAGCGCGGCAGAGATCATGTCCGTGCTTTTCTTTCACTCCATGAAGTATCGACCTGAAGACCCACGCAACCCCAACAATGACCGGTTCGTCCTCTCCAAGGTAACATCCAGTTCTGATGCGTGCACAAGCTTTGATAACTGCCAGTTGAACATGCATGTTGACTTCAAAAAATTAAATAAAATAAGCTTTGCCTGTTCCTAACCAGGGTCACGCAGCTCCTGTGCTGTATGCTGTTTGGGCAGAGATCGGCTACCTGAAGGAGAATGAGCTCCTCAATCTCCGAAAGGTCGACTCCATCCTGGAAGGTCACCCCGTGCCGGTGAGGTGACATTCTGACCCGCTGAAGCTGTGGGTGCAAAAGCTGATCTGCTGCATCACTACAAGACTCTTTCTTTGTCTCTGAAGATTAAAATGTATGTTTCTGCTCCTAGAAGCAGCAGTTTGTGGATGTGGCTACTGGATCTCTGGGTCAGGGCCTGGGAGCCGCCTGTGGGATGGCCTACACTGGGAAATACTTTGACAAGACCAGGTAACGCACACACAACCAAATTCAGACTCACACACTGAACCAGGCAGAGATCTCACACAGCATCTTGCTTCTGTACATTCAAACATAACGATCGCTGCAGCGATCCGTGCAGACATGACATTTCTGCTGGGAGCTTTAGATTAAATCCTGCAAGAAAGGTCCGGTGCTTTTCTTTTGGTTATCATGGAAGAGACTCGTAATCTTTGATCAGGTGCTGCAATAAATTTTCAAAAAAATTACCTTTAATCTCAGACATAAAGAGATTAAAACAATATTTTTGTATTTTTTTTTTCTAAATTTATTTTGATGTGTTTATAGATTCATCCTCTTGTTCTAACCAGCCCCCTGTGTGGTTCATTCAGCTGAAGGGTGCTGATTCCACATGTCTCCTTTGTTCTGTTGTGATCTGGAAACAACCATGTGGGTTCCACTCTGACAGACATTTTTCATGATTGAACAAAATCCCATTCCGTTTTTAGAGATAAAATCTAAATGTGTTTGTGCTAAAATCCAACTTTTGATTTAAGAGTAAAAGGAGATTTGTTCGTTGCACACGACAAAGTAAAACAGACGGTAAAGAAATGTTTTCTGCAGCTCTGCATTCTGTGCGCTCCCAATTGTTTCTGCTCTAATAATCACACACGCACTATCTCTCTCTCTCTCTCTCTCTCTCTCTCTGCCGCACCCTTTCACCTCATCTGTTGTCTGAAATAAAAACATGCAGAATTCAGTTCTGTGCATCAGTTGCATTCAGGTGCACACACTGGATTTTACCAGACGTGTAATTAAGTGTGCTCGTAGCTCCGCTCCTCCTGCAGAGATCGCTTCATCACACCATGCGGATTCACTGAAAGTCTTTGCTGAGCGTGGAGTCGTGCATCAGTGGTTTGGTCTGTGAAGGAAAGAATCTTTAATAAACCGACACACGGATAAACTTGTCACAACATTGATGAAGATAATTGCTTATGATTGTGTGATTCTGCTTCAGTTACACTGCAGCTGCAGACTGATATGATTATTAAATCACATAAAAACATTTCCTTCCAAGGCTTCGGCTTAGATTAAAACCAGGATGTCTGCAGGTCTAACACATAACCGGCTGTGTTATGTGTTTGCATGAAAAGGTGTCACCTTGATCTGTTAGTCTCACCTCACAGGGTGACATTAGGGTTAGGGACCTACTGCACTTGTTGCAGGAGTGCAGGATGGATCACAGACTGTAGAGCATGAATGCATCTCAGCATCACTTTAGATGATCATAGCCTGCAGCTTTTAGAGTTATAGAGACAGAAAATCAGAAATGCGCATGCATTTATATTTCTGTATTTGTTTAAATCCTCCAGCAGAGAGACTTATTTTATATAACAAGGAGACGCGTTTTAGAAACTGACCTTTTAGCTTCTGAGGTGGATTTCCTCTCCAGCCTCAAATCTCTTTTTTCTCTCTTCTATTCATTTCCTTTAATATAGAATTCATTTCTCTCTTCCTGCTTTCTTTGATGTCTTTGCCACATCTGTTTGGTTTTCCTTCGAGCTCATGGTTGGAATGCGTGGCTTAATGCAGCGTGTCTCAGCATATCTTCCCGTTTTAATGACAATGTGTTTATTTGACTAGAAAGCTGTCAGAAGGAATTACACTACAGGAGCGGGGATGATAAAATAACGGGGGGGGGGGGGGGGGGGGGGGGGGGGGTAAAGGATCCGTTGGTGTGTTTAGGTCTGAGAGTCTGGAATTAGAGGATGGGAAGGAAGATGTTTTTCCCAACATCTCTCTCCATCTCTGTCTGAAGCTATCGGGTGTTCTGCCTGCTGGGAGACGGTGAGTTGTCGGAGGGTTCAGTGTGGGAGGCTATGGCCTTCGCCTCCTTCTATCAGCTGGACAACCTGGTGGCCATCTTGGACATCAACCGGCTTGGTCAGAGCGACCCAGCTCCGCTGCAGCACCACGTGGAGAAGTACCAGCGCCGCTGTGAGGCCTTTGGGTGAGAATCTGATGCAAAACCCAACGTTTACCAATCAAAATGGCTCATTTTATCTCTGCTGTCTTTTTATCATTCAATTTTTGGTTTGATGGAACAGAAAATAATGAGAACTTTTTGCTTTTTTGTGTTTTTCAGGTGGCATTCCATTATTGTTGATGGCCACAGTGTTGAGGAGCTGTGCAAGGTGCTGAGTCAACCCTGCCACCAGCCTCTCGCAATCATCGCCAAGACCATTAAAGGCAAAGGCATCCCCGGTAAGAACTACATGACTTTAGTGAAATCTAAAAAAACATTTTTAAGTAACTGATTATGTTTGAAGCTTTTTTCAGACCCATCCTCTGAAATTTGGGCCCCAAACTGTCCGTAATCCTGGAGGTGCTTTAGTGTTTGTGCTGCTGTGGCTCAATAATCCCTGAGAATGTGTAGGATCCACTCCCAGCAGGGGCCTATTGTGATTGTGTTGTGAAAAGCACAAGGCCAAGTGTGTGTGTCCACTTGTGTGTGAGAAGAAAAATACACAAGTAAGGTGTGTTTGTTAGGGCCGGGTTAAAACGTTCAGCGCCATCGGACCTCTGACCTGTGAAACAGCTTATTGTGACCTCCTCAAGTGGAAGATTGTTATGATTCTGACAGCTGGACGGGCTTATGTCTGTGTGCACTTGCATAAATGTGAAAGAGACAAGCTTATTTAGGATTTTAGGAGGAATTTGGGTTGTACAGTATGCATATACACCTTTAAAATCACGTGTCAATCTAATGAATCCCCAACGGGTCTAAGATGAAGCCTGAAATTCCTGATGAATGTGTGTTAGCATTTAGTTTCACAGTAGTCAAAACGTGTGTGTGTGTGTGTGTGTGTGTGTGTGTGTGTGTGTGTGTGTGTGTGTGTGTGTGTGTGTGTGTGTGTGTGTGTCAGCGGCTGAGGATAAGATGGGCTGGCATGGCAAACCTCTGCCCAAAGACATGTCAGAGAGTGTGATCAGAGAGCTGCAGAGCCGCATCATCAGCTGCAACAAGCGCCTCTATCCTGCTCCGCCCAATGAGGACGCATCACCAGTCAGCCTCCGCAACATCCGCATGCCGAGCGCACCTAGCTACAAACCTGGAGAGAAAGTGAGACTTACGAGTACTTAAAGGTGCAATAAGTAAGACTTTTACAGTGAAATAATCACGAAACCATGTAGTCATTGTTTACAATTTGCACCGCCTCCATACTTCCTGGTTCTAGAACCAATCATATGTGAGCCCGCCAACTCGGGTAAAGAAGGCTGGAGCTAACAATGCTAACAGTGAATTAATTATTTTTTTTTAAATAGTCAGGTTAAAAAAATATAAAAATATCTCAAGCTACAAGATTCCTAACTGGCAATCGATGCTCAGAGTGGACTGCAGTACCCACATTTGACCACAGGATGTCCTCCTTACTTCATGCGCCTTTAACACTAAACTTAGTGGCTCTGTTTTTTTTATTTTTAATAAATGTAAAATACATTGAATTTGATATGCAATCAACCAGCTTGTCTTCATCTAACCAGATTGCCACGCGGAAGGCGTACGGTGTGGCTCTGGCCAAACTGGGCCGTTACAACGAGCATGTGGTGGTTCTGGATGGAGACACCAAGAACTCCACCTTCTCTGAGCTCTTTAAAAATGAGCACCCTAACCGCTACGTGGAGTGCTACATCGCAGAGCAGAACATGGTGAGAAAGGATGGATGATTCCAGATTCCAAAACACTGGATTTCTTTCTGCCTCATCCTCCCATATTTCCTCTTTTTGTCTCCAAAAGGTGAGCGTGGCGATCGGGTGTGCTGTTCGAGACCGTAACGTGGTGTTTGCCAGCACCTTTGCCACGTTCTTCTCCCGAGCCTACGATCAGCTCCGCATGGCCGCCATCTCCGAGAGCAACATCAACCTTTGTGGATCCCACTGTGGCGTCTCCATCGGTCCGTTACTGTAATGTTCATCTGCACTTTGTTAGTGAGAAAATCAGTTAGAAAATGTTTTATTTCATCCTAAACCAGAAAACATTTCATTTAGATTTGACCCCTGAAGAGCAACTGCTTGCTGCCTTTCCTTTCTTCAACCCTTTTTTCAGATTGTCATAATTCAGTCTTCACGCTGATTCAGCGGCTTGTGTGGCTCCTCTCTGTTTTTTCTCCCTGAATGTTGAAACTTTCCCCCTCATCTTCTCCTCCTCTGTCACTGTGCTGTTTTTATTCCTCTCCTGAACTCAGCACTCCTCCTGTCCTCCCTCCTTGTCTCTGTCTCTGTCACGGAGGTGATGACAGAGCAGCCTGATTCTCTCTCACCTCCTCTTCCTCCTACCCTATCACCTTCTCCTCCGCCTCACCACCAGGTACACTGCATGCCGATCACTATACTCCATTTATATAATGTTTGTGACTTTCTATTCAGCTGACATCTCGCTTGTTGCTGAAATGTGTAATCAGGTGAGGACGGACCCTCTCAGATGGGCCTGGAGGACCTTGCTATGTTCAGAGCAATTCCCACGGCAACGGTCTTCTACCCGAGCGATGGAGTTTCCGCTGAGAAGGCTGTGGAGCTTGCAGCCATGACAAAGGTAATTAACTTTTAACGAATCAAGAGAAATATTAAATCCTAAAAATGAGATCACTGTTAGATGACTGGGTGATTTTTGGTTTGTTCCAGGGTTTGTGTTTTATCCGAACCAGTCGCCCAGAGAACAACATCATCTACAACTGCAACGAGGACTTCCACGTAGGACAAGCTAAGGTGTGTAGTTCCATCATCATCTAGCGAGACTTTAAACAAGTCAAATCTGTCTTGGGAATGAGTTATCCGACTAAACGTTAGGCCCTTGGATGTTCACGTATCTACTCTTCTCACTCAGGTTGTTTATAAAACCAATGACGACCATGTGACTGTGATTGGAGCAGGAGTTACTCTCCACGAGGCCTTGGCTGCTGCTGAAATGCTGAAAAAAGGTAGGAAGAGACTAAGTGGAAAAACTAGATCATCAAGAGTTTTAGACCATCTGAAGTTTTAACCGTTGTGTTTGTGCGACTCTGCTACTATTATTACTAATCATAGCTCAGTAGTCATTGCTATTTCTGTAGCCTGGCAAGCCCTCCTATACAGTATATGTACATTTATACGACAGAGCTAGGAACAATCCGAGCATTGAACAACGTGACATATTAATCGCTACGGAAATCAGTCAATGGTGCAGTCCGCCATACACCGTTGAAGAAGAAGAAAGAAGCAAATTCATCCTTTTTTGAAATAAAGGACTTAAGTACCTCTATCTGCTCATGTCGGCAACAAAAACCCAAGTCTAACTCGCACCATTCCTGAGCCGAGACCATCTTTGTAGTTTGTCTCTGTTGCAGCTCTGGTGTTAAAGCTGTTATAGCGAATCTGCAGAACAAGCACGGTCACGGAACACTCACCCCTCCCCTCGGAGCCAATGAGTCAACTCCAAAAGTTGATCAGTAAACACAAAGAGCCAAATGGATTTCTTAAATAAAATCATTGTTTACCTTTCTCTCTGTCAGAGAGAATTAACATCCGTGTGATTGACCTGTTCACCATCAAACCCCTGGACTCGAAGGCCATCATCGACAGCGCCAAAGCCACCAGGGGACGCATCATCACAGTGGAGGACCACTACTATGAAGGTGAGTCTGCACATAACAAAAATAACTAAAATAAGCAAAAACTTTCCTAATTGTCTAAATAAAATAAAAATAATTTTTTTTTTTAGTTTTGGCATTGGATATATGTAATTGTTTTATTTTCTATGTCATTATCATCTTTAGTTCAAGTCAAAAGAGTCCTATTGGTTGTTTGTGTCCGCTTATAAATAAATAACTGATGCAAACAGATGGAGAAGCTCTGAGAAGGGAGAAGATGAAGAGAGAAAGAAGATATCAGTGTGTTTATAGATGATACCTGCGAGGAGAGTGATGAAGGAAGAGAGATTCTGTATTTGAGGAAAAGGAGGTTGTCAGTGTTTCTTAAACTCAGCGCTGGCCTTTGGGCTCTCGCTGACCTACATACAGGAACTGACGAGACAAAAACCTTCTGAAAAATAAGAAGCATCGTTTCTATTGTTTGAATCCATACTGGATCAAAATTATAAAGGGTTTTAAAAAATGCAGAAAGTCCTACATTCATGTGCATAACATGACCTGACAGGATCAAGATGGCGCCTTTTGTTAAATGTTTTGATTCTGGGAAGTTTTAATCCTATAATTACAGAGAGCAAAAGTAGTTTGGTGAGTGTGTGAATCATCGTCCTTCAGAAACGTAAAAGTGTGACAGAAGAGGTGTGATTAGGTCTCAGGAGGGTGGTGTCAGTCCTGTCAGTCTGTGTCAGATCTCAGCAGAGCTTCATGAGTCGTAAAGAATATGACAGAAGAGAAAGTAGGTTTGAACGTGTGTGTGTGTGTGTGTGTGTGTGTGAATGGACGAACTAAGCCTTTAATCAGCTGATCGGTTCTTCTCTATAATCCACAGGTGGTCTAGGTGAGGCAGTGTGCTCAGCTGTGGTGAACGAGGCCGGCTTCACCGTTCACCGCCTGGCAGTTTCCCAGGTGCCCCGCAGCGGTAAGCCTCACGAGCTGCTCCGAATCTTTGGCATCGATCGCGACGCCATCGCCCAGGCAGTGCGCAAGATGCTCAGCAGCTCCGCCAACGCCAAGTGAGGAGGCTGCAGGAGTGACGGCAGCAGAAACCAAGTGGTGACTGACTCTACATTGCCATGGAAACAACAAATAAACAAACACAAAGGGAGGGGCCTTCTCCCAATCAAAACAATAAAAATTATTAATTTTAAAAAATTAACGTGTTTCTCAAGCTGTCTTTAGGTGTGGCTTGACACCCTCAGTGCAGATTTTATCTAATTTACCTGATCAGCAGTGGCGTGCCCAGGCCTTCTAAGATGGGGTGGCCCGGGGGGGCACTTGTTTATGTTTTTTTCTTTGGGGGGGGGGGGGGGGGGGGGGGTAATAACCCTCACAAAATCTGGAGCTAGAAACCAATATTAAAGGTGCATGCTGCCCCCTACTACTACTGTTCTGAGGTTTATAATCCCAAGTCTTTTGTGGAATTTCAATGGAAGTCAATGGGGTGGCTCCTTGGGTATCTAATCAGATTGTGGCATGTGCCACCCCAGGCATCTCCCTGGACACGCCCCTACTGATCAGATTGATCTTCCTCACCTTCACACACGGTTAATCACGCCTTCACGCTCTTGTTCCCTCCTACCTCTAAAAGAAAATATTCTGGTGCTGCTGTCGTGTTCCCGTAAAAAGCAGAATGTGATTCAGAGTCTTTTGTTTGATTTCTGTGGAACCTCTCGTTCTTCTTGGGCTCAGAAGTTTAAACGAGTTTGAAAGTGTCAAACGCCACCCCAGTAGATCCAGCAGGTTGTGGGGAATCACTGGTTTGGTCTGTTTGAGCACCTGACTGTTTTTATCTCTTTTGACTCCGATTTTGGTCGGGATTTCTTCTCACAAATAAAAGGATGGTTTCTTCACAGCTCCTGTGTCGGGCGTCGTTCTTCTCAGCTGTGAGGTGCATGAACTCAGGATTTTTATCTCATTAGATTTATTATTAAAGATTATTTAAATAAAAACTAGGGGTGGAAATTTATCGCGTTAATTACAATTAATTAACTAGAAAAAATTGGGGGCCAGAAAAGTTTTGCATCACAATTTATGCCCTATAAATATCATCAAGCTGCACATCGAGCCCAGATCCTGAGCTACAAGACCATATAAACTTTTTTATGTGGTAAAACTAAAACTACAATTAAATGAATCATGACAAATCACTGTTCATGAAGAAAAGAAAGAAAAAAATCTACTTTTTTATTGTTATGTTTTGTAGTTGGTAGAAAGCAGGCAGTATCTTTATCCATATGAACTTTATTACAGCAGGAGGGACAAGCATACACACAACATTCATCTTGTAGCAGAACTTCCCCTGAACTCTACACTACACCTCTATATATATTAGCAGTGCTCTGCTGCCACCTAGTGTTCAGTTCAGTACACAACATTTACAATGTTCCATGTCCATTTACACTTCATCAATAAAACATAAACTAATATTTACACATCCCAACAAAACCCCACAATGGTTTCCTTTATAATGAGACCAAAGTAATCAACTAGATCTTGTGTTTACACAAATATACTCATTAAAGTGTGGGAAAGTCATCTGTGCCCCACTAACATTATTTTTGATATTAAAAAAATAGCTTGGGCGCAAATTGTCTTGAACAAACAAAATGTGATTAATCAAGATTAATTAATTAATCACAAAGCCTCTAATTAATTAGATTAATTGTTTTATTCAAGTCCCACCCCTAATAAAAACAAATTAAAATAGCAGCATGTTGACAGTTTTTACTTAATGTGCCTTTTAATTTAGGAGCAGTAATTCTAAGACTTTCCTGTAATTCCTGTGGGATTTAAAGTGGCAGTCAGCAGAAACATCCTCATCTATAATGACTGACAGGTCTGAGCTGAACCACACCTTAATGCGGTCTGGTAGTTAAGTGCTCTGCTGGAGGATCATATGGTCTCTAAGCTGGCTGCTGTCTGTCCTGTATATTTAATGTGCGTAAATCATTTAAAAGGCTGCTGAAAGATTCACACGGACTGCAGCTGGTAGCTGGTAGTGCACGTTCAAGAAGCAAAGAACGAGTCTTATGTTTGTCCTCAAATTCAGATGCTGTCATATCACAGAGTAATGTTATTTATGAGGACATTAGGGGGGAAATATGACCATATTAGGACACTCTGCGAAGAATTTAGTCAATCAGGTGGCAAATAAATCAATGCATTAGAATATTATTTTATATTAATCACAAGGTTAAGACATTTATGCACAAATGTCTACATTAATATAATGTATTAAAATAGATAGCTATGCTATAAGAATGCAAAAAGACACCAGATGGTTGACTTTTTTTCTTAAGTTATAATAGTTCCATAGTCTACACAAAATGTGTTTATGAAGTTCTTTGCACTAAATTCCTCTCACATAAGGCGGTTTGAGCAGTTTTATTCTTTACATTTTCAGCACCTTCCAGAATGAGCCGTTTCATGGCTCTATCACTTCAAGAAAACAAGCTGAAGCTGGCCACGCCCACCAATAACCCTCTCAGGCTGCTTTATGCTGAGAAGCTCATATATCTGGGAGGGGCTCAGAGTAGAGCCGCTGCTCCTCCAGCAGCAGCTCTGTCTTCCATGTGAGAGATGGTTCTATGCTATTTCCCCATTTGTGACATCACAAACAGGAACCTTTTGAAACAGCTTGTTTTAAGCCCATGATTCCTAAACCAACACTGACAGAAAATGAATGGACAGGTTTTTTCTCATTTGAGTGTTAATAGAGCTACCACTAGGGGGTGCTTTAATTGTAAATGCTTTAGTAATTTAAGTTGTCGAAATCCACTCTGCTTTTGCTGTCGTTTTTCACTTCCTCCTCCTTTTCTTGTTGGCTGAACCGTCTTTCCTGCAGCAAACACTTTTAAATCTTTTGAAGAGTTTTTTCATCATTTCAAAAAAATCATTAAAAAAAATCAAACTACCCTAAGAGTGGAGTACTGTTGCACATACTCTGGGTGGGGGTGGGGAGGGTGTCTGCTTAGTAAGGCATTACTTAATATTAACATTATTATTAAATAGGTTGTTAGTACTTTATTTAATTGTTTATTAATGCTTAATAATGCACTTATCAAATGCTTAATAATGCAACTACTATTAATAAAGGGATCCTTATTGTTAAGTGTTACCAAAAGTCCTTTTGTGAGCAATTCTCAACTTCTTCTTCTTCTTCAGAACCACTGAATACTGCAGCTGGTGAGAGGGACCTCAGGAGATGTGGTGTGAATATCCTGAACGACCTTTAACCCCAGCTTCTACAACAGAGCCAGATCTGTCTGGTGTTTGAGGTGGGCAAAGCCTGTCAGCTGCAGCCGTGAGAAAGAGATAAATAACACAAACTGACTGGTTGCGTGTGCGGACATCCCACACCCCAGTTCTCGTGTTTATAAGCTCTTTACACTCTGAAGGTTCACACTGGGTATTTCTGTCCAACTTCCATCTAAGCATCTGTCTGTGTGTCAATCAAGCTGTCAGATGGATTCTTATCCACTAAAGCGCATGCACGCACACACACACGCACACACACGCACGCATGCACACACACAGCGGCTGACATACTTCCTGTCAAACTGAATTATTGCTACTTGAGCATCTTCAAACTGCGTTCTTTGCATGCAGCTGAAATCACATTAAAACGTTCACTCTGATTCACACAAAGGATCGCTTTATGCAGCCTAATCATGTGCCACACCACACATCAACTCGTTGCTTTTTTATCACATACTAAATGATGTCATTGTATGTATTTGTTTGAATTAATTGAGACAATTTAAGGTTGGTAGAATTGTTGCCTGAGAGCCAGATGGTTGCAGGTTGAACACCCCGCTGATGCGTCTGACTGGAGTTTGCATGTTCTCCCCCGTGCATGTGTGAGTTTCCTCCCACAGGCCAAAAACACACGTTGGGTTAACTGGGAGGGTGTCCCCGCCTACGACTCCGTAGATGAAGTGGTTACAGAAGATGAATAGAAACATGAATTATTTGGAATGAATGCTGTTTTAATTAGTGATCATGGCAGCAAAAATCAAATAAAAGAAATGATTTTGGTCTTTTCATTAGAAGACAAAGTGATATGGAAATGCAAAACTGCATTTATTAAATAATATTTTGCATTGATTAAAATATCGGCTGCTTCTTAAATTTTTTTTATGAAGTATGAAGTTGGTTTAAACAAGTAAAATTTACAAACATAAACAGCCCCTCCCTCAGCTCCTGTACTCGTCCCCACAGTCTCCAATGAGCTCCATCAGGTCCCTGGAGCGGCGGGTCACTGCTTCAATGGCATCGTGATCTTCTGCCAACAGCTTCAGTTCAGGGCTGCAGCTGTGCAGACTGTCACTGATGTGTTGCCCCGCCCCTGCGACTCCAAGCCTGCAACCCACAATGACTCCGCCCACAGCGGGGCGGTCCAGCACATAGCGTGTCGCCACACTGGCCACTGAGCAGCCACGTCTCTTGGCAATGATGTCCAAGGTGACAAGGAGGTCCTGAAACAGACTCCATCCTCCCCAGGTGTCGATCATGTTCTTGTACTTGGAGAGGGAGGCGGTGAAGAGCGCCGCACTGGAGTTGGGCTCAGGTGCTCCCAAATAATGCTCAGAGAGCAGACCGCCAGCTAACGACAGAGATGGACAATAAGACCAGACAGATGTTTATTTTTGATGTTTCACCGATTTAAATAATGCAAACGATGCAAGACTCGTCTCACCCAGCGTTCCATACGTGAGGAGCTGGATGTTGTTGGCCACACAGAACTGCTCCATCCTCGCTGCAGGTCGCTGGTCGATCAGAGAGTACTGAACCTGCACAGGTAACCACGTCAAACGTGAAACGAGACATGGATTAACGCTAGGATGGAGCGGTGCACTAACACGTGGACAGATGTGTTACCTGGTTGCTGGAGATCCTGATGCCTTTGCTGGTGATCTCCTCGAGTCTCTGAGTGTCAAAGTTAGTGAGAGAGAGCTCACCTGGAGAATTGAGAAAGATCCCTTCTTTTATTCCAGTTTGATTATTTGACAAATGTTATTATTAGAGTGATCGTACGTATGACTCCCTCCTGCTGGAGGTCCGACAGGTGTCCCAGAGCATCCAGGTATCTCTGGTCTCTGTAGTCCCACCAGTGAAACTGAACACAGTCTAGTGTGTCCACCTGCATTCGAGTCATGGAGCGCTGCAGAGCTGTCTCCACCACCTGCACACACAGACATCAGTTCCTAATAAAATCATAAAATAATCATTTATGTTGACGTTGGAAAGCTGTTTCACCGTCTCTGGTGAGAAGGAACTAAAAAGACAGATTGTCTCTGGTGGATCTAAAAGCACCAACGGGCAGTAAACGCCTCACCTTACGCTCCATGACTCCTGGTCTCGGCACATATTTTGTTAAACCCTGCAGAGCAGGCGCCACAGTTCCTGAAGACTTCAGCTATGGATTAGACAAAAAAACTGATGCAGGTGGTCCAAAAATAGATAGGAGCATCAATTAACGAGACAGAGTCGTGGGTTTAAATTTGTGCTAATTAGTTGGACAATTAAGTATCTCATTTAGCTACAGATCCTAAACATTCACACTTTATCATGCAGTTGAGATGGAATTAATTATTCATTTACAATAATAGAAATGTATTACACATATTAAGGATAACAGACTAAACGGACTCTGATCAAATGCAACATATAGTTCTGACTAAAATGTGCGTTTGTGTGTCCACCTGGCTGTTGAAGAGCCCGAATATTTCCTCTGCAGGCCCATAAATATCTGCCATGTCAAACGTGGTCAGACCAGCGTCTACATAGGCCTGCATGGCTTCAGCTGGAGAGATGAGAGGAGTAAACATCACTGATAAGGAAATGTGTTGTAGAGAGATAAGCACAGTGGATTTAATAAGTCCAGAGGTCTTTTTGTGTAGATTACTAGAATGTGTTATTATAAGACTCCTTAAATATCAACATTATTCATGAATGAAAGTAGTTTTTTGGGGTTTTCTTTTTTTTTTTTTTTGCTTGTTTGTTGACCATGTGGTTCTTTTGTTTACCTGCTTTGGTTTTATTCACAGCTCCATGCCCTCCAGACACCTGCCACATCCCGTTCAGGATCCTGCAGATCTCCAGACCTTCTGCCAGCATCACTTTAGGAACAGAGGACATCCTGCTGTCAGTGGAGGGATGAAACTCCTACTTCTACCAGAGAGGAAAAGGTTTTGAGCTTTTGTTTTTGAGTCTTTTATAACATCTATTTTGACGTCTGACATCAAATGAACATCTGGAATAAAGCAATAAGTACTTACTTTCTGCTTTCTTGAGGTTTCACTCCAACTAAAGTTGGTTCAAGTTGTTACAAGTCACTATTTTTGCACAAAGAACACACCGTTCATCCAAGATTTTGCGTAAGTGTTACAAAACGGGTGTAGCGGTGTGCTAAAAAACAGCACCCTTATCTTATCCAGGCACTTCATTCAAACCCGCAGTTAAATTTAAACTCGTTTTGAAAGATGTAAACAACCGCTTGAAATTTCAATAATAAATTCTAAAAAAATTACCTTAAACTCTGCAACGATTCTGCAACAGGAGTGACTCTGACGGAAAGGGTGCCTTTTTCCGGCACAACACCTGACCGTCTTTTAACTGTGACTGCTGCCCCCTACTGGACAAGTTTATGATTGATTTTTAAAAAAGAACATTTTAACCACTAAAGTGCATCAAGCAACAGAAATGTGAGGCAGTAAATTAGTATTATATTTACTTTAATGTTTGTTACAAAACCTTTTTTTCCTTTCAGACACACTGCATCAGTCCTATTTTAAATTTCACTCTAATTTTGCTGTTTTCTTCTTCTTTCTCTTTCTCCTCTTCTTCTTGGAGGGTAAACTGTCCGTCTCTCCTGCAGCAAACACTGGTTTCTCCTCCAAATCTGATGCCTCAGAGTTTTCTTCCAAAGCTGCAGGTACCTCCTCAACAACAGCAGGAGCAGGTGGTGTCACCTCCACGTCACTGTGGCAAGGAAAACAAAAGAATAATGTAATTATGCAGCAGCAGCTTTGTACACTAATACAATAATTACAACTAAGACCTGTTAAGTAAAAAAAATGCATGAAATTATGCAGCAAAAACATTTTTCCCCATCTTAAACCACAATTACTACCCAAACATTTGCAGATTACTTAACTGCAAGCAAGTAAATAACTTAATTATCCCGAAAGGGTTTTAAAACATTATTAAAAACAAATAAACATGCCACACAAGCATTCACCTCGTCTGAACAGCAGGCTGTGGCTCTGTCCGCTCAGCCTCACTGTGCTTTTCCAGCAGAGCAACAAAAAAGCCGTGTGTGAGAGTTTCTGAGGTGCTGGCACGCAGACACCGTGAGAGCGGCTCCAGCCCTCGCTCCGGCCACTCGGCAAGCAGCGGCACCAACCTAGACAAAATTAAATGGTAGTTTTTCTGAGACTACTCAAGCTGGAATATCGTCAAGAGAACATTCTGACAAGCAAATTTCAACATTTGTACATGCAACATGAAAAAAACTAAGAAAGGAGTGCATGCAGACAAGCATTTGTTTAAAAGCATGCTGCTGCTACCTGAAGCTGGGGTTCTGCAGCAGACAGGCACTTATAACTTCTTCGTTCTCTTGGCTGTGGATGGAGCAGGTGGAGTAGATCAGTCTCTTCAGACGGGGAAACTTAAGCCCATGGTTCAGACATCGCAGCTGAAAGGAGGCCAAGGAGGCCAGACGAGCCTTCTCCTCCTCCTGGTCAACATTGCCGCTGTCCCGCAGGCACACCATACCTGAACACAAGCCACAGAGTAAAAAAAAAAGAAGAAAGAAATTAAATGTATTTGTTTATTTGACAAATTATAAACACACACGTATGACTGGGTACCTGATCCACTGCAGGAGGGATCCAGCAGGATATATTCTACATCTTTATATTGAGGGCTGTCAGGATCCACCTTCAGGAAGTCCTGGTTGGCCAGCTGATGACAGGTGACTCCTGCTCTGAGCAGCAGAGTGGACATGGTGGCCAAACGTTTGGCATCCAAATCAAAGGCAAACAGACGACCCTTGTTCTTCATGATGGCTGCCAGGTGACTGGTTTTGTTGCCCGGAGCAGCACAGGCATCGATGACCTGACTCCCAGGTGGAGGGTGGAGGAGGTAAGCGGGGAGACAGCTGGCTTTGTCCTGCAGAATGATGTGACCTGCCTTGTACAGGAAGTGGTCATGGAAGTCTGTTTTAGAGGAAAAAGCCAACAGTTCTGGTAAGTGCAGGTCCCTCACAAAGTCCCTTTTCTCCAGTTTCAGGTCATCCAGCTTGAGAGCCCGTCCCCGGTAAGAGAAGCCATCTCTCTTTAAGTAGTCCACTGCGTCCTCCATGGTGGTCTTCAGGGTGTTCACACGCACATACCTGGGCAGCTGGTCTTTAGCAGACCTCTGGGCACTGGCTGGAAGGAGGTCTTGATTTCTGCTGACTTTCTGCTTCACCTTCATGCGAGCCAGCTGCGCCTGCAGCCTGGACCGGTGCTTCATCATGGTGGCCTTCCAGGAGCCTCCGCACTTCAGCCCCTGGCCCATCAGCAGGTCGTAGACCAGCACCTTGGCCAGGTGCATCTTCAGCTTG
The DNA here is from genome assembly GCA_006937985.1 of Aphyosemion australe. Taxonomy (NCBI): domain Eukaryota; kingdom Metazoa; phylum Chordata; class Actinopteri; order Cyprinodontiformes; family Nothobranchiidae; genus Aphyosemion; species Aphyosemion australe. Next base: position 133,272 of record SSNS01000472.1, read on the forward strand.
GTGTGTTTGAGCAGCTTCGTGGAGACGATAATCTCTTCCAGGATGGGAGAAAACTTCTGCGTCTCACAAACCAGAGCAAAAAGCTGTTTGATGTTGGGAAATTTACTGTCGTAAACGAGTGTTTTTAAAGCGCCCTGTTTCCTCTCGGACTTCTCCAGGATCTGAGCGGCGTTCAAGTACAGCGCCATGACGTAAACTGTCCCCCGGTTAACGACACTTACTTCTCACTTATCCCGTTGGTTCTTCAGAGCCGCAAATGAAGGAAATTTTTTATTTTTCTTGCTCACGAGCAGCGGCTCCACCAAGCACGTGCGAAGAGGGGTCACGAATCCGGAAGTACTTTGGGACGTGACGTGGTGTTTACGTATGACGTAGAAGACATGCGCTTTAACAAACTAGAACAGAAATGATGAAAATAAGCTAATAAGGTGGACAGATAAATCAGAATAATGTAAAATTGCTGTCCCATAACGAAAATAGGAGGGAATAAATAAAAAAACACGGAAGATGTTTTAGGTCAATTATGTGCTGTTCTAGAATGACGCTAATTTTCATCAAATTAAGAAATGTTACGTATAATTAAAACTTGTTAGATAAAATCAGATTTTTGGGAACCCTGCTTTGATGTAAAATGCATAAAATATCATTACAGCAGTTTTTCAAGAACTGATGAAATTGGATTAAATAATCAAACTCATATTCTTAACTATTTAGGGATTTATTGCTATGAAAAAGAAAAACACTTAAATACAAAAAACTACTCTTTATTTCATACAAATACATTCTTGGGATATTAACATGTTAAGACAAAAGGTCAAAGTCACAGTGGTATCTTTACACAAAACGAAATCATAAATGCAGTACAGTAAGGTGTGTAAAATAAACCTTTTTTAAATGACACATCTTCCCTTTAGATACCAGAACAAAAACCATTAAATCATCAGAAAATAACGGCAATATCTATCTTCACTAACAAATAAGAAAATATATAACATCAGTAAATGTATAAACACTGCCATAAAAAAACAAAAATTGATTTGACACTTATGCAACAATTTGAGAATGTCCCCAAAAATGTGTTTTTCTAGATGACAAGATCCTTTTATAGGTACTGATGGAGGATGCACTAATAAATAATGTACAAAACAGTACACTATCAATTTATTTTCACATTAATCTGAAAAGGCAAAAAGGTTCATTTTATTTAGATCAACATTTGTTTTGGTTGGTCTTTCGATCTTCTCAATAAGGGCAGTAAATTTACAAATTCTGCACATTTGCTCTTTGTTTTTTTTTAAGAACGACAAAACAATCACATGAAGAAAAAACAACTTTTCAGCCTATAATTTACAATTTTTTATGCTGCCAATTCAATTTTTTTACCCTTGAACAAAAACGACAGGATAAAACATTCAGTATAAACAGTTAATGGAATTATACTTTATCAATTCATTGCAAAGTGATTTAACTGCAACTAAACTTATTTTCTGAATACTTGAGGCAGCTGACTTTTGGATAAAAGCCAGACTACTGTCGCTTGACCTTTGACTGAGTTGAAACTACAACGATCTTCTTAACGGTGCTAGGTTTAGCTGAGTTTTTGTACAGAAGCAGCCTCTCTGTAGTGTGAGGAGGTATGCGGTTCCTCTTGGCTCTAACAATACATGTGGCCATTGGGTAAAGCCGGTCGAAGCCCCCAGAGGAAGCTGGTGCAGCCAGCAGCTTCTTGGCAATGTCTTGCAACTGAGGGAAACGAGAGCCAAATTTCCAGTAAGTGAGACTGGATCCGCACTCCCACACTGGCTCAGAAAGGTACTGATCAATCTCTGAATTCTTCACCATCTTCGCAGGAGGCTGGAGGGAGCTGAAGATGCTCTTACGCTTGAGGCTGTTCCCACTGACTTCATCACAGTTGCCACCAGCTGCTTCCATTTCTGTGGTTTCTTTTTCCTTGTTCTGGGTCACCAGCTCTGGTTCTTCTTTCACTGGGGTAGATCCCGGGGACTTCCTGCCCTCCAGGGTTCCTGTTATGATGCTGTAAGCTTCAGACTTTGAGGGAAGTTTTAGGAATTCTGACTCAGCTTCTGGTTTAACAGGAGAAAATGGCTAAAAATGGAGAAGAAGTCAGTGAGTTTGACATCAAATGACAACAGGTATCACAGTATAGCTATAGCACAGTCCAGTTACACGGCCATGCTGCTGTCCTACCAGTACCTGTAGCTTGAGTCTGGGGTCGAGTACAGTAGCAAGAACGATATCCGTCTCGTACATCAGAGACTGGAAGTGTGTGCGGAGTCCTGCTCGCAGCGCCTTGCTGAAGTGTGTGTAGTTGGTGACGCGGCTTTCCAAAGTCTTATCAATGCCAGCGAGGCAAGGTATGATTAGAGAGATGGTCACACCATTTCCTTGGAGTACCTGAGTTGAGAGGAAAGTAAATTACTGACAAATTCCATCGACAAAACTACAATCCAGGCATCCAAGGGTGTTCTCTCTCTCATTAGATCGCTGCGTTACCTGCAAGGCCTCCTCAAAAGGCTCAAGCAGACCCAGAATATCAACCACCTGCTCCCTCTTGACCATGACCAGAGGAGGAGCGCTGGCTGAGTCTGTGGCTTCTATACGAGCCTGGGCCAGGAGAGTCATGACGTGGCTCCAGGTGGGTTCCCGAACCATCCGTCTCAACGACAGCATCATGGAGTTCCAGCGACAGTTACTGGAGGACGGGCACAGAGACACGTTGCTCTCTTTCAACAAAGCCTAGAACACAAAATCAAATTGCAATCCTTTAGTAGAATGTTGGTTTCTCAGCTTCAGCACATCTGATTTTAAATCAGCAAAATAAGAAACTTCCTGATAGATTCAGTCCTCTTACCTCGCCCCAGAAGGCGCTACGCCTAAAGAACGCCACCACATTGTGGACCTGTGAGAGAAGGTTCTCGACTACTCTGGAATTTTTCAGGGCATCCCTGATCACGATCTGCAACGCTCTGGCAACACAAGTGCTTCTTGTCCCAATCTGCAGTGCTGAAAATGGAGACTCTGCTTCGAACATCTGGTCCGACAGAAAAGTCAACATTTCATCTCCATCGGTTTCTCCTCTGTTAGGTGAACACACAATCTTGTAGTCGCAGAAAATGTTGTTTCCAGATAAGAGTTCTTTGGCCTGGTTGGTGAGGACGTAACCGATGCTGTGAGAAAAGAGGCCATAGCTCAGCAGCACACCCTCAACACCCTTGGCCACAGAAATGCTGAGGTCTGTGTGGTTGAGATGACGAAACGCCACAATGGGACGGTGGATCTGCCAGGAGTCACTGATAAAGTGGAGCTGCATAACGAGGACAGGATCTTCCACTCGCCGGGACTGATCACCTGCCCACAGGTCACAAGTGACGTGAATGATACTTCCGCCATCTTTGGTTGTGGCGAGGGACTGTTTGAGGTCACGGATGAGCTGAGGCTTAATGGTTCTTTCTACTTCCTCGTAGAGCAGGAGGCCAACGGCACGCTGGGAGATCTTGTTGAACTTGGAATTAATGGTGTTCATGAAGCATCTGAACCCCGTCCCTTCAACAAAACTGTGAAAAGAAAAGATGCTTCCAGTGAGGAATTCATAAAGTAATTTAATATCAACTGAATGTGTCAGCAGCACAACTACCTGAGTGGCAGCATGTCTTCAGCAATCATCTTCAGTGCTGCCTCAGCGAACCTCTTCTGGTCCATCTGAGTAGTTGCTGGTGCCACAGCGGAGCTCGAACTGGGAGCCACAGAAGAACCGGGGGAGGACTCGTCTTTTCTTGATGCTGAATTTTGCCGAGTCTGAGCGGCCGTCTTTTGCTTCGCCTTTTCACGCCCCTTGTCCGGCTTTGGCTTCTGAGCCGTGACCTGAAACACGTCCTGGAGCACAAAAAGAGACGTTGGTGGTAATAAAACACACCGCTAGAGACGCCTGACACAACAGCGGTACTTTCAGTCATCTGAAAACTCACAACTTCAGGAGACACTGGATTAGCGTCTATTACGACGTCACACTTGAAGTCGACCTGTTGGAAAACAATGTAAATATACAGGTAACAATCCTAAAAACATCAAATTTTTTACAAAAACAACAAAATGAATGTATAAAAAATGTCTCACTAACCTCTCCATCCATAAAATTTTCAATTTCAAGAGAAACTTTGTCCAAGTCTTCTTTGAACATGTCCATCTCTCCTTTACGTTTGATTACATAGTTGAAGCGATTCCTTACAGCGAAGTCCGATCTGCAGGAGAAAAAATAAATAAATCTGTGAGTCTTCCTCTAAATGAAGCATCCTGTTAACCAAACCCCGCCGACTCACCTTCCAGGGAGAAGCTTGGAAATCTCCGTCCACCGATTACCAAGGACGCAGTAAGCTTTGTAGATGATGAGGTCTTCCTCCTCACTCCAGCTCGTCTTCTTAAGAAATGGGTCAAGGTGGTTATACCAGCGATCTCGACACTGCTTCCCCACCTTCCCATTCAAGTGCTTGGCAACTGCAGCCCAGCTTTTGGTGCCATACTTTCCCACCATTTCTGTTATCTGTTAACAACAAACAAATATAACATAGAATGTTAATTTTTGCAATATTAACCTATTAAGGTTGCAACGTTTTTAATATGAATTATGAAAACTAGGAAGGTTCCGATCACATTTTTTGCTTCCAAACCAAGTCTGAGTCATTTGATTTTGAGTACCTGCCGATACCGAGTCCCGATCTAATGCAATGCATTAAAATCATTGTCTGCCACAAAGCATAACCCGTTTCAGGAAGTAGATTGATAAGAAATGTGTTAATATCATGAATATTTCAAACTCTCTACTTCCTCGACATGCGGCTGTATTGAGCAATGTGCGTTATGGTGACAGGGCGGGGACAGCGGGCTCACTTTTTCTGCACAACACCTGTAACTACTGCAGCTCCAGGAGAGTGCAAAACCCGACAATTTCCTGTCCATCTGCAATTTCTCTTCGTTTATTAGTGTATCTTTCAGTGTTGGCCGGCCCTGTTTTTGTCTGAGTTGCCGCAGTGAACTGTGAGTATTATTGGTGGAACCGGACTAAATGGAGAAAGGTAATTTCCTGTGGCAACCCCTGAAAGGAAAAGCCGAACGAAAAAGTAGTTTGTTTTGAAGGCTGCATGTCAGGCAGCTCTGTCGTTTCAACCACGTGAAATACCCAGTATGCACACATTACAAGTAGCTGTTGCACTGCCTTTGCTATCCAGTTAAAAATAAGTCCATATAGCAGACGTTTTCACTCCGCTGAAGCTACATGCTAGCTCTGCTTTAGTCTGCTAGCTAACAATTACATGTTATGGTGCCTGAATTTCTTGTCTTCTGTAAATTGTGTGATGTTATGTAGTTGTCGTTGAAGAAACAAAGAATATTGATGTATAGGAACTTGTTGAAATTACAACTAAGCCGTTGTTATTCCGTTTGAAAGTATTTAACTCAGGATGAAATAAAAAAGGTCACAGTTGTTGTTTTATCAGGTTAATCCGATCTTTTCAACCCAATTCTGATCAACTGAAAATCACGTGATCGGAGCATCCCTAACGACAATCACAATCATCTGGATGACTTATATCTGTGCAGGAAATATAGTTTGAAGAGCCAAGAGTGTGATCTGTAAAAATAAAGTTGCTAATATAGATCCTAATGTTACAGTGTCTATGTTTGTTGATGAAATGTTGCTGTGTGTGCAGAAACAAAAAATCCACAAAATCTACACAAAAATCTAGACTTGCTCTGTTGAACTTTCACATTTTTTTTTTAAATAAAACTGATTTCTACAGCTTCTAGTCTCATAAAGAAAGCAAGAAAATTTCAGGAAAAGTATTTTTTAATAATTCAATCACCTTTTCATCTTCCTCTTTAGTCCAGCTTCCTTTCATTATTTCAGGACCTAGGTGTTTATTCCAGCGGCTCATACACTGCAATTCTGTTCGCCCCTGTTGAAAGAGGATCAGTTAGCACTTTGGAGTGAGACATAGCTTGATCAACGCTGAAAAATTCCACTGTTTTTGTCTGTTTTAGCAAGTTAAATTATTTACTTTATCTCCCCCGCTTTAGAGAATTTGCTTCCATAAGCACTTACCGGTAAAAAACTAGCAATCATTTTCCAGTCTTTCCTTCCAAAGTTGTTGATCAGGATTTTGAGATTTTCATCCTGAACACCAGCAAGAGAAACCAGTTTAAATACAACATGTAATCTCACAGCAACACGGGTCAAAATAGGTCACATAACTAAAATAATCACATTTCTAAAACGGCTCCTAAAAGTCTTGTCACTAACCTCTTCCTGGGTCCATTTAACGTCACACTCAGCATCCTTATCATCCTTCTTTCCCGCCACAGCGGAATCAGGTGCAACAGATAGAGCAACATCCCCTTCTTCCATTCTACAAACACACAAAAATGAATTGTCTTAAAGTATTACAAATGCTTAGTTACTTCATCTTGTTTGATAAAATTGGATTACATAATTCCCAATGCTTTGCTATTACAGACATTTAAAAGCAACTTTAAAGTGAAGATGTTAATGGCAAAATGTTCTCATGTATTGGTCATGCTGTAAGTTACTTCATATGCTTGTGTGACCTGCTGAAGTAACTGCAGTACCCCTGTACAACAGTAGGTGATGCTATAAAGAAAATAAAACCACTTAGCAGCAGGATTGACTTCCAGTTGTACATGCTTTCTTTATACACAATCTTAACCACAAACAGCATAAATGTTGCAGTGTTGCTTTAATGACATTCAAAATTATGCCGTGAGCTGGTTTTAGCTATGCAAGGAAAAATTACAACCCACCCCTGGGGAGCAGTGGGTTGCCATTTATGCGCCAAAGTGGCAACTACTGGGGTTTTGCATCTTGTCCAAAAATACTTTCATTGCTATATTTTAATATAAACAATGTGGTTGTGTTGTTCGTGACAAAATAGATTGGAAAAAAATAGGTAAAAGTAAATGTATAATTGTGAGAACGTCACTGATTAGGGCTGGGTAAAAAAATTGATTTAATCGATTCTGGATCGATTTCATATAAATTTAGCAAAATCGATTCATAAAGCATAAGATCGATTTTTCCCCTTGAACCAGAGTGGCCCTCTGGCTCGTTTTGCCGCAAAGACTACAAATCCCATGATGCTTTGCGGCGGTACCGCGTCACTCGAAGCGCCCCCTCCTTTCTGTTTACAGTCGTTAGCATCGGTGCTAATAGTTATTTCGGCGTCTGCAGCATAGATATCATATATATCACTAGATGCCTTACACGCGCTGTTCGTCGATTGGACGAACGTCCTTACGCGGCGGCCATCTTACCTCGGACAGCTGCCCCCTTTCGTAACATTGGTGTCAATGGTGCATGTACTATTTAAATAACTCTAACTTGTTCAATTTTCAACCAAATTTCAAACGGTTTGATTTGTTAGAAACGCCAGAGATGTGGCTGTAAAATGTGACGGATTTGGCCCGTTAATTTAAAAATGTGAAAGTATGTCCTATCAAGCCTATGTGTCATAAGGTTTGTAACAAGGCAACCCGCTTGTAAATCCGTTAATATTTCATCGAGTTATGAGTGTTTTTGTTTAAGTTGTTCAATCACCTTCCATCTGCTGCCATTGAGAAGCTGGCCGGGGTAAGATGGCCGCCGTGTAGGGACGCTGTCGACTCCCAGTTAAGGCATCTAGTGATATATATATATCTATGGTCTGCAGCATTACCCTCCTCAGTCTGGGACAAACTGAAAACACTCCTCTTACTCAGTGCCAAGTTTACTCAGCGCTTTGTCAACTTTGAAGCCCAGAAATGGAGATTCGGTAACTTCTTCGCAGGCCGCGGCGGACATAAAGTGCAGACGGATTGAACTCCAGTGACGTGACGCGCTCAAGTCAGTTTGTGGCGCTGCAGTTTATCTGTCCTCCCCGACACACTGACCCTACTCCAATGCTCAGGCTGCTTAAATGCTCAGCATATTCAGCAGCACAAACCTGTGAGAGCAACTGTTGTTGTTTGTGATAAAGTTGAACAAAAACAACACAGGAGTCTCACAGATTAACTCCTCCCTCAGCTCAGAGATAGAGAGAGAGATGCAGGTCTCTGGCTTGAACAGGTGAGCAAACTGAGCTTGAATTATTGTGTTTTTATGCACTTTTTCTGCTCCAAAGCATGAATGTTAATAGCTGAGATATTGCATTTTCATTTAGGAGAATTACTATTTTTTGTTGTTGGCCTGTTTAAAAAGATTTAACTGACTTAAAAACAGTAACTGGAAAGGCTACAGATAGAAGAATAGAATAGAAATAGAATACAAAATCCCTTTGTGGTCCTTCAGTGAGGAAGGTTTGGTGTCACAGCAGCAATGATATTCATTACAGGAGCAAAAAAGGAGAGTAAATGTTAAAAATAAAGAGTAAACAACAAGAAAACAAAATAGAAATACTTAAAATTCAAAAGATTAAAAATTAAAAAAAATGTTGAATATATATACACATTTTAAGGAATAAAAAGATAAATAAGTAACCAATACCACTGATGTGTGTTGTATTTCAAATTTACTCGCTGAGCTCGTCTAAACGATAGAAACGTCGTTTTCTACCTCAACATTTTAATTATTTCAGACCAGACTTAATTGAATCGAATCGTGATTAATCAATTCAGAGCCTTATTAATCGAAATCGAATCGATTTAGGAAATTGGTCGCAATACCCAGCACTATCACTGATGGCGATTGCGCCATAAAAGAAACTAGTGCTGCCAAGATTAGTAGATTAGTCACGACTACTACCAAAATTGTGGACAACTGCTGTACCCTTCGCTGCTTCACCTGCCTTCATGCACACACACACATTAGTGGCACTCAGGGTTCAGCCATGGCATCACTGGAAAAGCCAAAACAACCGTAGTGAGCCAGAAATGAAGCTAATACGTTTGGGAGCATTTCATAAATATTCAAGAAAAGCATGTGCAAAATCTGCAAGTTAGAACCCGCCATCCATGGCAGTACGACAATAATTCACAAGCATCTTAAAAGGAAGCGCCTTGTGGTCAAAGACAAAGAGTCAAAGTCGCCTGTTTAGGCAAATTTCCTTGTTGGTTGCTAACATTAACGTCAACAGTGGGCTACTTGTATCAATAGCTGTAACATTAATAGTAGTGACAACAGTTTCATTGCCTTTATCACATGTGTCATTTGTTTGCTGTAACGTTACAAACTATGACTGCAGATTTAGAAAGAAACTGACAAAAATAAACATCAAGTTGTGTATAATTTCTTAAAAATTAAAAGGTAATTTTTGAAACAGCCGGTCAGATGTGCTAGGACTTGTGTGAAGTATCATTTCTGCCCATTAGTGCTAGCTGCGAAAAATAAAAATCACTGTTAAATTTCCACTCACCTCAACTCTCTCATTGATAAATTGGTCACATAACATTACATGTTGCCTCAGCTACCCTTTTCTTGATTATCACATCTACTGATCATAACTGAACAAAGCAGTAGCTAAAGGAAGAAACGTGACGCGTTTTTTTCGTATCGTAAAAACTTCGTAAACCAGTAGGTGGCGTCATAGCGACTCAGTTCTTGTTTTGAGTCATCTTAAACCCGTGAAAGCATGTTTTCAATTTACAATTAATAACAATGTTTTTGGTTTGGTCAATAGGGTAAGTAATAAAAGTCACATTACGGGTGTGTACACAGAAAACTGTGTAGCTCATGAATGATGGTAAATACCAGACTCGCACAAACCTGCAAATTATACTTCATTATCCAGTCGAGATACACAACGAAAATGTGACTGTTTTACCACTTCTTTGAATACTAGGAATTATCTTGTGTACACAGGGGGGGAAAAAGCACTAATTTCAAACGACTACGATGTGCACAACATCACATGGCTAAGATTGCTAGCTAGGTAGCTACATTACCTTATTTTCAACATCAACTTAGATGAAAATACAATAAATGCCCGACTCCTATGAGAAAACATTTCGGAATATCGGTCATACATGCATAAAAAACTTACATTACAACTTACATTGGCGTTAACTTCAAAATCAAATCCGACGTAACCTCAAGAGTGCTAACGCAGCTCGCTAAAAAGTCTAATGAACGTTTCGCTTGGAACGAGGGCTGAGAAAGTAGAGCGCCTCAAGTGGCGAATATGAGCTAAAGCAGTTAGCGGTTGGCTACCTTTATCAACAAAATAGAAGAAAACAATGCTAATTATCGTGTTTAGAACGGAAAGCATTGAGTGGACGTGACTAAAAGTTAAACATAAAAATCAAAACTTTAAATTGTGTTCAGTCATTTTCTGGAATACAGCTAGCTTCTTTAGTTCTGAACCACGACACAACAGAACACCGTTGGTGTGGTGGGAGAAAACAAATGCCTGACTTACACTCCGAGTGTTAAAACAACACAACAGCGGCGGAATTCATCAAAAACAAAGGCGACAGCGACATATTCATACACTAGTATCAAAAACACAACACCAGCACGTACATTTAGTTGTAAAATTCTGACTTTTAACACAAAAACATTGGTTCCAACCGTACCCGCGCGACATCCCTCCTCTGTGTGTCTCTGTGTGCCTGTTTCCTCAAGCACTGCAGATGGAGAGGCAGCTGGAAAAGTTAAACAGACACGGAAACGATCCTAATTTCAGGAATTGAAACTTGGTTCGGAAACACGTGGAACGGGGTGTCATGCGTTATTAGTGACTGAAATCCAGAAGCTTTAATAAAAGCCGTTTCTGAAGATTACCCGCGAGTAAAAATGAAAGGTCTGTTCAAGAGCACCACTGCTGCGCAGCTTCACGCTCTATGGCGGAAAGAGCCCACGTGACCACCCGCTTAACACAAGCTAAAGGCTAACAGCTTCAGACCTTGGCTCTGCACTTTGCACAGAAAATGAAATTATCTAATGTATCGTATTTTAAACATCCTTGCCTTTATCACACTTTAGTAGTAGCGCTTATGTAACTTTAGAGCAACCTTTTAACTAATCAACCTTTTCACAAAATCACTACTGGGTCACATTTTTGTTAGGCTTTAAGTTAGCCTAGCTGGCTAAAGTTTAGCAATAACCATTTTCAGTGACAAGTTGTGGGGGAAAATAATGTTTTATTATAGTTTCACAAGAATTACAGTATACTTTAGTTGTTTAAAATAAAATAAAAGACACTGAATACATGGAGCAGGACACAAAACACATGATTCTTTAATTATAGTTTAGGTCCTTTGCAAATTTACAAATGTCACTACACAAATCTGTTTAGTGTAAAAATGTAATTGTTTAAAAACAACTACATTTTCATAATGTATCGATTTGAATTGTAATTTCTTACAAATTTAAAGAAACTGCTCTTAACACTTTGATGTGATTTAACAAACACAATATTCCTTTCTGCATTTCTTTTCCACTCTAGATGATTGTGTGCGGGCTTAAAAAAGACAAGAATAAAGAACCCAACTACACCTAAAGCCTATTTAGGTCTAAACAATATCAGTTTTTATCACATCACTCTAATTTATCATCACTTTGTTGTGAAAATCGCAGTCAGGTGTACTCTCACTTAAACTTAGCAGGAGGAAAAATGTTAATCTATCATAAGAAATAATACTTCAGCTTAGAGTCAATTAACCATCAAAAAAAAGCTGAACAGATCACTATCAGGAGGGACAAAAACTAAAAACATGGAGCTGGATGACTGGAAGTAAAAATGGATTCCTGCAGTTTGTGCACCTAAAAAACAAGCAGCTGTCCTTTACACCTTGGTGGCACTTCAACCTGCTTTTTCTTTGACAGAAGCACAACCCCAACTGGTTTTTGACAAATATCTTAAAACACTTCAACAAAATGGGGACCGCATTTTGGTTTATTAACAGGTTTTGTTTTTACAGACATGACAATAATACCATTCAGCGTCTCATTTTACAGCAAGAGTTGGAAAAGAATAGAGTAGTTTGAAAAGTTGGAGCAATATTTGTTTTTTCAAAAAACCCATTCAAAGGATATTATAGTCATTATCACATTGCATGAATGCATAATGAAATTAAAATATATTGTTTCATAGCAGATGTACAAACAGAACTTTTTTATATGCAAGAGACAAAAAGGACATTCTTATTATATATTATTATATAACAGTATCACACATTAACACATAGAACCATTCATTCTCTATTAACCTTGATTCAGAGGCATGGTGCACACTGGTAAAGTCATTTTATTATCATTTTCCAACGCTACTATTGTACATTTACAGGAGCTGGATTTATGTTTTTTTTTTTTTTTCACAAGGCACTCATAAAACAAATGCACTATCTACAGTATATATTATAGAAAATAATATGACGTATTTGTGCAGATTTCTCCAGATTTGTCTCAGTTTCAGTACATAAAAATGACGATATTCTGTTTTCTTTGCACATTAGAGTAGATTATTACTGTACACATTTAACCCATTAACAGGACCACTGCTGTGATGGCCAGTACCAAGATTACAGTTGTATTATTGCAAGAAATATTTTAGTCTAAGATCTTTAGTTTGTTAAAGATCTTTTAAAAGCAGTAAAAAATGCTGTACCTACCCAATAAAAATAACAAACAACATTCTTGTATGTGATTACGTCCTTGTTCCTCAATGCAAAAATCTATTTACCAGTGATATTTTGTAGTTTAGAAAAATATAAAAAATAATTGAAAACCAGAAGAGGATTCTTTGGTCATTTTAGCAACAGACTTTTACAAATACTACACGACAAAAGCATGAACTGATGAGTGAGGTTAAAAATACAGTTGCATAAAGACACAAACGTTACCATCATTTTTATTCCTCCAATATCATTTCCTGGTTGATATTACTGATAATTACATCTGTGTTCATGTTCATTAAAAGCTGCTCTCTGTGAGATTTGGGTCGGAACACACATCTTTAGATCTTTAAGGTAAATGTTGGTCCCTGACATTGATACATTAAAAAAGTTATGAATTAAAAGTTTCTTTTATATCACAGGAAGCCATCGTCAGTGCCGACGAAGGAGAAGCCATTGAAGGCGTTGCTAGAGCTGGTGCTGGCGTTGAGTTCGGGGGTCCGACTCACAGAGTTAGGAACCATTTCTCTGGTGAACTCCGGATCAATGTGCTGAGTGTCAGCTGGGCCTCTCTGAAAGAAGATTAAAGTTAATGTGCAAGTAAAGCTTAGCTAGCACATCAAATAACAGAATAGACTGTAAAAAAGAAGTAAAAGTAAATGAAACTTTAAAAAAAAAATACACATACACATATTTTGTATATAATAACAACACTAAAGGCTAGTTTATACTTCTCCATCAGCTCAGGTGTGCACTGAAGGAGAGGTTTTCCTGTCAGAATCCTGTTTCCTGTGGAGTGTTGCAAAGCAATTCCCCTCCAGGACAACAGAGGGCGTAGCGCTTTTCTGACACCATTGTAATCACGTCTGTGGTCCACGACTGCGTATTTACCAATGTGTATTTGTATTTATATTGTGTTTATGTATTTCATAAACTTTTTAACACGTACAATTTTGTCCCTCAGTCTCTTGCATCTCTTCATGCAGTTGCCAACTCAACTAAAGGCCCAAGTTCCTGTAATTTCCTTCCACAAGTTAAAAGTTTGCTGCACGTCTCTGATCTCCTTGTATAAATGTTCGCATCGTCAAACTTCTTCCGCGAGGCGTTCTTTGATCTGCTCTGTGTCTGCCTCTAGATATTTTCAGCACTCTTTTTCTTTATGCTTTTGAATAATTTAAAGGAAATGGCGATCTGACCAATTGCAGGTTTGTACTCTCTGTTGTTTTTGATGGAAAGTCAAAAAAATTGGGCATGTCTTCAGAGTGCTTGCATGACACATCATAGTGTTGCGTTTCTCCATGCTGCCTCCGTACTGAAGTATAAACTAGGCTCAGAAACTAAGATGTCCATAAAAATATGTTCAGTTTTTTCTGAATGAAGATGAATAGATTTGAAAGGCTACACACAGAAGGTGAACCAGCTCACCACGTTGGGGTTATAAGGGGGGTTGATCCTTTTGTGGTACAGGTCATCCCAGTTGATTGGAGTAAAAAAGGGATGGTTCTTTATTTCTAGCTGCAATTGAAATAAGAACAGTTAAACTTGTTTATAATCATTTATAAACTGATTTCTCAAATGAAGCTGCTTTTAATGCTATTTCTCTGCGGTGGTGAATTTTAAAATGACACACTCACAAAGTCGGCGATGGCCCCGAGGCGTCGGTGTTGGTCTTTCTGCAGAAGACCCACCAGCAGAGAGCAGACCACCTCAGACTTCCCAGCGGGGAGCGGCAGTGGCTTGTGGAGGATCCCATCATACATTTCACCAACATCCCGGCTGTAGAAAGGAGGCTGAAGATTTTGTGGAAAAATAATTACAAATTTCAACCCGTAACACCTATCCAGGACTTGATTTCAGTCTCTTTTTAAGGTAACGCTGTCTGATAAATGTGTAAAAATAGCAAAAAGAAATTTTTTTTGCAAAAATATGTATGTTGATGACTTTAGATGGGACATTTTAGCCTGAAAGAGTGTGATGACATAGTTTGAATCAGTCTCAACAAGGATAAACAACTTATTACGTAAACCTATGTTGAAAGAGACATTTGAGAACACGTTTCACAGTTACAAATCATTAAAATATATATATATTGTAAATAAATGTGTTAAAACTCAACCACACACAAACATACCAGGCTGTAGATCATCTCATACAGAACTGCTCCTAGACACCACCAGTCCACCGTCCTGTCGTACGGCTCCTTACGGAGAATCTCTGGTGCCAAGTACTTCGGACAGAGACAACAACAATTTAAAGAACAAATAAAAGACTTTTATTTTTAACGTTGGCACTGGAATCAATTTGCAGGAGAAATTGAGCAAGTTGAGTTTTAAAAAGCACACTCACTTCTGGAGTGCCACAGAATGTGGAGGTGGTGCCTTCAGGCTCGACACCCTCTTTACACAGTCCAAAATCTGTCAGCACCACGTGGCCCTGTGCACACAAACACACACGCAATCACAAGCTGCACCAAGTGAAAGAATCAAGAGCTCTCTGTGACTCACCTGTGAGTCTAAAAGAATATTTTCTGGCTTCAGATCTCTGAAAAAAGAAACCACATGGTCATGAAGTGAGCTGACTGTTGGTGAACAGATCAGATATTCCAATGAATTTGTGTCTGACCTGTAGACGATGTTAAGAGAGTGGAGATAGCCGATAGCACTCGCTACTTCAGCGGCATAAAACCTGGCTCTGGGCTCTGAGAAACACCTCTCCCTCTGCAGGTGGAAGAACAGCTGAGGAGACACGTGGATGAAATCAGAATTTGAAAAGCAGCAAGGAATAAATAATAATAATAATAATAATAATACATTTTATTTTAAAAAGTGCCTTTCAAGACACCCAAGGACACTTTACAACAATGGAGATAAAGTAGACCATGAACAACATAAACATATAACACAGAAAGATATTAAAACACTAAGATGTCAAAACATCAAAATGATGAAATTAGAAGGAAGATTTTCCTATTGCTAGGTAATAATATTGGCATAAAAGCAGAACAAAATGGTTATAACTTCACTTTGTGTTTTGGATATTTGCTCTAACTCTAAATCAGCCTTGGTCCAAGTTGAATGGAACCTCTTGAAAATAGTCTTTTGTGTTTATTTAGATTTTGCTGTGCAACACGCACCTCTCCTCCGTTTACGTAGTCAAGGACAAAGTAGAGTTTCTCAGAAGTCTGGAAGGAGTAGTGAAGTCGAACCAGAAACGGGTGTTTCAGACTCTTCAGCAGCACGTTTCTCTCTGCCATGATGTTCTTTTGCTAAACAGAAAATAAACACAGAAACATTAAAATAATTGCTTCACTGTAGCTAATTATTTCTTATGTTTGCAATTAAAATGATAACGTAAAGTCAAAGGTATGGAGCACTCGTTTAATCAATACATTTGCAGTGGTCTCTAGTGGCCTTGCAAGTCATACTCAGAGGGGAAAAACAACAGAAGCACCTGGATCAGCATGGAGGAGTCTGCTGGAGCAGAGAGTGGCAGAACACGGAAGGAATTGAAGTCTTATATTGTGATATTATGACATCTCTCCTCTGATTGGCTAACAACAATGCAACTCTACCACTGTCTCAGTTTGCTTTGCAACGTTGATGTTTTATCGCCACAAATAACACAAACCTGGAGGAGTTCTGCCATGTGGTTGAGTTGCTAATGCTAATGGTTAGCTTCTACAAGCTGAGACGTTCTCTGCTGTTTCCTGGATGCTAAACCAACAACAGCCTTCGCAAGTCAGGATGGGTGAGTCCATGAATGTTATGTGACAGTGTGACATAGATCTGTCAGGGTTTTCAAATCCTAGCGTTTCACCGTCTATTTTCTATCAGACGCTAATGCAGGAGATAGGTGTAGGAGACTATTTTCATGTTCAGCCTGCATGTTGAACTCAGAGTGACTGATTATAATCAGAAATAATAATTAAAAAATGTTTTTTTCAGTGAACCACACCTTTAAAGCTGCACAGCAAATTCAGCATGCTCAAATTAACACTGTCAGAGTTGATTTCAACACTTTTAAAGTGTCTATATGGGTCCACACCAGTAAGGGTTAATTTAACTATTTTTGGAGAGTTGGTACTTTAACTCTGATTAAGTGGCAAAAACCAACTCTTCTGGAGTTGACAATTTAACACTGGTGTTAGAGTTAATAAAGTAACTCTTTACACCAGTGTTAAATTGTATAAAAAAGTATAAAAGAGTTCATGACTTTGTACACTGTAAGAAATAAAATGTTGAATTTACTTAACCGAGTTATGTCAACTGGCTTCACTAAACCTAGTAGCTTAAATGTAAAGAGTAAAATACATTTTCTTTAATGTAAAAGTGTTTAACAATGTATATTACTCTTTATATTTAAGCTACTAGGTTTAGTGGAACCAGCTGACATAACCTGGTTAAATAAACTCAACAATTCATTTTTAGTTGATTATGTTTGATTGATTATGAATTGATTATGTTCTAAAAAGTTTTTTTATACCATTTACTTATATTATTTTGTATTAGTAAGCTAATAAGGAATAAAAAGAATCATTTTGATTTTTAAAATATGAATTGAAACAATAAATGCAGAAAACCCTAATAAAGGTTTTTAGAAACTGGTAGATATAACAGCTCCATAAAACCTGAAGACACGGTTTTATCAAACTTCAAAGGAGCATAAAAGAATGACATCTACGCCCACAAAGGCTCCAGGTGAAGGCAGACGATTGAATTCAGAATTCAAAAAATCACAAACGAAACGGGGCAACTGTGTTTGCTCCATGGGCCTGCAACCGTTTAGGTCAAGCAGAAAAGAGCCCTTCAAAATAAAAGGAGAATCAGTGTTTTCTATTAGATATTCTCTCTGTGTTGTTCGACAAACACAGAAGTAGCCCAGTTTATTTTCTGTGGGCTGTAAAATGTGTCCTTTGCACAGAACAAGCTGGAGATTAGATAAGATGCAGGTCATGTTGAGAGGTCAGAAAACTGTTTACTAATAACTCCCAAAGATAGATTTCTGCTCAGACGCAAACACATTTTCCTCTTATGCCTGCTTTCACATGGATTTGGGGATCTTTTATTGGAGTCAGGGAAAAAACATAACAAAAACTGGACAAAAATACCTCTTTTTTCTTCAGGATGATTTTCTTCTGCAACACTTTGACGGCGTAGAATTTGTTGTCGGCTTTGAGCTTGGCGAGCAGGACCTGCATGATGGTTTTCTTGTTAGTGGTTTGTTTAGTAAATACTCAGCACCAGCATCGCATCACGCTGCTGTCAGGACATTTCAGCAAAGCACGCGGAAAGGTGATCGGAGAGAACAGCTGATACCAAGAAACATGAGGCGCGTTGATAAAAAGAAAAAAGTTCTATTAAAGAAACCAGATATGAAGAGTTCATTTAAAATGAGTTAATTTAATACTTAAAACTAAACATTCATGTGATCAGAGAAGTTAAGATTTCAGTAGGATGGAGAAAACAAACACGAGATAAAACTAAATCCAAGACCATTCTCTACACGGGGCCTTTGGTTAAAGGTTCAGCAGGACAACAAACATGAATATAAAGCCTTAAATAATTCAAATGTTATAAAACTTTTATAAGACTGACTGATGTTGTGGAAAATCATAAAACGTCTCAGTGAGCAGCACAGGTAATGATTAATAAAGCACACGATTTGATAAAAGTAGTTGGCACGTTTGTTCTTTGTTATTTTCTCCCTTTTGTCACACAAGGTCAGCACAATAAAGAATTGCAGCGGAGTAAATGATTAAACTACATCAACTATTAATTCATAAGAGGCTTGTCATTTAATCAGGTAATTAAAAAACAACTAAGAAATCTGCACAGAACTGGAGGGTTAACAAGAAAACTGCTGACATGAAAACAGGAGATGGAGTCATCAATAAGGAGATAAATAAGTTTTACCTTTCCAAAGGTCCCTTTACCAATGACAGCCAGGAAGTCAAAGTCTGTTGGTCTGGCACTGAGCAAAGATGTGAAAAATATGAGTCAGTCTGGGTGATTTGGAGACGTAAATACATCAAATTTGGATTTAAATGTATTTAGACACTACACTGTAAAAATGAAATGTTGAATTTACTTTACTAAGCAACTATTGGACAATCTGGTTGTTTTCCAAGCAAGATTGTTATTATAAAGTACAAATAGAGGAAACTGAAGTGAAGTAGTCATTTGTGTGGCCCAAGGGTAAACTCCCCGAGGTCATGAAAGAACCAATTCACAGCTAGACGTGTCTCTCACTTCGGTCAGTGTTAAGTTTAATAAATGTCTACTGCCGCCCCTCTAGTCTTTGTTAAAGATTATCTTAAGAAGTCAGAAGGTTCATGGAAAAAGGGTTTTGTAAACAGATGAGACAAAAGCAGAACTTCCTGAAGACAAAATGAAAAAAAATATCACTGCATTCCAGCACAAGACCCTCGGCAGTGAAGATTTTAATGGATCGATAAATTCTGATGAATACAAAAAAAGACAGGAGCAGAACACCTGTTCATAAATCGAGACTCAATAAAAGGTGACTCACGGAGCAGGACAACAACCCGGAATGAAAGAGAAATTCTAACACCAATGTTGTTTGGTCAAAACTCTTTTTTTATGGAAGAACCTGTTTTCCTATATTATAATATTAGGATCTGTTCATTAAGTAAGGGCTGCAAAACCTACAGTTTTCTATTCAGACTGTCATTTTTGTGACGTTTCAAACATTAGTGCAGAAATGTTAACATTTCCAACTTCCAGGTACTTTTGTACATAAAACACTAAACATGCAACCTTCAAGTTAATTTCTGTGACGGAACTGAAATGTCCTGAATTTATTTAAACAAAAGAAGTAAGATGCACATGTTTAGTTAGCCTGAGCAGAACTACTGACTGTGGGTTTGCTGAAGGTCCCAAATTGACATCGTCAGGAGAAGAAGGGGATGTTGATCGCAGCTGGAAAAAAAACCCATAAGATTATTTAAAAGGCAACAGGAAATATACACATCTGTCATTGACATTGATTATAAAATACGTCTATTTAATAAAAAAAACACTTTTATTCACTTCTAACCCTCTTCATTTAAGGAATTCCTGCGTACTTGACCACTGGATGTACCAGAATTACTAAATTCTGATATTTATGTTTGTTAATAACCATAAAATTCCATGTGATGGAAAGGTTTATAACATAATGTTGCATCAGCCGCTATAACATTTATGAGATTTGAGGTATTTAATGACAGCAAAGCACTTTGGTGTTGCCTCCATTCAGACTAGCCATTAGCTCATTAGTCCTATAGAACATGTGCTATTTTTCTAAACAGAAGTCATACAAGACGCTATTCAAACTAGGCAAAATAGTAATTATTTATAGATTTTACAAAGAAAATCACTTTAAAATGTCATAAAATAAACTAAAACAGAGTAAATCAGGCTCACTCACATTACAGTGCGCCATGGTTCTTAAATTCTGATCTCCCTGAAGACCAACCTGGAACATCAGTGTTTGACCAACCTGTGGGAGGAGAGCAGACAGTTAGGACTCAAACATGTCCTACAGTCGTTTCCTTATTTAACCAATTTCTTCTGAAAGTGTTTTATTTGATCAGAATCAGCTGCTGGCAGTGGTCTTATACACCCCAAGGATCTAGATGATCCGTTTCCATGGAATGAAATGCTGACAAAACAATGAGGTGCATTGTGTGTGATAGATAAATATGTGCACATGCATTGTTCACATTGTGGGGACATCAGTGTTT
This sequence comes from Aphyosemion australe, assembly GCA_006937985.1. Classification (NCBI taxonomy): domain Eukaryota; kingdom Metazoa; phylum Chordata; class Actinopteri; order Cyprinodontiformes; family Nothobranchiidae; genus Aphyosemion; species Aphyosemion australe. The sequence goes on from SSNS01000472.1 coordinate 153,631, forward strand.
TTTTTTTATTATTATTATTATTATTATTATTATTATTATTATTATAATAATAATATTTTTAAGACAAAATTATAATAAAAAAATAAAAATATTGTTCTCAGGAGTGAGAGAAACATGTCTCTCTCTCTGTGTGTGTGTGTGTGTGTGTGTGTGTGTGTGTGTGTGTGTGTGTGTGTGTGTGTGTGTGTGTGAGTGTGTGTGTGTGTGTGTGCGCGCGCGCACTCGAAGTGAAGCAGAAATGAACATGTTTATATTTAAAATATTGTATTTTTCATTTTCAACTTTGCTGAAACACAAGATCACGTTTATCTCTCTCTCTCTCTCTCTATCACACACACACACACACACACACACACACACACACACACACACACACACACACACACACACACACACACACACACACACACACAACAAAAGCCACAGTTATCTAAGTGTGTTTTTTTCCTGAGGAGGTCCAGCTGTTTGTCTGTTGTAAAGCATGCCGATGCAGACACATGATCATGACTTCATCTGTGTTGCAAAAGCCCAAATTTTTAGTAATTTGGAAGAAATACAATATTTTACACTTAACCCATTTTAGACTATTGTTGCAAATTTGCATTAAACCCCTTTCTGCCCTTAAAGAGGTCAGATGGAATATTAGGATTAGTACATTCATTAAAAACCTGCCCTCTGGTGGATGATCTAAGAATTACATTTTATATTAGCATTAGCCAATAAACAGTTCAGTTTTAGGCATCCGATTTGTTGTATTATTATTTTCATGTTTCAGGATTTAAATCCTGAATCCAAATTTAAATGTATGTGTAGGTATTTTTTTAATTACTCTCTCAGTTACAACCCTAAAATCAGTCACATTAGGCCCATTTCCACTATCGAAAATTCTGGGTAATTTTATCGGACTTTCACGGCATGCACATGTCTCCATTTCACTGGCCGGCACAAAGGACCATTTTCCAGGTCATTTTCCAGGTCAACCTGGCGGCCATCTCGGGAACACTCCGTGGTGCTGGGGGGCGTGCTACAGCAATGGACCACCGCTCAGCTCCGCTGGTTTTGTGTTTAATCTGCCCACCCCACAAATTCCACATGACGACTAGGGTGGAGGTTAGTTAGATCTCTTGTAAATACCTAGAGGGAATTCTCGTAAAATAAAAGGACTTAGAAAAAACCAGTGATGTTGTTGGTAGAGAGGAAGGAGTTTGAAAGAAAAACGTGTGATGGAACTTGTTTTAATTTTTTCTTTATTTTAAGAGAGGGGGTGTTACGGCTGGTGCCTTTTTGTTCAGGGAGCAGGACCTGTGGAACCTTAGCCAGCACCATCTCCTGTTTTCCCTGAGTCCATCAGCAGGCCGAAGGCACCAAAAATAGGCTTCCGTCCCTCCTCCTCCCTTCAGCCGTCACAGCTGCACTGCATCAGCTCATCAGCACCTGAGCTGCATAAAAAGGAAATCTGCCAGCAGAGTGCTGGTTATCTCTTTGCTCCCAAACTTGTGAGTGTGAATATAGTCAGTGGACTTTGTTTTGTGAATGTTTGGGAGCATTTCAATGTCTGTTTTAAATGTAAACCCATGAGCCATTTTACACTGTGTTTTATAGTACTTTTAAGAAGATTTGAAGCCTTGTGTTTTTAAAATCTTTATTTACAATAAAAACATTTGTTTGATTTCCACCATCTGGCACATGCCTTTGTGTTACCCTGCCCCACCATGGGTCGTAACATAATGGGCGCTTCTTCTGGTCATTGAACGCTACTTTTTACATCGCACAGCCGCTCTCCTCGTTCCCTGAATGGATTAAATTATGGCGTAATTTGACAGAATAAAACTTTTAATGTTACTAACGCCTTTTGGTGCTTATCAGTGACGTTACTGCCTGCCGAAGCAGATATGCTGATGTCTTAGCAAAGTCCTCAAAGGGCCGATTTTGTATCTCTATACAAAATCAGCTAATTCTGGCTAAATTCAACCTAATCTGTATGTCTTGGCTAATTCTAAAAAGTCATTATTTGCAGATGTCCTTTACTGATTATATTCTGCCTAAATTAGTTATTTTAATGGTAGAAAATAATAAACTCTTAGTAAAAATTAAATCTTTTGTTTTGCTGATTATATTGTATGCTTTTGTTTTGCCATTCAAATTTGGTAAAAAATAAAGTTAATAAACAGTATTACCTCAACTTGGAAACATAAAACAGTCTAATTTAAACATATTAGTAGATGTTTCCCTTGCTTGCTGCCAAACTGAGGCGTGAAGGTGCCACAGAAGAACAAATTAAAGTCAAAAGTTCAGTCTGTTCTGGCTGCCAGCAGCGTCAGCCTCACCAGAAGCTCTGCAAATGCCACCAGATACCAGGAAACACTGGACAGGGTGTTCTGTCAGCAGATAATGATGTAAATAAAGAGACACACGCTCGAGCCAGTGAGATGGTGTTGTTGTTCACAACATCGTTTGTTTAGGTGTTATTAGCAAGTCGGAGGAAAAAGTGACGGGAATGTGAAAGAGCAGCACTTTCTTTAAGAGATAAAAAATGAACTGGTGTGGACTTTTGTAACCTTGCAGGTCTTTTACTTGCACCCCAAAAACTACAATGGAGGAAAAAAGAGGGTTATAAGAACATTTTTTTGAGTATTTATTTTTGATGCAAATACAAAAAATGTAAGAACATTTTTTTATATATTAAAATAAGTTTAAATTAGTATTCATAGAGATTTAAGAAATATTAACAAGATATCACTTGTTTATTTTGATCAGATTTTTTGTTTTCTTCAAACATTTATTCAAGAAATCTGCACTGGTGCAAAAGAGAGTTTGATAACACTTTACAATAAGGGTCCCTTTATTAACGTTACTTTGTGCATTATTAAGCATTAATTAAAAAAAGGGTCCCTTTATTAACGTTTGCAGTATTGATAACTATTAAGTGTCCTTAAAGTTAGGACAAAGGGCCACGGGGAGTCTGCTTAGTAATGCATTACATAATATGGTTAGACAGTTGTTATACTTTATTTAATAGTTTATTAATACTTAATAATGCACTAAGTAACGTTAATAAAGGGACCCTTATTGTAAAGTGTTACCGAGAGTTTGTAACTAACGGGATATAAGAAGTTTCACACAAGATTTCAAAAAATGCCAATTTTGCCAAGAAATGTTTGCTTTAGGGAATGTTAAAAACACCACAGCTGTACAGGATAGAACTGACCTCTAGAAAAGTGATGATTAAAAAAGGACAAATAAGTGTTTTATATATATATAAAATGAATGAAAACGTGTTATCTTGAGTTTGCTCACCTGAGTGCAGAGAGGCAGGAGGACATGGACGTGATGGCAGAAAGCTCCGCTCAGGACCCAGACTCGAACCAGAGTCCTGCCGAGGCGCCAGCAGGCTGAGGTTCACCTGAGCGACGCCTTTTGTTTATAAAACACGACGGATGGTCAGCGGCAGCAAATCATTGATGGAAAGTTAATGAGTCTGAAAAAATTAGGCGGAGCGAGCCCGCGCGAGCGCGCACGTGCGCGTAAACACAGAGAAATAATAAACCCTCACTTCCGGACTAGGTTAATTGTTTTCAAAATAAAAGCTTTCGTAAGCACTACTAATCTAATTTGTAAAAAGATTTAGATTTAGATGATCAAGACAAGTGTGAAAAACTGATTTAATGATACTACGTGAATCTAGAGGGTGTTAAATATGTACAAATGTGTGTGCTTTTCTCTTTTTTTAAAAATTGATCAATAGGCCTATTAGTTTTTTATTGTTAATAATATTGTTAGTTTACAGAAGCAATGTTTTAAATTCTGTTTAAATTTAAGCAAACACGTAAAGAAGATGAAAACTTTGTATTATCTCCTTGTTAGTGTTTTTGTTTTACTTTTATTTAAAACATATATACTTTTAACATTGTATTAAATTAGGGCTTGTTTAAAATAATTTGTGTTACTTCTGTTTAATTATAAGATAAATACTGCTATTTAACAAATCCAATAACCGTGTTTTTAATAGTTATCAAAGCTCTAAGATTACCTCACATGTTAGAAGAGAAGGTTTACCAATGACATGATGACAAAACATTTTCTCCTGGTTTTATGTGCTTTTGGGCACAAATGATCTGAAGTTAACATAATCTTGCCATATGTTAGAGATGACGAAATCAGTGTACACAATTAGTTGTTTATGATTAAAATAAGCATATTTTTCATGCTCTTTCAGTTCTGACTGGAAAATTGATTAATGAACATTTTTGCAGCCAGGTTTCAGGTGAGACCATGAAAGAGTTAATTAGTGTCATGATAACACTATAATATGTAGACAGAAGTTCTGGGGCTGCATACAAGATTACATTTAGCTATTTGGTTGCAGAAACTTTCAACAGTAGGACACATTATTGGAAAGGTCAATTGCAAAACAAAAAAATAACATTTTTAAAGGTGTTACCCAGGGTAAGTACTTTAGAGAAAGTGGGTGCATCACTGTTAAATCCTGTAATGAAGTTCCACCTTTATGGATATAAATTCAAAGTGTTTGGCTCAATAAAAGCCAACTCAGACAAAATTAAGGAGCATAATTTAAAGCATCTTTGGTGCAGAGTGCAAAAGGAGTAGTCACCAACCACAGCCGAAAACAATAAGGTCAATAAGGGGATAAGATATAAACAAAGTCAGTTTATAGTCAATAGCACTTTCAACACAAACCTGAACAAGAAAAGGAAAACATGTTTCTCACCTTTCAAAAGGCCGGGACAATAACCAAACATGGTGGCTTTGATCGTTTATTAATTCATATGAACTGAATGGCATTTATGATTTGAGATTATTTTCACACACACTCGCACACACACACTCACACACACACACACATATAGATCCCACCAGAGAGACAAAGATAAAATATTCCTAGAGCCCTTAAGACATACAACTTCTATCACACAACATCGAGCCCATACAGTGTTTAATAAACCACTTCTGACATAAAATGTAAACATATACGCTCTGAATAGAGTGTCCATCACATGTAAACTGCCACAAGCTCCACTGGTTAGATATCAAACACATTTTTATAGTGCAAAAACTTAGCTTTTGCACTCTGTGGTGATCACTCATGGTAATATTCTGTAAAATCCATTTAGGCTTTACAGTTGTGCTAAAGTTCCAACTAGAGTTGGTGTCATTGTTCATGAACATCTTTTTTTTAAGCAGGATGTTACTTTAAATATCACACATCCTCTGTCTCTAACGTTCACATGACTAGTGCAGCGAGAAGACGTTTGAAGAATAATTTATACTTCTGTATAACAATACAAATACTTCAACAGTCTGAATAAAGCAGCTTATTTATCTTTTTTCAGTTCTATACGGTTAGTCGGAGCTGTAATGTTAAAGGGATTTTTTCAGCCATTTAGAAGTGAGTTTTTGAGAAGCTTTAATTATCATTACCTGTAGAGTGCTTACTGAATGGCCTTTGTGTGGAGAAATAGATTTTAAGCATTAGCCATTAGCTTATGTTACCCATTGGATGTTAAATATTTGTGAATAAGCTGATATTTACTTCTATTTTTTTTAAAATCGTCATCGGACGATGTATTAACAAATATCAGTTGATATACCTCTTTAAGTAGAGCCGATTTAAAGTCAGGCACATCTGCAGGCAGCCAATTTTTAGGTAAATGTATATTTACGTTCTTGAATATGTATCTAAAACATTATTCTCAGCTTATATTTCTTTTTGTTTAACCGTTTTATATTTAAAACTTGGTCAGTTTACTGATTTGTTTGATTAACTTTGGTTTAATGCGTGTTTTTGGTGCTGATTCAAGTTCAGAAATGTTTTGCGTCCACTGTTGTTATTAGTGACATTTTAGAATGCAAATAAGGCCGAAAACATCAAGAAATCAGCCATGAAAATCGGGCCAAAAAATCAGCATCAGTATCGTAAACTGAAAATCCCGTATCGGTCTATCTCTGTTCAGGAAGCCATCTACAGTGGGTGAGATAGTGACTATTTATACTTTTTTCCCTAAAAAACACACTTCAAAACGGCTGAAAAATGATTTTAAGTGATATTGAATACTCCAGACTTTTTATTGCACATAATGTGAAGCTCATCGGAGCCTCACCAACCAGCCTTATTTACTGCATTTAACTTTCCCCCACATGTTCAGCTGTCCAGTCCTCACATCTCTTCTCTTTTTATTATAAAATGTGTAGTTTTAAATAATCTGGTCTCTTAATCTGCAACACCAGATTAAATGTCTCTGCAGCGATTCAAATCTGCGTTCCAACATCAGCAAGAGGTGCAATTTTAACCAGCTGCAGTTGCAGCTCTCTAATTAGATTAACAGTGCTTGTTTAGCAATGCCTTTTACGGTTTTTATTTCAGGACTTAAATTTAAAAGCATGTGTCTGTAGATGTGTGTTCTTCAAGTTTTAGTCAAACACACCAGAGACGACACATCTGTAAGAGATGTAAAAACACTGATGTTTGAGTTTGGAAACAACCAAACAGAAAAGTTACCACCCTCTCTCCAGCAGATTGATAACATCACAACATTCCTCCATCATTCCCAAAAATATATAGACATATATATTTACCATCATCTTCTTCACAGCTTTATTTTTCCCTGATCTGGCCTCCCCCTCCCTCTTCCTCTCCCTCTCTCTGATGGGCACAGGACACCAAACACATGAAAAAAGTATTCAGGGGTTTTTACCCTGCAACAGAATGAATTTGGCACATGATGATCAGCAGCCAGACGGCCCCTCTTCCAGAGGCGAGATCACTTGAGTCCCTCGTCGGTGGTTTTGAACATGAGGATGGCGTTGGAGATCTTGAGGGCGGGGCCTAGCTTGATGCTCATGATCTTCACAATGTCGGTCTGAGTAAGCAGCAGCAAAGCCTCTCCATCGATCATCTAGACAAACATTCAGAGATATCTTAGCAGAAAGCCTGGCACAAATACTGACATCATCATCACTCAGTGGTCTCACCTCTTCTTTGAAGAGACGTGCCTGTTCTTCACATCCGATCAAATTCTGGACAAACATGAAAACCTGCAGCAAAGACACGCGATAGTTCCAAAAACCAAAGAAGAGACACCATCCCTAAGTGAAATTTACTCTGTTGCCATAGCCCCCAGAGTTAGATAAGTGGGGAAAAGCATTTTATAACATTCCCAGTCATTCTCCTAAGCTTTCAGTTCTCCTTTAGCTTTAGCTTAGCATAAACAATGTAAGTGAATGGTATCAGTTAGCATTTCATGAGTAAAGTCATGAAAATGACTCAATAATGATACAAATGTTTCTTGGTGACCTCATATTAAAATAATAAGAAACATGAAAGAACTACAGGAGTTGATTTAGACTACATTACAACAAAGCACCGCTTTGGCCCCAAAAATCACCTACTTCCGAAAATACAAATGCATGGCTACTAGGCTTATAATGGTACAGGTTTTTGACTGAACAGCATAATAAATTGCATTAAAATTTGCAATGTTGTCCTTTGGGGCCTTGCCGCTGTATCATGTCCTTGCACCTTGCAGCAGCGGCTTAGTGGTGTTTTGTCATAATGTTGTCCCAAGTCTAAATCAGCTCCTGTAATTCCTTCGTGTTACTTATTATTTTAGTTTGCATTCGATATGCTTATTAAGGTCACCAAGAAAAATAAGGATCATTATTGAGTAATTTTCATTACTTTTTGACATGAAATGCTAGTCGTTACCATTCACTTACAGTGTTTATGCTAAGCTAAAGCTAACGGAATACCACCAGATTAGGAGAATGACTGGGCTGGTTACAAAATGCTTTTTTCCACCCATATCTAACTCTGGGGAATATGGCCAAAGACTAATTTTCACTTAGGGGTGGAATATGCTTTTAAATAAATAAATGAACAGTTATGAAGTTCATTACCTCCTCAACACTCCATGTGGCCACCTGGCTGGCATGGATGCCTTGAACGCCAGGCAACAGCTTACAGTGTTGCTCCCAGCAGAGAGACAGGGTCCGGTCTGACTGACCACTCAGAGCAGACATGAACAGGGATGGATACACGCCCTCCGGGGACATGTCTGTGGACAAACACACGGAAAAACGGCATAACTGTCTGGTGACGGGTCACATATTCTAGTCCTGAGTAGAGGTGATTGACCAGACTAAATGATCAAGTTGTTGTGCACACTAAAAACTTACTCTGGTAGTCTCTCTGCTGGGTTTTTCTATACTTGGGGGGACGACCGATCCTAACATCAGAGAGAAAGATCATTAGGGTGAAAAAAGCAAACCCATGGGCCTACGTTTACATAACACACACACCTGCCACGATAATGAGTCTTCTTAGTCCTCTGGCCGAAAAAGAGGTTTCTCTTGCACTCTGAGTCTGAGAGGTCGGCCTTCAGCCTGCCCTGGTTACGCTCCGCCAGCGGGCAGCCGGATATGCAGTGATGAGCAGTGAAACGACCGGTCACATGACCCGAACCGTCACAACCTGGAGTTGGACACTTCCTGGTAAAAACAGAGAAAAAGCTGATGAAAATCTGACCCCAGTGACTTTGAGGGATACCCAAGTTTAATATGAACATTGTTGCACTTGTTTAGCTCTGTTCTGCTTCTTATCTGGATCAGGACATCCTCGTAACAGATTTCCTAAACTTAATGGATTTTCCGCCTGGATAAATAGAGATCATTTTCATTGTTGTGGAATGGCTTAAGATTAAGAAAAGTGTGTTTGTTTGATCTTTGAGCAAAGACAATAAGACTTTTCATTCAGCAGACCAGCGGGACAAACCAAAGACTGGATCTGCTGCAGGATTCACGTGCTAGGAGGTATCATGTTGCTGCAATTTTCTAAATATATTAAGAATGGTAATTATATTTATCATTTTATCACCTCTTAGTTTCCTAATGTTACATTTAGGTTTCCTAATGTTACATTTAGGTTCGGTGCTGACCTGTTATGGAAGCTGTACTTGTTGGCTCTGGGGTGGCTGATGGGTTTACAGGGAACCGTGGAGGGATAGGAGACTGGACCTGATGCAGGAAGCTCTCTCACTCCTATACATGTACAAAAAACAAAATCATGACTGTTTATATGTACAGTGTACTGTTTACATACCCTATATAACCCTGGAGTACTGCAATAAAGTATCTTATTTTGAAAGGTCATCCCTCTGTGATAACTATTGTTTTCAAACCTCTAGCTGGTTTTTACCGTGCAGGTGTGTTTTGGCGTCGCGAGGAGGAACTTTTAGCGGATGAACGGTCGCCTCACACCAGCCTGCTGGATGTATGTCTGAGTGATCCGAGTCCATCCACTCGTCATAAACGTGACTCCAGCCATCATAATGGACCTGTAACAGGACATGCATTTCAAATCCAAACTTTTAAAACGGGCTCAGAGTTGATGTAGTGAAAATAAATGAATAAAATTAATTCCGACCTTAATGCGATGAATGTCAACTTCCTCCACCGTGGCCACCCTGATCAGACCTGGACTTCTCTTGTCCACGGCCTCCAGCTTCATCTGGGGCTGGAAACTGTGTGCTGGTCTCTAAAAAGAGAGGAAAGGATACTGGGAAATCCTATTTCATTGTATGTGTCAGAAATATTTAAAGGTGCAATATGTAAGAATGAAGTAAGCATGACATCTTGTGGTCAAATTTGGTTACTGCAGCCCATTTCTCTAAGCAAAAGTTACTATCTCACTGCTGTACCGTGAGTTTCACGGCTGATGCCAGTTACGGATCAGCGCCTGAAGATTCTAGATGACAAGCGAAGACGAGTCATACACAGTAAGTTGGTAAGTAAATAAATACATGGTCATATCTGGTGCTAGTGTCTTATGGTAGGGAGCACTTACTACACTTGTTACGGTAGTATGTCTCCGGAATGAGAGGACGTGTGGGTGTTTGCCGTCTTGCTGTTAGCTTGCTGTTATAGTTCTGAACGACTCATAAAAGGAAGTAAAATGCCACGACTGAGTAATTATTCACTTCACACACACATTTCACTGTAATATCAAGTTGTTGGTAACTGAGAAAGTAGCTTGAGATACTTTTAGAGCTGAGTGTTTGCTTTTAATTCATCATTAGCATTGTTAGCTCATTGTTAGCCTTCTTTACCCGATGTTAAAGTAAAACAAAAAGATGCCGTGGCTTCTTAGGAGTACAACAAATAACTTCTGGGTTGCTCCTGTTTACTGGCTTCAGTTCTTTAAACAACTCTGGAGCTCTGCTGAGGTCGATTTGCAAATGCCGGCGCTATAGTGCTAGCTCGACACAAACTCTGCAACCTCACGGGCTCACAAGCTGTAAACAGTAGCTACGTCCCTCTTTTGTTTTTTTAAAAGGACATAAACTGACAACCCCCCAGCCGACTGAACAGGAAATTTGTTTCTATGTAACCTTCCTTCCAACATGGTTGAAACATTAGATTGTTTTGTAATTTTATGGTAGAATTCTTACATATTGCTCCTTTAACAAAAAACTGCACTGACTTAAATAAAAGGGCTTATTTTATAATCTCACCACTTTAAAGGCATCGGCAGCCACAGCCTTGGAACCGGTCTCCTCCAGGTACCGAGACCAGGAAAACTGGCCCAGGTCTGGATAATCTGAGACACATTTTAACAACCCAAAGAAACACAGGGACAATAATCTGGGTTATTTTATTTTTACGACCCGTGTGATAATCAAAATTAAGTCAGTGTTTAATAACAAGAGCAGGGGGGCACCTTGGGGTGGTGTTAGGGGGAGGTTTCTCTCCTGGCACCAACCCACGTGATGAATGTATGGACTGCTGGCATCACACCTGTACAGGTAAACAAAAAAAAAACAATCAAAAGTCAAGTAGAGTGAATTTTTCTGAAAGCTTATTTGGTTGCCATCCTCATCGTGATTCTACCGAACGTTGCAGATAACGAAACAGTTAAAAATTATATCAAACCTCTGTCATCGTTATCCACGCACATCCGTGTTCTTCAGTGTATTTTGTGTTTTATTGCTTTTACTTTCCAATTTCTAACAGAGTCTAGGCATTTAAAGGAACATGAATCCATGAAGTCGGTGCTCACCAGTAGTCGTAGGTGTCATCCCAGTTGTCAAAATGAACCAGGAAGCGATTGTCCACCAGATCAGTGACGGTTGCTACACAGATGAGGGAGGGGTTCATGCGATCGACTGCCTCCAGCTTCATGCCGATCTCAAAATCACACTTCACATCGATCTTTTTTGAAAAGACACACAAGAAAATGTCCTTAGAAACTCATAATCTGCCTCATCCGCCCAACAAGTATGAAAATGTATAACCTAGCTTTCAAAAATCATGTAGGAGAAGAAAATCCGATTACAATTTTAAAACATAACAAAGTGTTTTTCAGTAAAGCTGGATTTCTTTAAGCCCTGAATCTATTCCCTCACCATGTTTATGGTGAAACTCATCATAACGTACCATACTGTGGAGATACTTACCCTCCCAGGACTGGCAAAAAGCTCTTTGGGAGCCACCTGAGCTTTAGTCATTCTCAGATAGTTTGTCCAAGTAAACTCCTCCTCCTTACAGCCTGAATAAAACGCAGGAAAAGAAAATATCGATGCAAACTGGCTCACGCACAGTTTTTGTGGTTTTACAGAGAGCTGTGACCCCTGACCTTTGGGAGTGTGCAGCTTGTGTCCCGTGCTTTCACACCAGCCCGCAGGGTGGATGTCGGGGGAGTTGGCGTTCACCCAGAAGTCATGGCAGTCCGAGTAGCCGTCGAAATGAAGCCGCAGCCGGTAGCCACACACCTGCATAATTACACACCGTGTGTTAGAGGGCCTGATTTTAATCAGAAATAAATTAAGTGATTAAAATGTTAAAGGACACGCGGCTAACCTCAGCCACTGTGAGCACGAAGTACATGGACGGATGCTGCGGGTCGATGCCTTCCAGTTTCATCCCCTGCTTAAAACCATTCTTCACCGTGGGGACTCTCTGAGTCTGAAAACATGACAGAAACCACAAAAAAACAGTGATTCAGTTTAATACAGAGAAAAACTCCAACCTGGGACCAAAAAAGTTGGAAATATTTTAAAAAATTACCTCTTGGAAAAGTTTTTCTGGAGCAGCAACAGCGTTGGTTTCCTCCAGGTAATGAGCCCACGTCCACTGCTCTGTCTTACTGTCCCCACCTTCACCAACAAACACAAAAAAGAGTCGTCTGTACAGATTTAAAGTGCAAAAAGAAGCTTTAATAATAAGAAAAAAAGTTAAAATAAAAGAAAAAAACATTTAAAAAATGGAGAAAAGTTAACAGATGAATTAAAGTAAAATAGGATTGTGACGTTTTTGCTGTTTTATGTTTTAAAAATTAAATTTTGGTAACAAAAAATAAGCAAAAAAAAAGAGAAAACAACAGAAAATGATGTTTAATACCAACAAAAATACAAATGTAAAGAACCTCCTCTGATGTGTCGGCCATCTCCTTTAGAATAATCCAATTTCTCATCCTAAACATGTAAAAAAAATTAGAACAGAGTTTACAGGAAAACAAACATTTATTTCTTTTGTGAGCAAACACTTGATTTGTTTAAGTCACATGTGCTGTAACCATTTCTGAGCTCACCGTGCCTTCAATGTCAGAGTCTTCCTCAGATGGACTCAGGTACTCCTTCCTCTTCCTCTTCCTCATGGGTTTCAAGTGGTCTGGGTTGAGGACGGAGACCCGCCCACCTGCCGGCACCTTTTCCACGCCGATGCTCCTCCTGAGACAGGAGGGGGACATTAGTGCACGTGGAGACGCACGTGGAGGTGAGGCTATAGGGACATACTTGTCAGAGATCGGGTCTCTGCGAAGCTCCTCGGCGTAGCTCCTCTGCATTCTGGGATCATGGTTCTGCTGATCTGGTCCGACCTGAACTTCAGGTTTGACCGGCATCAACTTTTCTGGTTCCACCACTGCGGCTCTCACGGCGCCAACAGGAGCCAACACATCTGTCAATTAGATGTATAACATTTTCAGTTCCTCCCAGTGTTTCATTTTGCCCCTTTGATATATTTAAAATGATGCAGCTGATGTAATTATTGCTCATCTCCAAAAAAGGGAAAATTCCTTGCAGAACCAACTTGATCTATTTTCTGCCAAAACAAATAAAACACGAGCATAGACGCATTCTAAAATAGCTCAAATGTGTGTGTGAGATAAATTTTTAAGTTAAACGCAGCATTTTGTCCCTGTTGCCTGGAGCTACTGCAGCCTTCCAACAACATGACTCTCACTTGGCTTGTCTGGAGCATTTTCTGGATCAGTAGATTTCCCAGAAGTCCCTGCTGCTGGGTCAATGGCGCTGCTGGTGGTCCCTGGGGTTATCAGGGTGCTCAGAGTTCCTACGTCACTCACACAAAACTAAACACAGACAGAAACAAACACGAGTCTATACATTTTTCAAGCTGTTACAAAGTCGTTTTTTCCTAAATAACCTTTAAAAGCACTTTAACCTCCTTAAAGCCATGCTATGCAACTTTTTCAGATTTTTAAATCATCTTCTTGAGCCAGTATGTGCTATAATGACCCTTTGCAGTGTTAATGAAATGTCACTCAGACCCCCACCGCCATCTATGGTCAGAATACCGCACTTGCAACTTCAGAGTGCCGGTCCGGTCCCTGGAGTGGAGCTGACATGCCTGGTGCTGCAGTCTGCTTCCAGCATGTTTTAGATCATGAACACAGCAGATTTGTTTGATTTAATGATGAACCACTCCTGTAGACACTAATGAAGGCTGAGGAGACATTTCAGCAGTTAGATTAAGGCAGGGGTGCCCAATCCTGGTCCTGGAGGGCCGGTATCCAGCAGGTTTTAGTTTTAAATCTGCTTCAACACACCTGATTTCATTCAGCAGGTAAATAACAGGCTTCTGCATAGCCTGATGAGCTGCTGTACAAGTGATTCAAGCACTGAATCAAGTGTGTTGGAGCAGAGAAGCCACTACAATGTGCTGGATACCGGCCCTCCAGGACCAGGATTGGGTACCCCTGGATTAAGGTGTTAAAAAGACAAATAAGTTTGAATTTCGGTTTCACTAATGGACACTAGGGGGTGCTAAAAGCAAGCCAAAACAACATAGTATCCCTTTAATCAGATCAGAGATATCCTCTTACCTTAAGGTTGCTACTGGGCAGGATGGCCATTCCCTCCTTCCACTCGAGGACGTGGACGATGCTACAAGCCCCGCCTACCTGCGCTGTCAGAGTGGATGTAGCCAGCTCGTTTGGTCTGCTGCCTTTACCCGGGTTTCCCACGGCAACAGCCGGGGTCACCTCCACTTTCTGGTGGCCGGGAGCTGATGAAAGCAACATATCAATACTCTAATGCATGTCTAAAATTAAATCAACTTTTTGTGCAAATTTGAAACTTTTAATCAAAAGAGGAGAGGAAAATTGTCATATATTGATATGAATGTGCAGCACGTTGTCAAGATCATCATTTATATAATCAGAAACTATATTGTTTATTATCAGAGTTTTTAATCCTCATTTAAACAGGGAGGGCATTTATATTTGAGATGATGAGTTCACAGAACTGGAAAAGCGTCAGGTTTTTTCTGTTTTTGCTGTTTTTTTAATGATGCATTTACAGACCAAGTTTCAGATTATTACACTGATCAATCACTAGATGATTTTAGACACCTCTCCTGCTCATGTCAGGGGTTTCCAGACCTGAGCTCACCTGGCAGCAGGAGGGTTGTGGTGTTGTGCGTCTGGGGCCGGGTCTTCTTGGACATGCTGTCACTGCTGCAGATGAGGATGGTCTCAGTGGTGGATGGGTCAATGGGGGTGCAGTCGGGTTCTTTGGATGGAGCCTCCATGTTCACTTTGGCACTCATTCTGGGATCAGCTGTATTATTTTTCTTCTTTGTGCTAAGAATCCAAATGTGAAAACAATGACTTTTAAATGAAAACACAGGGAGAGCATCATTGCAGTTTAAGTGGATTAATACATTTTTTATATTCAATTATAAAGCATACTGACATTTAATTGCAGTTTTACAGCCACACTTTTGATTTTTATCCTCTGAAAAGCAAAACATCCGCGTCAAAGTGACTTTCCAACAACCATCCATTACCTCCAATGAAAGCAGGCAACAATGGTGACACACCAATATTTACGCGCAAGCTTTTCAACACACGCACACACACAAAAATACAGCATTTCAGTGAAAATGGCGGAGGATCTGAAATCTAAGAGGCCAAAATAAAAATGTGTGAAAACAGAATTGTTGTCCACGTGAAAGCGCATCAGTAAAACATTTAACCCCGTTCTGAATTCCGCCATCGTCTCCGGTGAAGCAGCTTTATTCTAACCGTGAAGCGAGTTGGTTATTCTGGTAGTCAAACACACACCGCGTTAATTAAAAACCATCACCCGTCAACGCAAAATAATCACCTGGTTTTAATCGAATGGCATTTAAAGATCAAAAAGCTTTGTGACTGAATACATCCGCTGGAAAAATCTGTCTTAGAAAGAATAAAATATGAATACGTTTGTAAATACAAACACCAAAAAGACGCGTGGGAAGAGTTCTTGTCTTAGATTCTTTTATAAAAGTGATGAAGGGAGAGGGAATTCGCGTTTATAGATTTTTTAAGAACTGAAAATTGTCTTACCAGCTCTGATCTCCTGCGGCTCGGAGGCTCTGAGTGCGCATGCGCACAGCCAATACATAGTCACAAATCGTTCGGTGCATTTCCTTTTTTAAGATGCCAAAAAGTGTTTTCTTTCTGCAAATCGTTACGCTGCATCAATCAGTTCGTTAAATTGTTTAAATTACTTTGTTTATAAAAATTAATTTGACCTGTTTTTGATCCCTGAGTTTTTCCCAGTCAGACCCTTATAACAGCACTTATATAATTAGCAGGATATAGGTCATGGCGATACAGCAGTGTACGTTTGATTAACACACACCAAACAACTCATTTTGTAATTAAGATTTGTTTAATTGAACATACAATATTTTTTATTTGATCTGATCTCAATCATAGGAGGAAACCCGCTGCAGAAGACAAAGACGCTGCAAACAGCAACTCCCCCACCCTGATCTGAATGAATTTACCCTTCCACTTCAAAACCTCCAGTACAAGGAGCACGCTTTACATATACAGAAGTTTGACCCATCAAACCTCAGATGAAAGGAGAAAAAAAACTCAGAGGGCGGGAAAGTCAAAAAAACTTACCTAAACAAACTCTTAACAGTCAGAAGGCTTATGTACAGTTATGAAGGATAACTGAACTGTGATGCAAGCCGCTCAGAGGTGAAATACTTAAATCGACTGCAAATATGTGGAGAAGACAAGCTACAGCCTCTGATAAATACTGATTGAAAAAGAAAACCTGCTGCAGAACTGTGGGCTAAATGTAAACTACTCATCTACATTTGTTTACTAAACGGGGATGAAAAACCAGTCCTCGTTTAATGATTAAAGGAGATAAAGCTTAAAAATGTGGTAAACATTTACAGAAGAAAAAAAAAGTAGTTGAACACAAAATTCAGACAAATTTTCACTAAAACATTTTAATGTGTGAAAAAATACCTGAAACAAAATGTTTAGCTCAGGAAAACCGAAATCTCAGATCTAGTGGAAGACTAAAGGGTTTTCAAGATAGTTGCGTTTGTGATTGAAGGAGGCAGATCCCTAAACGTTCTACAGGGTAGCCCAGGCAACGTGAGCCTAGAGTAAACCAACAAAATGAAGAAAAGTGAAAGCATAGACCAGTAATTACACAACACAGCTCACTATGTACAGTCTGATAACCAAGCTTAAAAAAGAAAAGACACCATCCTTCTCTATTCCTGAGAGGCTGATCTGGACCGAGAGCGAGACCTAGAGCGGGACACTGAACGAGATGCTGAACGCTTCTCCCTCGACTTTGACCGGCGGTCCACTTCCTGTGGTGACGGGGAGCGGGATGCAGACTTGGCAGCACGCTCTTCTTTTCCATTTTCAACAGGGGACGCTGAACGGCTGCGGGACTTCTTGTCCCCAGACATCTCCTTGGATCTACTACGGGAATCCCGGTCTGACTTTACCTTGGAACGACTCTTGGAACGAGACTTTGATTTGCGGTCAGCTGAACGGGAACGAGACTTGTGAGACGGCGACCGGGATTTAGACTTTTGGGAGCGAGAACGAGATCTGTTGGTGCGAGACCGTGATTTCCTCTCTCCTGATTTGGAGCGAGACTTCCTTCCAGATCTGGAGCGGGAGTGATGCCTCTTGTTGCTGTGGGAACGAGATCTATTAGAACAAAATACGCATTTAAATCCAAGTTTTACACAACTTTACAAGATAAATAATAAATCAAATGTCTATCCTAACTCCCATTTAATAACATGGACTCCCACCTAGAGTGCGATCTGGAGCGACTCCTCGAGCTCCTGTGGCTTCTGCTACGGGAGCGGCGGCGGCTACGAGATCTGATAAAAGCACAAAAAGACAACAGTATTATTTTGGGAAAAAAGAATAAAAATAAAACATTAAAAACAAAACAGTTGATTAATCTGAGTTTAAAAATAATCGTGTACCTGGAGCGGCTACCGGAGTAGGACCTACGACGGCGGGGTCTATCCTCCACCAAACGAATCTTGCGCCCGTTGATGTCCGTACCATCCAGCTTGTCCACGGCCCTCTTCATGTCAGAGTAGGTCCTGAACTCAATGACTCCCTCATTGGTGCGTTCCTTGTGGGCGTCTGCATAAGTCACCTCTCCCGCCTGACGCATGAAGTCCTGATTAAGACAAGACAAACAATTAAATACATTTTAATGTACACAACTCCATATTGCTGCAAAAATGTTAACGCTGATTGTTTGACCCAAGTGGGTAAAACATACCTTGAGATCCTGCCAACTACAGCGACTGGACAAGTTTTCCACAACAAGGCGGTACTCAGTACGAACTGGAGGTCCATACTTATCCCGGCCTGAGCGGCTCCTGCTGCTGCCACCGCCGCCGCCTCCACCACTGCCGCCGCCGCCTCCACCACCACCACCACCACTGCTATAACCACCCCCACCACCACCTTTGGAAAATAACAAAACACAAAAATTAAGAAAAGCTACAATAACAAAACAACCACTGGTCTGGACAATAAACCTAACAGACGAAATCTAACTCCATTGGGAATAAATTTAAACTTAACGAAAGACGACCTTCAAATCCCACTTTTCCCCAAAAAAGCTCCAGATGATCAATATTTCATTGCATAAGCCCCTTAAAGTATGTACTGATCACATTGTAAAGAGGCTTGCAGCTACAGAATACACCACTGCATGTTTTGGGCGATACAAAGCCTGTTATTTCAGAGTGTAGTACTGTGAAACTTTAGCAGCTTAAAACAAACGGACACTGATGCACTTTAAGACCCCTGAATCCTGGAACAAAGAAAAAGGAGGCATCCACATTCATCAATTAAACTGAAAATGACTCAAACTGATCATATATATTAATAGATACTTTATTTTACCTGACGTCAGTCTGAAATTCTCTTTTCCAGTTTTTCACTTACAAAATTTCTTTAGACTGGAAGTTTTTAACTAGAGCCGATCCACTCATGTTTGCTGTCAACATAAAAACCAATGGCAATCCTCACCATCACCCCTGGTCTATTGGCAAAAGGCTGCTGTCATCATGGCTTCCGGTTAGGTCAGCCAAGGATCAAGAGGGGGGCAAAGGTCACACACACATTGTAAGGTGAAAGCCAAGGCCAAACGGGACAGGCAGTCATCTTAGCCAGTCATCTTTAGCCTCAATGGACTCTCAGCCTCAGCCCGCAGCTGGACTCTTTCAAATTAAAACATCAAGGACTTTTGTTAATGTTTAAAATATATATAATGAATATATGCCAAAGTCAGCAATACACAATTCACAAAAAATGTTAGTTTAGCCCTAACCATCCTATGAAAGCTACACTAGCTATGTATGCTACAATCTAAATGTATTTAGTATTTTATTCAACTTTGTAAACACACTTTGAAAACCTGACCCTACATGGCATGAAAGTCTGATAAACAACTAATCAGTTTACTACACTTCTTAACTCAAATATCATCTGACTTGCAGTTATTTGCTCATTCAGATGATGGTAGAGCCAATCAATCCAACATGGCCTGTAACAAGGAAGAGCAAAAATCTGCAGGTCAGAAACCTACAGTCTGATCTGAAAGCAGCTCTCGAGTTCCTGGGTGAGATGGGACTGAGTCTCGTTAAAAAGGAGTGAAAATAAAGTTTCCATGGACTTGACTGCAAATGAGGTAGGGTAGAAAAAAAAAGTAGATTTCTATCATACAATAACCTGAGCTGAAATTAAAAACAGACCTGACCGTCTTACTTTGTGAAAGGTTGTATTGATGTTATAAACTTGACAAAATGGAGAAATTACAAAAGTTAAGTCAATGAATTGACACTTTAATCCTCATAACAAACTTCACCACAATTCTGCGCAAAAACTTGCTAGGAATTTTTACAAAGCGACTTTTGTGTACATTAAAAAAATAAAACACGAGGGAAGGGGAAAACGGGATATATTACAACTGATTGTACTTACTGCGTCCACCACCCCAGTAACCCCCACCGCCGTAGCTGTCTCGGTCGCGTCGCGGCCCCCGGGCATGCTCAACGATCACCCGCTCTCCGCACAGCTCCTTCCCGTTCAGCTCGTACACGGCATCGTCGGCATCTCGGTTGTCCTCAAACTCTACGAATCCATACCTTCAGAAGAAAACAGTAAATAACACAGAAAATGAAATATTTAAATATCAATGGAAACGTAAAAAGAGTGCAATTGAAAACAAGGCCTAGAAAACCCTCCCCACATTGAGCCTACGTTAGCTTAGCATCGTCGAAAATACAAAGACGCCATGTTGGCCATGCGACATTTGCTACACGGGCAGAAATTAAGCTAAAAATAACCTAAACATGATACTCCGTGCAAGAAATGAGCATTTATACTACGAACAAATTTGATATTGCAACTAATTTCGCAACCGAAACACAATAAAAATGCGTAAATGGTTTAAAAGCTCTTGGAGCAACATCGGTTACTGAAACGTCTTGGCAAGCGAAACCTCATGCTCGCTATTTCACTTAAAACTCACCCATTTTTTAAATCAATCTCCATTAACTTTCCATAACCGCTGAAAAATCGCTGGATATCTTTCTCGCGGACATGATAACTCAACCGTCCTATATAAACTCGAGGCATTTTGTTAGCTTTTTCCTAAAATAACGTCGTTCACACCAGCTCTTCACGAGTTGTAGCTTTCTGCTACTGCTAATGTTACAAGCTTCCCCTCTAGAAGGTTTCGGCTCGCGCACGATGGCGGTAAGCCAACCAATCAGCGTCAAGTTAAAGGAGTGACGTCGCCAGTAATGGAATTTCAAAATAAAAGCTCCATTTGTCAACAGTTTTTCATATTTAGATAAGGCGCGATGGCAAATGTGGGATCAAGTTATTTTTCTTTTTTTATATACTTTTTCGTGTCTTTTCTTGTCACTACATGACTGCAGATATTACATAACGTGGTTGTTTAATATGAACCCTATGAATTGATTTCAACCTCAACATAAGCAAATTTTGCACTTATATTGATGGATTTTGCATTTTAATGGTATTCTGGGTCAATTTTAACTCTTCAAAAACAAAATAAGTCGACCCCTTGAATTGGACACTGGCGCGTTAGCCTACTTAAACTAGCAAGATTCTGTTGGGTTGGGTTAATCTAGAATATCACATCATGGACACAATCAGGAAATAAGTAATGGAGAGAGTAGAATATTTTATTTAGGTAAAAACCAGGTTTTAAATTCACTCATCAGACTTTAGCGACAATACTCAAAAAAAAAAAAAAAATGCTGAACCTATATCACATGACAACCATCATAGGACAGTCTTCATCTTTGTAATCCAGGATAGACTGTGGTGGAAACTGATTCAACCACGTTGAATTTTTATTTTTTGGATGATGGGAGACTTTCTTTAGATAAAGAAAACTTCTCTTCTGGTCAAAAATTATTTTTTCCTTAACTGCTCCAATTAAATTAGTAAGATAGAAAATGTGTCACTGGTTTTAAGAAATCAATACTACAAAAGCACTCAAAAACACAGTTTGTATTTTTGTTTCACACCTCACATCAGTCATTTTAACCTTGGCCTCCTCCTTTTCAGCCCCAACGGTTTGATCTTGTCACATTTTACTGTAAAACCACAAACAACTCTGTAAAACTTTAGCACTAATTGTAATGTAGTTTACGCCAGACAGGAAAATCATTTTTTTTAGTTTAGCAACAATAAGCTGGAAAGTAAAGAAGTGGCCATGGATACAATTAAAGCAATTAAGCTTTCTTCATGTAGACTCCTTTAGCTCGACACAATCTGACAGGCTGTATGGGAAAACGTTCTTAGTCTTCATGACTGGTATGTGTAAAATGAAGAAGATAGGAGATGAGCTGTGCTAAATTGGGCTTTTCTTCAAGAAATCAAATCACAGCAAAATGGGGAGAAAAAAAAAACCTGGGAGGCAGAGGGTTCGTCAGCCATACAACCAAATGCATTCAATCCAACAATAAACCTGGAGAACGTCATCTGCTTACAGCATCTGAACCTCTTCCGTTAGATTTAGATCCTCTCTCACTTCCTGCCTGTACGGGCTGCAACGACTAAACAACCAAACCCTCCCGCAGTTCGATTCAGAGAGTCCTTTTATTTAAATCAGAGGGGGCGTCCGACCCCAGCTTCAGAGAGAGGGAGCCCAGTTTTCATGGCCTTAGTTGGCTTTGGCGCGGAGCTGCGCCCGCTTGCCCGTCACAGCCTGGAAGCCAGTCTTGATGCTGGCAACGGAGCAGCGGGAGTGGCACGTCTCACACTGCAGGAAATATAGACGAGTGTCCTTCTGCAGGATGGTCTCTGGAGAGCGGCAGGTGTGACACGTCACGTATTCCTCTGCAGGAGTGAGAAGACTGGTATCAGTATCAATACGTCGATCAAGGTCCAAATTCAAAGTTATAGGTTTAAGGGTATCATTCCAGTGACGACTTAAGATCTTCATATATATTTAAATATAAAATTATAGTTTACTTAATTGAAAAGGGAAAAAAACTTACTGATATATCTTCTCAACACATTTTCTATCTGTTTCTGTTGAAATCTGCCCTTGATCACAAGCTGGTTGTTTCCATCTATTGAGCCGCTGTTAACAGATAAAAAGAACAAACAAAAACTTTTATTTTTTTGTGCTCAATGTCAAAAATTTGCAACCAATTCCACGATTAAGTCACAATTTCTCAAACTCGTGAATACACACACACACACAAAAAAAACAAACCTTGTTCCCAGTTCAGCAAGTAGAAAAGCAAGGAGATGTTTAGGCTGACGATGCAACCTGCATCAGTGAAAAAAACAACAACTCTTAGATGAAGACTTCCCAAACCCCAGCAGATGCATTAATAAGGGTTGGCTGGTGGGGGAGACTCACAGTTTGCAGATGTCTGTGAAGTTGACAAAGGAGGTTTTCTTGGTTCCGACTCGGACCACCTGAGGAGGCTTCATTACAAACTTCCTCTTCTCTCCAGCCACCATGTCCGGGTTCTTCTCCCTCATGATGTTGAAGACTCTGTTTAGAAGCTGAAACAGAACCAGACATGAGCTCTACCAGCCGAGGTTTACATAAACATTTACAAGAAGTCAGAGCTGTATAAATGAGTGTCAGGGTGATATTAACAAATATCCACCTCATCATAAGTGTAGTCTCTTTCTGAGCCGGCCCATGCAGGACCTGTGGATGGGCTGAATGAAATCCCATCATTGTTTTTGCTCTCCTCATCCTCCAGTGCTGTAAACAAAAGGGAAAACTGTTTTACACAAATATCCTAATAGTTCTTATGTTAAAGAAATGAAATGTTTCTGTTTTTACCGTCATCTTTCTCCAAAAGCTCGCCCTCGTCAAAATCTACTTTCTTTGTCTTCTTCTTTTTGGTGGGAAGCATCAAATCCAGATTGTCCTCCTCCAGTACCTCCGTCTGCTCCCCTTCAATTTTAAGCTCCTGGTTTGGATCAGAAAATTGTGATATTTAATAATAATAAAAAAGTGTTGACAGTGTGAGTTTAGAGGAAAAAAAGCATCCCTGCTGACCTTTAACCCCTCCTCCACCTCATTATCAAAGACTTTCTTAGGTTTCTTCTTCTTTTTCTTCTGGTTGAAGAAGTTCAGGTCATTCAAATCATCGGACACTTCTACAGAAGACAAACCACAACCAGCTTCAGACTGATGCAACAGCGTTGTGGGAGAAGTAATACGTGGAAACACCTGTTGTCATGCTAACCTTTTTTCCTCCCTTCATCTTCATCTAGATCCAGCTCCTTGTCGTCTCCAATCTCTGGCTCTGCCTCCTTCGCCTCCACCTCTTTGGCCTCCTCTCCGGCAACCCCCTCTCCTCCTTCCTCGTCCAGCATGAAGGGCTTCTTCTTCTTTTTCTTCTTCTTCGTCATGTTGGGATCAAAAATCATCTAAAAGGGGAAATGAAAATGGGGTTCAATGATACAGCTACATTTTTATTTAACTCTAAATAGATAATAAAGTATACAGTGACAACCAGGAGTTCAACAACATATCTTCCCTAGTCTATTCCTGAGTGCTTATTACTATGAGGAACAAAGAGTTGAACTAAAAAACACGGTTTATCAAAGCCAACACACAAATTAAAGCCAGAAAATGCATTATTGACTAACAACACACGCATTGTTAAACGCTGTGTATATTTTGTGATTATTAGTTGGGAATAAACAAATCAGAGACGCCTATAGGGATGGTCTTTTATTTATTGTAATAAAGTGTCTACTTGAACATTTTTGCTGAGCTAATTCTCGCTAGCTTGTAGTTGCTAACAAAAATTAACAGTTAGCCTCAGTTTTAAGAAGCTACTCAGCTAACTTAAGCATGTCGGTTTGTTATTTACAACTGCGACAATGAAGTTATGAACTATGATGAACATAAATAATGTGAACTAATGTGACAACCACAGCACAGGCCGCTGTTCGCCCTGCTGCAGCCATGTGAGAACTGCTGCTACTACTGCGGACAAGGAAAGAACTAGCTGTGCCGAGGCCCAAAGTCATCCTAAACACCGAGTTTTTCGAAAAATTCCCTTTAAGAACAAAAACCAACACGGAATAAACACCAGATAATGTGGGATAACCTACCTCGTCTCCGGACATGTTTGCGAGCCAAAAATGACAGACTTTGTATCACTCGATTAGCTCCACACCTCTGCGCCGAAATATTTCTTGCATCAGCGTTGGACCTCACTGCGCATGCGTGAAGTCGCAAACGCACTTACTTTGCGACACACGGCATGACACTTGAGTAGTGTTCAAGATCAAAAGTGTGCTGCAAAAAACGGTTACAAAATCTACGTGAATGGGTTCTACCTCATCACAGCTGAAGGCAGAGGTGTCAGTCATATTTTATGTGCATATGATTTCTTCTCACGTTATCTAACAGGTGTAGTATTTAGTATATTTAAAAACTCAATAGATTTGTGTGAAATTTTTGATAACGGTTTTCAAACCTGACTGGGATTGTCCTATGTCAAAAATTATAATGCATTAAAAATACATAAATTTCCAATGCAATCATTGTACAATTTAAGTTAATATAACATTTAAGGTTTGTAAATGATTTTAAAAAAAATATTTTTTTTTTAACTTTTCTTATAAACATTAAATTTTTCTTACTATTCCAGAATTGACATACGTGTATCCTGGAAAAAAATCTTTAAGAATTATGGCACAAACTATGAAAAGGAAAAGGTAAGATATCATCAAATAAAAAAACAGTAAAAAAGTACAGTTAATGACCTCAAATGAACATTGGCTTTTTATACACAATTTTACGCTAACGTGTGATAATATCTGCACATGTAACCAGCATGCAATCTCAAAATAGATCAAATTTATTGTGATTGCAACTCTAGGAATGTATTTTTTTTGTGTCAGTAGACAAATATGAAAAATTCAAGCATCCAAAAACAGTAAAATAATTGAAAACCTTTTAATGATTCTGCAAATAATATTCTCATCTGGATAAATAAAACATAGAAATGCAAACATGCTTGTCCATCTGTCCTTGTGTATTTTTTTACTATGTAAAAAACATACATTGTGATTTTGAAAACCTAAATGAATTAAATGCAAATATTGTGGGTTGACTTTAATCCTATTTTTTAATAAACCATCTTCCTATAGATGCAATTAATAAGGTGTGACAATAGTTTATTATATTTATATTTTCTTTTTTTAATGATATAAAATAAAAATAAAAATAACCTCATGAGGGCAAAGACAGATGGAGCAGGATCAAATGTTAGGTTAGACATCTCTCTTCGTAGCCGTGCAGTGTGACCTGTATTGTGACTTCGCCGTGGTTGCATGCTTCACACTCTCTCAACTGAACCTCCCGGCGACAGCGGAATTACAGAATGACATACAAAAGGGTGACACGTTTGAGATATTTACACCAAACAGCAAGAACCACTGGTGAGAATGCTTTCAAAGGGAGGGAGACGTCGCAAAAACGGCGACAGGAGGTAAACAGGTCGAAACAAAACAAGAGGTTCAAATTCTAGCAAACACACAGCTCCATAAGTTCCTCACCCACTGCATGCGTCAATCCCAAAAGCTACCTAAACAAAGCAAAGGGTATAATTCTTCTCAAAAGGAAAACAAAAACAGTTTTTAGCAAATTAAACAACACAAACAAATGGGTTGGAAATAGATCTTTGAGGATTTAGCGTCTAAGAAATTTCTCCGGTTAACGAGTGATGTTAACGACTTTTATTACAGCTCAGAACACCAACTCTGCTTACACGAACTCCACTGACCTGCTCCTGACTGGTTCCAGGACCAGTAAGGTAATAGTAATAATAACAAGTGGGTGTTTTCTAACAGGTGAATTTGAGAGACTCTCGTTTGCACAGAGAACTTGCAGTTCTCTACGTTTGTGGAGGGGATATGAAAAGAAAAAGTACAGCATTGTGGCTTATTTGTAGTGTTACACAAAGTCAATTCTCCTCAAACACACGGAAACACTCAACGATCAATCAGTTCATTCTCATCGTTTCCCCTTGTTGCTTCCTCTCTGATGTCGGTACGATGTGGGTGATGCTGCGTTTGTTTACATGGCTTCCGCCCAGCGCTGCAGGTCCTCCATGTCATCCTCGTCCTCCTCTTTCTTGGCTGTTTCAGAGATGATGAGACATTAATTAGAGCTCTGAGGACAAAAAAAGAACTTGCAATGAAAATATAAACCAAAAATCACCTGGTCTGGAAGGTAGTGAAGTCGAAGGCACATTGGGGAGAGGGACATTCTCTGGTCCCCCGATCTCCAGCAGATTCTTGTCCAACTCTTCCTGTTCCAGCTCATCTAGCTCTGCCAGCAGCTCGTCCTGTTGAGGAAAAGCGCTTAAAACTCAAAATGATGCAAAGACATCCCAACATTTTTTAAGAGCAGTTGTTTTGGTGAAGTTGTAATTACCGAGCCTTTCCACCGGACGCGTAAGCGTTGCGTAAGCGTTGCGTAATGTTCCCAAAGCGCATTACGCAGCAATTTGCAGCCTCAGAAGCCACGTCCCAGAAGCGTGAGGACAGGTTGGTTGTTACGCTAAATTTACACTTTGAGTCTATTTTTTACACACTATGCTTCCAGAACGAGTCAAGCTAAGCAGTTTAGAGCAGGCCATACAGGAAGTGTAAAACATCCAGAAAATTTCAAAATCTGGCGTAAACAGAACAAAAAATAAACCAGACCTTTTCAGATACATGCTGCCATCTTTAATCTGTCTTGTTATCACGCGATCTGCCGAAATCATGCGTGGTTCAGCAATTCTTTAGTGATTGTGGAACGTTTTTGCTGCCGATCTGTGTCTGGAAGGTGGGAAGGAACGCACTGTTGGGCTTGCGGGTAAAACACGTCTATTACGTTACACACC
Organism: Aphyosemion australe; assembly: GCA_006937985.1. Taxonomy (NCBI): domain Eukaryota; kingdom Metazoa; phylum Chordata; class Actinopteri; order Cyprinodontiformes; family Nothobranchiidae; genus Aphyosemion; species Aphyosemion australe. The sequence goes on from SSNS01000472.1 coordinate 180,643, forward strand.
GCCCAATTATTTTAGGTCATTTGACAGAATTTAAGAAAGATAACTCAGGGGATGCCGAGAACTTTGTGATTAAAGCAGACATGCGTTGAGATTCAGACTCACTTCATCAAACTCCTCCCCGAAGCCAACAGGTTTGGAGATGGCGTCGGAGATTTCCTGAGCCAGCTCCTGCTGCTCCGTTATGTCCTGCATCAGGTCGCCCACCTTGTCAATGTCCCTGATGTCCAAGAAAAGAGAACAAAGGGAGGAGAAATCAAATCAAGCATGGAGCAGGTGCATAAGCTGGGTTTTAGTTTCAAGGCAAACCACAAACATTTTCTATCCTAACTTTGTTGCAGATCTGTTTTTAATGACTTGTTCAGGAAGAGAGAGAGAGAGCAGAGATATTTCTGGTGGTGAGCAGCGTCAAGGTTAAAAGTCAGTTATTTCCACAACGGCTGAAAACTGCTTCTATTCTGTAAAACTCTGGTATTTCAGCTCAGGAATGATCTTCTTACATGTTTTCATGAGCCGACTTCATGGCCTTGGCAGCAAAGCCCATGTTCTTAAGCACTTCAGTGTTGGTGTTGGCGTTTTCCAGAGCCTCCCTCTGGAACTCGATGGTCGACAGAGTGCCATCGATCTGGGCGAGCTGCTTCTCATACCTCTTCTTTCGTTTCAAAGCCTGCAGAGCCGCTGAGGAGGGATAAAAAAAGGGAAAAAGAGTCAGGATGTTGTAATTGTCAGGGAATGCTTTTATTTTTAGTCGTGTTTCTGTAATCTGTAAGTAAGACTTAAAGAACTTTGGTTTCTTGTAGTTTTTATTTAACTGCATTTTAATTTATTTGACCAAATTTTATTTGAATTTTAGCTTTTATCCCCTCACACAGTGCCTCAAGATTAGCGTCAGTTTGAGTTTGATGCTAAATGAATCAAAAGATAAACAAGCGTTTATTTTATTTTTTATTAAAAGTGCATTATGTAAGAATGAAGTAAGAATGACACCCTGTGGTCAAACGTGTGTACTGCAGCCCGTTTTCCAAACACACTAGAGACTTTCTCACTCCCGTTCTGTAAGTTTCATGGCTGTTGCCAGCTACAGATCAGCGCCAGAAGATTCAACGAGCGAAGATGAGTCAAACACAGTAAGTTGACAAGTAGATAAATACATTTCACTGTTATGTCGAGTCGTAATCAGAAAAGTAGCTTGAGATACTTTTAGAGTAGACTATTTCTAATTCACCGTTAGTATTGTTAGCTCAATGTTAGCCTCTATCCTTCTTTACCCAATAGAGTAATTCAAAAAGATGCCGTGGCTTCCTAGGGGTACAAGACATAACTTCTGGGTTGCTCCTGTTACTGGCTAACGTTTTTCCAAAACTGGAGCTTTTTGCCAGCCGGTGTTGAATTACAAATGCCAATGCAGCAGCGTTTTCCGGTGCAGACTCGGAAGGATCACAGGTTGTAAACAAAGACTACGTCTCTCTTTAGCTGTTTTGAAAGGAGAAAACTGGAAACCTCCCAGAGAAGGAAATCTGTTTCAGTGTAACCTTCTTTCCAACATGACTGAGACATTAGACTGTTTTGTCACTATGTCACTGTAAAATTCTTACTTATTGAACCTTTAAATGTTGAATCACTTGACCACAAAGCTTTTTTAAATTCAGATTGAAGAGTCACTGCTTGTGATGACAGAGCTTGTCAACGCCACATGTGGTGTTTTGTGGTTCTTATTAATCCTAAAGAAGCTGAAAATATTCTGTTAAATATATTTACTCACGTTTGAGAAATTATGTAACTTTAAAAATAAAAATTCCAGCTGCACTCAATAGTTTGTGTCACACAGGGTTGAGTCATTTGGGCAGAAACCTTACAGGCACACCGACACGGTGCTTTTCCACATCATCAGACAAAACAGAACCCAACACTATTTTTAGCCAATTTCATCTAAGTGACAGCGCAAGCTCAACATGTTAACAGGATATTGCTGTGAATTACTAAACTAAAAGTGTGCACTTTTCCTTTAAGGTTTTCTCTAATATATTAGATTTTAAGACAGGCATGCTCAGATTTTATTAGTTGGCTTTTTTTGGACCTACTTTGTGGAGTAAATAAAAAACATTCATATACCCCTGCTTTAAGAAGTTAGTTTGTCAAGTTCATTGTTTCTTTTCACCTTTTCCAGGTGAAACATGTTGGACACACTAAGGGGAAAACTTAACAATTGTTGCATCAAAACAGAATCTAAAAGTATTATGATAGAAAGTTTTCCCCCTTACTTACTCACACTCTCTCTCTCTCACACACACACACACACACACACGCGCGCGCGCGCGCACGCACGCACAACTCTCCCTGTTTTAAATCACTCAGAAGGAAATTCTGATCATAACAGACACGTTGGGGGAAACTGACGTTACTATCTAATAATTGAGTTAAACTTCGGGTAATCAGTATATAAACATATTATCTCTAAACTGATGACATATTACCCACGTATGTTGGGTGTGGGCCGAGATAAATGCGTAAGGTGAGGCTGCCAACAGTCACGATAGCTTGGGAAAGTTAGCCAACGAGGCTAACTAACTCGCTGTCATCTGGCTTTTGAAGGTTGACCCGATATTTTGTCATACAGGAAACGGAAACTAGAGTAAAATAACCACTTTCCATCTCACCTCTCTTATTTTTCGTGCCGTTTTTCTTCGCAATTTGCAGCTCCTGCTCGATTTTCTTCTCTAAAAATTCCTGTTTCTTCGTTAGCATCTCCTCCGTCTCACGGAGTTTCTGGATCGCCTCCTGTGGACTCGGTCCCTTCCCTCCTTTTCCTCCTCCTCCAAATAATTTCCCAAACAACGACATGTCTAATGTACTACACGACCCTGGGTCTAGGTGTAGTTAAATAAAACGGACCAGCAGAGAAATTTGAGCTTTGTGAAGGCTAGCTGGACACTTCGCCCTAACCTGGAAGAATTGTTGATGTTTTTCTACTTCCTGGATAAGGCCCGATGACGTCTGTTGCTAGACAACACAAGTGGGCGTAGCCTCGTCTATTTGTCGCCATCTGGTGGACGTCACTGAAGGGGCTTTCCCCCTAAAAAACACCTTTTGATCTTCAGGTATTCTAGAATAGAATAGAATAGAATAGAATAGAATAGAATAGAATAGAATAGAATAGAATAGAATAGAATAGAATAGATCTCTATTTTACCTCAGTGGGGAAATATCTGTTTTCAAACACACACTGCACACACGGTATGAAACAAGGATGTGAGTAAAAAAAAAAGTCTAAATAAAAATAATTAAATAAATAAAAACAACTTTGAAAATTTCCATAAACCTAATTGAGATCTATTGATCAAGACACAACAAAAAGATTACAAAAAGTGTCTCCTTTGAACTTAAATTAGATGTAATAATATTTTAGCACAATATTTCCTACTTTAAAAAAAAAAAATAGGTACTTTTCATTTAATTTTGCATTTGAAAGGATGGGTATGAGAACAGAAATTTAAAAATAAATGTCAGAATAATTTATTGGAGACGTACTGGGTAAAAAAAAGTGATTCAGTTATTTAGATCATTGAAGGACTATAACAATAAAAACACTCAGAAAAAACAGAGGTTTATGTATTTTAATTCCTTATGATGCTACATGATCCACGGTGGATGTTCAGGTATTTTTCCCTTAACTACAGTATTTTAATTTTCAGTATTTTTATATACATACAAAAAGAGTATCCAATGAGTGTGTCATTACACTGCTGTGATTCTACTGATGCATATGTGGTCAGAAGCCTTTTTATTTTTAAGTTAGTGTGTACAGGTCGGTCCTCCCAGACGCCCACATCTCAGCATCTCCGCTCCCCGAGCTCCTTCAGGCAACGAAAAACACAGATTTTCTTTATTTTCCTCTGACCTTGTGATACTTAAAGATAAAACAGATATTATCTCAAAACCACCAGAGCCAAGCAGGCAAGAAAAGGATGGTGAAAACTAAAACACTCAAATTCAGGATGGTCCCTTCAGAAAATACAGCTCACTGGTTTTGCATTTGGGTAAATCTTAACACCCAAGAAACAAAACAAAATAAATGCAGACCACGTCATGCAGGTTGTGAAGTGCACACATTAAGTGCATTTGAATATTCTCATAAAAGCAATTTCTGCAATGAAATACAGGAAAGAGCATCAAACATTAACCATTACATCTGCATGAGTGGCTGTGGATTTTTAATTTGAAGGTCTGATGTGATTTTTTAACTTCAGCATAAGAAAAAAAAAAAAAAACCTGCAATGCTTTGGAACTAAACAAGGTCAACATGCAGCATAAAATCATTACAATAATTTTCCATTTATTGAGTCAATTTTATTTGTGGCGCACAATTTGATTTACCAAGTTTCAACAGATTTCTTGGTCTGGACAATCATAATCAACAAGCAACCCCATTTTTTCAGCTGTGTACAGGAAGTTGATTTAAATGACATTTTTATTTTTCTAAACCAGCCCTCTTTCTTTGTTCTAAAACAGCCTGTGATGTCATCATTTGCAGCCTCCTGACATAAAAACATCCACACTCGGGTACAGGAGGCTAAAATCAACAAAACACACACCAGCAGCTTCTACTGGCTCATACATACAGTATACATATGTATGTATATATATATAGTTATATATATATTTATATATTCTGTTTTTGACCACAAACTGTTTAGAAGACAATACATTAAGTTTGCATTGAGAGAAAAAAAAAGGTCTTTCACTGATCAATTTTGTTCACCTCTCCTGAGATTATCAGTGACGAGTGGAAGAAACGTTATCAGGAGTCGGACACGTGTGAGCGAGGAACTCTAAAACTTAAGAATCCATGAAAGACTTTAAACATTCAGCCAGTGTGAAGCCACTTCCACACACCGACAACTGTTACCTGTGCAAGTTGGGGAAGATCATTTAAGCAGGACGGAAAGAACCGATTAAAAGCGGTGATTATTTAACAAAAAGGAAAAATAAAGAAGAAGCAAAACCTGTGACAAGAACCGCTCACCCTCCTGGTTTAAACTTGGGACTGCCTTCCTTTGTTTTCTTTTTACACCTTCTACGATTTTTTTCATCCAAAAACATGCCATCAAGATATATACTGCCTTAAAGAGAACAAGGAAACAGATTAACATAAACCCAGAAGACATCCCCGTTGCCGTCATTGGTGCGTGCCCTTCAGAGCACGGTGTCCATCCATCCGCTCGTCCGTCTGTCTGTCACTGTGCTCCGTTTGTGTCTCTACAGGACCAGCTTGCCAACGATGGCTCCGATCACAAAGAAGAGCAAGCATAACGCCAGGACGCGGGTGCTCAAGCCTTCATCCCTCGACATGGTCATCATGGTGTTGGAGTGAGAAGCAGCCAGTGGCGTTATCTTTCTCTTCCGCAGGCCGTCGTCCTCCTGAGAGACACAATCACATCAGTGAGGACAAAAAAAATGTACAAATTACACTGCAATTACCTTTGATTGTTCAAGAGGACGCTAGAAATAAAGAAAAGCACAGACAGAAAGTCTCTAATCTGCTTTCAGCGTTTCTCACCCTGATCTGTTTGTTTTCTTCTCGTAGCCTCTGCACCTCCATCTGCAGGTGCTTGCACTCTTCCATGATCTTCTTCACTTCTCCATCATCCAGTGAGGCGCTGGAGGACTTGGTCAGCACAGAGTGCTCGTTCTTAACAGAGGTAAAGGAAGACACAGTTTTGATGCTTTCACTCTCATGCTGTGGAGAGAATGAGGGTGGGGCGGATGGTGGGATGGAGGTTGAAAATTAAAAACATATAAGGAAGAAACAAACATGCAGACACGTGACAAAGGAGTGAGATAGAAGTAAAAATATCAGATAAATGGATGCTGATGGAATAATTCTGTTTATTATTTTACTGAAACATTATTGGATAGTGTTGCTATTGACGTACACGAGTGTAAAAAAAAGTCGTAGCTGCCAAACTAAACAGTGAATGTGAGAAAATGAAACCAGCTTGTACAAAGTCAACCAGAACGATTCGTGTTTACTCACAGTTTTGTCGTTTTCTAGCGGCATCTCAAATGAACATCTCAACTTCGAATCCATCAGCTCTTCGGGCTTCGCCTCCTTCCACTGCAGACGAGAACATCAAAACAGAACAGGAGATTTTATTTTTAGATTTCTTCTCAAGAGGATGCCACCAAATCAAAACCGTAAGCTCAAACACTCACAACTCCTTCCATGTCGGTCATGTCTCTGGGGGCCAGCATGGACTGCACCATGAATTTGTGTTTACTCTTCTCGTTGGGGTCGTAGTCAAAAGGCTGTAGCATGACTGTGGAGGTGGTAAAGTGGGACAAACACTTGAAAAAAAGTGTCTGAACAAATGTCAAACATAAATTCAATATGATCTCGTGAAAACATCTAAGCTCACAAGTAAAGTAATTTCCTACACTGTTGTAGCAGTATATGTTCAACTTTTATCAGCAAAGATTCCCACCGCTTCCTAGAGATTTCCAAACATCTCAGGTGACAGCTGCTATATCAATGTTCGAGGCTAAATTATTTATTTTGGAACTGAAACTCAATCCATGCCTGCTAACACGACAGCGTTTACAAATGTATAACTGGAACCGTGTGAATTTGATTTCACCAGAGTGGGTTGTATTGCTTTAGGTGCAGTAAGAGGGAGAGAAATGTAATCGCACATCTTTTTTCAGTGTTGTTTCTGGGTAAATGATCAATAAATGCATCCTTTTTGCTCCACCGATGGAGCCAGACGTGTGCAGAACTCAAACTAAATCAGATTAGGGCTCAGAGTTTAAAATAAATTATTTTGTGTGGCAATTTAAAATGAAAACAGTCACAAACCAGAAACGTTTATGGAGGTTCCGGAGTCAATGATGCCGCTGTTGGGGCGCACACAGTATCTGCGAGGTGCAGTCGTCTTGACTTTGAAACACACATTTCTGTCTGTGGGGTTGGTGAGCTTTAGAGTGGCGGTGACGACATCTGTGAACGGGCCTGAGGGCACAAAAACAAGTCCAGTGACAGGTCCAGATAACTTCATGATTAAAACATGAAAGATATTAACGTGTGGCAGCAGTTTAGCCTCATCTTGTTTTGTAAGACATATACACCCGTTTTAGGTCTGAATGGACAGGTGTTTACCACAAACTCCACTTCAAAATACATTAAACTAACAATTGTACTCTCAGCAAAAAAAAAAGGCTCAATAGCTGCAATTTTGTGTTTTTACCCTTAAACCAAGTCAATTTTTAATGATCCCACTAAGAAGAACGTGTCTTGAACCACATGACTGTGCTTTTTGTTCTAACCAGTCTCTGTGCATCAGAGTGGGTGTATGCATCTTCTCCTCCCAAGGTTCTGCAATAATCAATCAGTGCACAGCCTTTTACTACACAGATCCAACGAAGCTAGGCCATCACTTGATCTATTTCCTCATAAGTATACGACACCCAAAGGCAATTAAATAAGGAAATGGTCATTACTATTAGGCAAATCTCTCAAATCCTTGTGCTTTGCCCCCTGGAATAATTATAGGGATTCAGAAAAGAATTGGGATGACTTTTTAGGAATAAATCTCTCAATAAGAGCATTCTAGCTTAAATCTTAAGGATACAAGCATGGTGATGATAAGGCTAAGCAGTGACTCTCGGGTTGTAGAAAATGATAGAATAAACAATTCTCGTCGGGCGTGTGTTAACATTAACCATTAGCAGGACTGTAGCGAGTATTAGTCCCCACAAGAGTGTTTCACATGCTGGCAGATGAATGAATGACGGTAAATAAAGCCTGTAACAGAACTAGGAGTAATTACACCACGGGCCTGCCCTGACGCTGCAATGACAGCTAGCAATAAGATTAGCTAAATGCTAACATGTTAGCTTGTTAGATTCATCGCACACAGCAACGTTTCACGTCTCCCCGTCTTTTAAAGACACCGTAAACTAACAGAACACTAAAAAAGGTTAATAGTTAACAGATATATCAATAACTAGTGTCTGTTAGCTCATTAACTCCGGCCCTGCACTCCGCGTCGGCGTTACCTCTGAATTTCAGTTCGTGTTGCGGCTCCAGCGCCAAGACTTGTTCTTGTCTAGCCATGTCCCACAGCTTCTGTCTGTCGTGACGGCGACGACAACTATATTATACCGCAGGGGGGCTCGAGGGGGAGGTGAAGCAGCTGGATACCGAAGAAAACAACCCAGCCTTCCTCTGGTATTACAACGGGAAGAAACGAAGCAGCGCTGACAGGCTGACTGAAACCGACAGCTGCTCAGAGGGTTAGCGTCCTAATGCTAACGGCTAACAGCGGGGACCAGAGGGAGGGGGAGGGTGACGTCACGCGAAGGACGTACGTATTATATATACTGCAACTAATAAAATCTGGTTTAACCAATAAAAACACATTTTCTGATTTAAAAAAGTTTATCATTGATTAATAAAAAAAAGTCCAGTGAATGGAGTTACTTTAAGTTTGCAGTCCAGGGCTGCAAACCAAAAACCTGCAGGATCTAATTAGCTTTTTTTGATTGAGTTATTTAGTGCTTACTTCAGTTATGAGGCTTTTTAATTGCAAAAAATATATATATATACTGTGGCATCCCACAAGGAAGTGACACACACCCAAGTCAGACTGTATAATGTAGTAATGAATATACATGTATTAACTCTGTACCTGTATGTGGCCTTTGTCTTGGGTGTGTATGTTTCCACCCACAGTGGGATGGATTAGAGTTGGAGAAGTAAAGCCTGTGTGGGTCAAACTTACCTCTGTGTCATCCGTGCGTTCCTCCATAATATATCCATTGAAAAGCAAGCTGGGTAAAAAAAAAGTTTAAAATTCTACAAAGCATTGCAAGAAAGTTACGTTTGGTGGTGAGGTATTGGTCAAACCTTTGTTTGACAGAGGAAAAAGTTTCAATGAAAAGATCAGTCTTTTCTTTAAGGAGAGCTTAAGCGGTGTACACCAAACAGTAAAAAATAAGGGTGTGTGTTGGCAAGAATCTGGCGATATGATATATATCACAATAAGATATATCGCGATTCTAAAACCCAGACATTTTCAATTTTTAAGACTGTATTTAATTGGGAAACTCAGGCCAAACGCTTTCAAGACATATCTGGTGTTATCGCGAGAACTTGTTCCGTCAAAATCAAGGAGGCGAAAACTGCTGCCACCTACAGGTTGGAGTTTATATTGCACTTCACAAAAGAAATAGGGAACCGAAGTCACGCCCATCTACTTCCAGACCATGGGTTAGGGTACTGCCCAAAAAAAAATAATGAATGGGGGTCTATGAGCGGATAAGTTGTTTTCATTTAAATTGAAGTACAACATATGTGCGATTCAGGGCATAAGGCTAAGCAGATTAGAAAATAACTTATAGCCCCGTTCACTTACGCTCATCTTTTGTTCCGGCCCGGGACTCATAAGCTGACCGGAAGGGAAGGAGACTTGGGCTATGATGTTTGTATGTAGTGAAAATACTCACTTCTAATCTAACAGACTTTAATATTTCACATTTACAGGGTTTCAGCTATTTTCACTCTGACCAATCCCCATAAAATCAGGTTTGTTGAGGATCTTCAGCTTTTGACTCATTTTGCTTTTAAATTTCTGTACAGATCAAATCCAAACTTTATTTCAGTTTATGAGACGACCTGAAAAACAAGAGCAGAATAAAAACAGCTGACTCTGAGGATGACGGTGAGCAAAATCAAGTCCACTCTCTAATTCATTAAATATACTCTGAGTTTTAAATAAGTTCAAGGCAAACTTTCCCCTCAAATAAAGATAAATACTCATAGTTTTGAGTGTTTTATCCTAAAAACAGCACATATAAAGTTTTACAGCTGACTATTCATACAGATGAGACCGTAGCCACGCCGTCCATCTAAATATCATTTGTGCAACATGTTCCTACGTAAAGATCCAGCATAAATCTATAGGGATTCACTTGTTTTTCTTCAAAATAAAGCTTAATCCAGGTGTATTTGACCCATTTGTAGACTTGTCGATGCATAAAAACTATATAAGGATCATAGCGGTGTTTAGTCCTTAATTAAATCTAAAATCTAACAATATTTGATATTTATGGTCATTTTCAACCACTGTTATGGAAGCTGAGGCTTTATTTGAAAGTAGCCCAGGTATTATGAAATGCATTTGCAAGAACAAGCCAGATTGTTCCAATAGATGCATTTGTTTTACCTAATAAAGTTTTTAATGTTAATTTCCCATATTGTTATGCTTCAGACTTGGAAAACCACATCTCTGTTCCCATAAATACGGAGGCCGTGCATCTAAAAAGGAAGTGGAGGCTAAACGAACAGGAAACATCACTTCCTCAGGTGAAAACTCACAACATCCCTTCAGTCGGACCGAAACTCAGGGATAAATTGATAAAAACAGCACTCTCACTTTTCTGAAACATCTTACAAAAAGAATGAAGACTTGAGCATGGACATAAAAGATGGTAATACTCTCCAGGCTGCCTCTGCTGAACAAACGTAATTTATTTTTATATTTTTTGGCTTTTTTTTTTTTAGATAAAAGAATATGTTTTGTGGAACAAGCATTGCTTTGCATTCGTCACCTCCTGTGCAAGCGTCCAAAACGTTCTGCAGAGCGAGAAAACAAAAGAAACCCGAACACAGCTTCAGTTGAAAGGATTTAAGTTATAGCAATACGCACACTATCAAGTGTACAATTTGTCATGGTTCATTTGATTCTAATAAAATACTTTTTTTAAAACCCATATACAGTTCATATATTTATCTTTTTGGGGTATATGGATCCAAAAATAGACATTTAAATCATAAAGGGAGAATGGGGAGGCCAGGAGGGAGGGAGAGGTGGAAAAAAAACACAAAAGCTACACATGGTTGTCCCGCCATCTCCGAGGATGAAAAGCAACGAACAAAACAGCGAGATGGAGAGATACGGGGGGTTAAAGAAAGAGGAGGGAGAAGCGAGGGTGGCATGGAGTTAGGAGAGGATTAGCCAAGCTATACAGCGCAGTATGACACCCACTTTAGCTCATTACACACGTACAGTCGTGATCAAGGCACAGGGATCTTCTAAAAGTTTTTTTCTCAATAAAGTTGTACAAAATAATACATTTTACAGTCTGTACAAGAATAATAGTTCAGCAGTAAAGTAAAGACAGACGTACAGAGGAGCAAGAGTTCGGGGGGGGGGTAAAGATGGAGGAATGATGGGAGAGGAATGGCAGGGAGGTGTGGGCAAGCCATTTAACCACATAAATACAAAAGAAGGAGCGCTCTGGTTGCCGTCATCATATTCTTATATTTTCTGCTGAAACAAACATTGGCGAGTGAAAGGAGGTGAAGGCAAACGCGTCAGGAGGTGACAGAGTAAAGAAAGAGTGCAGGGCACGATGGCACAAAGACAAAAACAAAAAAACAGCTGTGGAGACGATAAAACAGGATGAGAGTTCTCATTAACTTATATGGTACTGTACTGTAGAAGGATGCTTTTTGCACTCCATTTAAATTCCATAAAAGTTGGCATTTTTTAAAATGTTTTGTTTTAAATTCAACATATCCTCCACGCGTCGTGCTCCGCTCTCAAGGAGGCGGAGTCAGGAGGCGAAACAGTTCCGTGGAGGAGTTGTGTCAGAGAAATTCACATCACAGTCAGATCTGTCCGGTAGTCCAAGCCCGGATCACTCTCTCGCACATCCGTGGTCCGGTTCAGGCTGTGGTGCTGCTCAGTCCACTCCGTCCATTTAATCTCTGAAGTCCCGTTCGGGGATAAATCCCAAGCCAGACACTCGCGGGCAGAGATGTCCGGATTCAGCCCGGTTCTGGTTCTGCTGTCCCGTGAGAAGCAGGTGGAATCAGAGATGTCAGTATGCGATAAGAAAGTTTGGTGTACACGGTTCAAGTTGAGTCCTGAGCACAGTGCTTGTGTGTGTTGATGTTTTTCTTTAATATATATATTTTAGTTTGTTTGATAAAGTTTTCAGCTGATCCGTTAATTCTCCTTTTGCAGTTATCTTTTATTTTCCCCCCCAAGTTGCAAGAAGTTTTAGCTTTCTCTGATTTCACAACAACAAAGTCTCGACTGTAGGGGACTCAGTCCTGAGCGGAAAGGTAAAAACAACATTTACGAAGAATGATTCGTGACACGGAACGCTGAGGAGCTCCGACTATGGCTGAAGGAGGAGATCCAAGTCTGATTTCTTCTTCTGTTTGCTCCTAGAACCTCATCATCATGTGGGGAGTTTGCATCAGGGGCAGTTCTGGGCTCAGAAAGTTTACTGCAAGTGTGAGTGTGTGTGTACTTTGGCCTCATTTCTCTCTCAGGCGCTCACACACATCTGTGAAAGAGGGGAGTTCAGTAACTCAGCGTTCTTCTGTAGTTCGATTGGGTTTGTTTTTGTGTTTTTGGCCGATGGCTGTTTTTGTTTCCATCACAACAGCTCGTACTGACGCAGGTGCATCCGCTGGATGATGTCTCGACAGTCGTTAAAGACGCGGCGGATGTTTTCTGTGTCGACGGCGCAGGTGAAGTGTGGATAACAGTAGTGCCTCCCGTCCCCGCTGGCTGTGCTGATCCTCTGTAAAGACAAGAACGCTTCAAACATCATTCAGACACAAAAAACACTTTCCTCCTTCTTTTTAAACATTTTTAAACTGACAAAAATTCATTGAAAGTTATGGATTTACCAGGAATTCATCTCTAATGAAGTACTTTGCCCTTGTGACACGAGGATCCTCTCCAGGTTCTGGTGTTGCTGTCGGATAAAACGAGATGCAAATAACAGATTCATGCACAATAGTAGCAATGAATGACTTGTAAGTCATTCTCTGGGGTAAAAAAGCTCCGGTGCACCTGTTTGAGGACGTAGAAATCTGCCGGAGGAGAAAGTAGCTTCAGACAGCAGGATTTGAAGTCTTATTTCCTGATATTTGGACATCTCGTCTCTGATTGGCTAACAGCAACGCGACTATACTACAAAGCTAACGGTTAGCTTCTACTGGCCAAGACATTCTCTGCTGTTTCCTGGACGTAGATCTGTCAGGCTTTTCTGAACCGAGTGTTTTTACATCCATTTTCCATCTGAAGTTAATACAGGAGTTAGGTAGCCTGGCAAGCCATCCTATCTATGTGAATATATAGTCTGGTCATGACCCACAGAGAGATCTCAGTCGTGGGGTGTAGGGTGACCAGATGTCCCGCTTTGTGCGGGACAGTCCCGCATTTTCATCACTTTTCACACGTCCCGCAAATTGAGACTCATGTCCCGCATTATTGACAGTCTCCCGCTTTGAGTTTCAACATGCATAAACTGCATAGAGAAAGCTGCATGTTGGTGTCAATCGAACCAGGAGGCGGGACTTTACGCAGGTCCGGAGCGCGCACCCGAACCACTAAAGCAGAAGCGTCAGCGAGCACGGAGGACAGATGAGCATGGTGGAAAAATGCTGTTAGAATAAACTAGTGGGTTAAAAGTGTTCAGAGAGACTCTGTTAGCGTCTTTGTGTTTTTTAAGAGACATTTTTTGTGTCACGGCGTGGAGTCCGATATGAAACGGAGAAGAGAATGTGAGAGGCACAAAAAATGCTGGTCAGAAGCAGGTTTCCCATTTAGACAGGTCCCAAATGAGTTTCTAACACACACAAGGTGCTGGCGATGTTTCGTTTCAGATACAAGCTAAACTCTTTTAAAGCACATTAAATGGAAGCCTTCATTACTTTTTCTCAGAATTTGGAGGAAAAAAGTCACTCTATTAATAACTTCATATTAAAGTTAGTGATGTTTTTTCTCCCCTAAATATTTACTAAAAAAGATTTGTTGTCATTTTTGAAAAAACACCATTTTGTTTCTGAATTAAGAAGAAAAAATCGCAAAAACGTATGGATGATTTTATTGGAAAATGTAATAAAAACAAACAAATAGATCTAAAAATATTACTGGTACTTTTACGGCCATTCTGTTGAGGAAAATATTCAATGAAAACTCTGAAAAGCTGCTTACACCTGCATTTTTTTTATTGTGGGCCTGTCTATATTTTTAAAATGAATTGATGGGTATAAAATCAATTTAGCTAAAGTTACTCTGGAGAAGAACTGTGAAATACTAAAAAAAAGCTTTTGCTCTTTGTTCAAGTTGAATTCTAATATATTGTACATGACATATATGATGATAATAATAATTATAGTAATTTTATGTATATTTAACAGTGAAAACAGACTTTTTTTACTTTATCTCACTGCATTCAAATTTTACGTTGTCCCACATTGAGTAGTCTCTGTCCCACATTTGGCGAGTTGGGATCTGGTCACCCTAGTGGGGTGCAATCTATGGTTGTCTTCAAAACAGTCTCCACGTGCCATTTAACAACAAACAAGGTGACATACTCACCTACAGATATCGGTGTCGACGAAGACGCAAATACATCCCTTTTCTAAATAAAGGACTTAATTACCTCTATCTGCTCTTAAGTGTAAATAGTCCAAAGTTGATGCTAAAGCCGTTTCAAATGAGCCGCCACCATCTTAGTTTGGCTCAGTCGCATCATCACCAAACCGATAGAGTGCTGTGATTGGCCAGCCACAATACTGGTCAGGGCTGCTGAGGTGTCAATGTAGCATGGCTAGACCGATATGCAGAGCAAAATCATTTTTTTCTGCTACTGTCTGTCTAAGTTGTTAAAAATCATATGTTCATTAGTGGTGGGGCGAGCAACACCAATGCGTCTGCGCATATGCGAGACCCCGTGTCGGTGCGCGCATCATTTAGGAAGTAGTCACGTGACCAATACAGCTGCTGTTTCGCTCGTCACTGAAGCACTGAACCGTGTCTAAATGGAGGACAGCCTCCATCCATCAACGGGATGAGTTTCTGCCCAAAAGTACATCTTTTGAAGCAAATTATTCAACTGTTACATCATGGAGTCATGAAGAAAAAGGAAGGTGGTCTGTGAGGGATCATTTTGTTCTTATATAAGCAAATAAGTTATTTGGTTTTATTTCCCTGTTCCTCTCCGTTTCTGCTTGATCCATCAGAAATTAATTTCTAAATGATTCTCTTTAAATCATTCATACTATTTTCTGCAGGTTAAATGTCGCATTTGTTCAACTGAACTTTCAAAGATTTGTTGATGTTAATGTTAATCTGGCAGTAGATATACATGCACAAGTAATAATATTATGTTTGAACATTTAGTATTCGCACTCGCATTAAGGATGAATCATCTTAAGTGCTGTAGAAACAACATGGTGTCTGAGGCACAAACGCCCACTCTAAATGTGTCTAAACTTGATTCGTCCAAATTAGTAAATATCAAAGTGATAAAAACTACTGCCGGCCCGGAACAGCTGAGTTCAAACAGAGTTCCAAATCAGTTCCTGCAGGTTCACTCCATTCAAGGGGTGCACCTGAAGAATTCTAGCTAAGCTCTCTGGTTCGGCCGGCCGGGGAAAGCCAAGCTCATATGAGGAACCATCCTCTCTCTTTTTGACCCCGAGGTCAACTATTTTTGCAAACTGCCTCTGCTGCAAACAAATCCACAAGACGCCTGCAGTCACCTGTGAGGTACCCAGACCAGCGGTTCATATTCGGGGCTAAAGCTACTGTCCCAATACCTCACGAGGTCCATTCCACCGACAGCCTGTCCGTGCCGACCCCTCTCCGACCCCTGGATCAAGCGGGGTGTAGTAGACGTACTGCAGTCTGATGTCAAATGGTCTTTATTCATTTGATAATTTATTAAACCATCCAGATTGATTTAACCCAGACATCATAGGATTCTAAGACACTTAATGCAGATTCTGCAACATATCACCTAGCTACATCCCATCGTCTTCGACACCGTTTCTGTTTTCTGTGCTTCTATTCTAGTTGAGAACAATAACAGTACAACATGTCTCAGCCTGGTGAAGAGTGATTCTGCACTCAAACCTCTGTCATTAGAACAGTGTGTTGAATCTGCTGTTAGAAGTTTGACTGATTCTATTCCACTTTCTGAATTCAGCGATGAAGTGACCCGCTGTGCACCCATTGATTTACAGAACCTGTTGCAGGACCAAGTGTAGCTGGTTTTCTCTGGCACAGAGAAGGTCAAGGTTGCAGCACGCACCAAAGCTTTGGGGCGTTTTAGTATTCTTCTAGCCAGGCTCTGGAATATTGAGGTTGTGAATTGCAGCTGGACACAAGTTGAGTTGCAGAAGTTCAGAGTTGCTAATAGTGAAGCGGTTAGAGAAATAGAAACCCTGAAGCAAGAAAGGAAGCGGCTGAGACACAGATAGCAACAGTTATGGGAGAAAAGCACGGGATATTAATGATGAAGGACCAACAGCGTGAGATTCTGGAGTTGAAACAGCAGCTGGATGATGCTAAGGCAAAGGCTTCCTTCACCCCTAGGGGACGGGAGGGGGGGACACAACCTCCTCCCCCACCAGTGGAACCTGCAGCTCCTGCAGCTGTCCCCGCTCCTCTCAGCAGCTCGTTGCCTCCGGCCGTTACGAGCGCTACGACCGCTGATATTTATCGGATGGCTCAAAGCGTTAAAAGATTCGATCCTCGCCTGGGAAATTCCCATCAGATGCATTCTTATCTTCGCGACCTTCGCCATCATTTTGACAGACATGCTGGTGCTACTCTCCAGAACAAAATCTTCATGATAAGACTCACCTCCGACGGTGTGGGGGAGTTCATTGACCGGCAGCTGGATGAAATCAGAAATGATAACACCCGATTGGAAGCGGCTATTCAAAAGCAATATGCTGGAACTGCTAAGGCAGCCGGCCTGAAATTGGCTATGGCCATTAAACAGGGTCGCTCTGAGGACCCTCAAGCCTTCTATCTCCGGCTTTTCGAGGCCTACTTTGGGTCTGAATGTTCTTCGGGGATGGAAGAAGACAAAGAATTTCAAAGAATTATTCCTTGAAAACCTACATGCGCAGTACAGCAACCCTATGGGTACTGTTGATATTGAGCTCACCTCCATGAGTGATCTCAGGAAAATGGCAGGTAATGTTTTCAGGAGGACTAAACCAGTGGGTAAATCCTCCTCCGATGCTGCTTCTGTCCTAGCAGTGGGGGCTGCTTCCTCCACGCTACGACTTGAAGCGGCATTGAAGCCTGGGACTCGCAAAGGTAACCATCGGTCCTCTCATCGCTTTCGGCCTGGAGCTCACTCACAGGCCCAGAACTCTAATAAGCCTTTCAAGCCTCCAGGTTCCCCCACTAACAGGTCTAGAGGGATCACCAAAGCTCAGAGTCTCCCTCGGGTTGGTGAGGGGTTCCAGAAATTTCCGTGCCCTGGTCGTGGTCAACACTGCGTCTCTTTTAAAGTACAGAGGGGTTCCCAATACTCCTCCAGAAGGGGTCGTCTCGCTCAGGTGACCGCCGCCCTCGCTCTGGCCAGTATTCACCGCACCGTGAGCGGGCGAGCCACAGTCCTGCCCCAAGGCCAAGATCCAAGTCAGGTAGCAGGTCCCCTGAGGTTCTGCGAGCTGCTCTGAGATCTGCTAATCGTGCCTTGGTCGATGCCTCCTCTGAGACTTAAAATGTTTTGCTCATATCATCTGCAGGTCCGTGTGCACGTGCTCCTGCACCTTTGACTCCTGCAACCGTCTCCATCTTGAAGAAGGACCCTCCACAGGTGGCTCCTGCCCCAGTGATGCATCCCACGACACCTGTGACCCCAGTGGGGTCTGGTGAGGCCGGGTCCATTGGAGCCAGCCCTTGTGTGTCCGTAATAATTCATATTTATATGGAATATTACATCTCATTGATCATTTTATAAATATGTAGTCATGGCCCTCACGCACACGCACACACACACACACACGCGCGCAGCAGGAGGCTGTACTCACTATATGTCGGTTCTGCATTTGTCCTACACAGCAAACGATGAAGGAGGGAAATCCAGTTTCCCCGTTCCGCCACAGGGACATTTTCTTTGTTTTTGTAAATTGTTGAAAATAAAATAAAACAAATGAATTATGATGAATTTTTACTGGCAGCAAATGTAACATTATCATTACTGACATGAGAAATGCAAAAACTGAAGAAAATTAAAGGATGACATTTATAAACTAGCTTCAGTTTGGTGGAGAGCTGCACCATGGATGGAGTTGGCTGATGTAAATATCAGGCAGTTTCGACATTCCGGTGCGACAAAAACCCGCGTTTTTATCTGTATTATTAAAAACAATACAGATTCTAAATGCATGTGGTCAAACTATTATCAATGATATATATTTGGTCTCCAACAACTACGCACGGCAAGCCTGGAGGGCCGAAAGTGGCGGGGACACAGCTGCCAAGAAAGTGGTGGGGACACAGCTGCCAATTACAAACTTTGCCGGGGACATGTCCCCGGCATCCCCGGTTAAAATGACGCCTATGGCTGTGCGACTCTGCAATCATCTGCACTGACCGCTCAACTGCTACCTGTCAATTAAAAAGACACGCCACTAACTATTCATAACTTCAAACTTTAATTACATCTAAACTGATAAGTTACAAAATATCCACCCCCCTCAGAGTTGTCATGATGGTAAACTTGACCTATTAAACCTAACATGTTTTATGAACCAGGCTGTAAACGTGTTTATTCCTGCTGTTAAGTTGGCATTTTTAACATGGGAGTCAATGGGAAGTAGCTCCTTTCTGGAGCCAGCCCCTAGTGGATGAGGGGGGAACTGCAATTTTTTTTTACCACTTCTGTGTTGGATTCACTTTTGCCAGATGGAGTTTGCCCCTTAGTTGGAGGTCGAAGTGTGCAAATGTGAATAAAGCAGTAAGATTTCTCACCGTCATCTGGTGTGGTGTAGCGAGCAAATTCAGGGAAATATTCCTCAATTTTGGATTTCCCTGCTAGAACTTTCTCTGCTAGCAGGTCCTGTTTATTTAGGAACAAGATGACAGAAATGGTCCGCAGCCACCTGGGAAAAAACAGAAGAAACATTTTAATGCTCGAGTCAAGCATTACAGTATCAAACTGAGTCTGGATGCGGGTCAGAGGATGGTAACTATTTCCTCAAGTTGGAGAAAATGATTATCCTGAGAGGATTTAACCTGTTTATGAGCAGCATTTCCCAAACCACTGAATATTGCACGTGGTCATTCTGAACCTGATGTTTCATGTAAACCACATCTGGTAGGACACGTGTCCCACTCTGGTACAGGATCATCCTTCACCTGTTGTTCCAGATGTTCTTGAAGAGGTTGAGGGCCTCCTGTAGTCGGTTGGTCTGATTGTCCTCTCGGATCACCATGTTGTAACTGCTACTGGCCACCACGAAGATGATGGCCGTTACGTCTGAGGAGTGAAATCAGACGAGCCGTCAGAATCAAAACGATACGAGTGAAGTGAGAGGAGGGAAATGGGCGTTACCGTTGAAGCACTGGATCCATTTCCGTCGTTCATCTCTCTGGCCACCGACATCAAACATACTGTGTGGATCAGACAAGAGACACTGGTGTAAACCTGTGCAACGCTGCCACCTTCTGGACAAACGACTCCTCAGTCATAATCTAAGCCACACATTTCACCAGACATGCACACAGTGACTCTCTCCTCTTATACTCACTGGAAATTAACTTTATCCACTTGGAATCTTGTCTCAAAGATCCCTGAAGTCAGAACTCTGCACCGAAGCAAATCCTGGAAAATGAACAAAAGCTGTTAGATTTTACAATAATAAAATATCTAAACTTTTTTACGGTGACTGGGAGTTTCTTCTCTCTGTGCTTAGTTTTTGAAACGAGGGAAACATCTCGCACATTTTGTCTTTCTTGGGTCAAGTAGGGGTAAAATACTACAACCCCTCTATGTGGGTAACAGTGATGTTATTCTAGAGGCTAAATAGTCATACTTTATCTTTTTAAAATATTAATCACAATTTCAGAAACATTTCAGTCTGAAAGAAAAACGTTAAGTGAAAATGTCCCAACCTGATCAGTTGGAGTGTAGTCGTTCTGTTTCACAATGTCGATCTTATCTAGAAAGCTGAAAAAAGACAAAAGCAGAGAGAGAAAACAGTTACTCTGGCATTTATGATTGAACAAAGTTTAATATACTAAAAAGGTTTGTAGAGATCGTAGTTTCTTAAATTACCTGCTGCAAGACAAAAAAAACTAAATCATCAAACAAAAGTTAAAGTCAAGAAATGATGGAGTTTTGGGTTAAATCATGAAAATGACGTTTTTTGGGCAGAAGCCGTTTCCAAAGCGATGAAAAACTGAGGATGTAACAAAATGTGAGCTTGTGCAATACCACAAGATCTGAGGCGACCTGTTGGTGCTTGGAGTACGTGATGGGGATGAGTCTAAAATCTGTGTCCACTAAGAGTTCCGGGAAATTTCTAGGAGGGGGAAAATGGACCAAGAGAACCGACGGCTCTGTCCTCTCAACCGCTGTGTCTCCATACAAATTCAGTCCTTTCCAGACTTTTTCAAGACGTCATCATATCGCGACTGCTTCAGCAGTGAGTGATGTCACTGATCAGCGCCAAAAACCATCAACAGACATTAATAACGTTACAAGTTTTATTCTGTCACAGGATGGCTTGATTTAATGGAGTCTGAAGACCGGGAGAGCGGCTGCGTGATGTAAAATGTGGCGCTCAACGACCAGAAGTCCGCATTTTTCAGTGTTGGGAATTTAGTTACAGTGATTTTAAAATCACTGTTTTACAAATGCAGATAGTTTTTGCGACGTCGATGTCAACCGATCAGCATGAGTTAACCACAAGTTTCGCTCAGCGACTCTACTGGGTCATTCTGAGTACAAATCCCTGTTCAGATACCACATTGGATCTGGAAAACGGTCCTTTCGGCTGGCTCGCTTGCGCATGCTGCAAAGATCCAGCAAAATTACCCTGAAGTTCCGATAGTGGAAACACTCCTTTAGACGCCATGACACTAAATTCCAGCACATTATCTATAAAACTGACCGAGTATGCATGGTTTTAAAGTTGATTTGCTGTTTCGGCCATCTTTACTTGGACCGACTCAAGGTTAACGAGTTGAAGGAGTACATTTAGTTAAAAAAATTCATAAAAATGGTGGTTTAGCCTGGAAATTTTGCTCTGCAGGTTGGTCTAGCCATGCTCCATTGTAGTTTCAGGAGATCTAAAATTTGGCTCGGCAAAGTTTAGGCCGGGTCTATCACAGCGCTCTATAGAGACGATGCAACATCTACATTACGATGCGACGTAGAAAAACTATAAAGATGGCGGCTCAGGAACAGCACTGATTTGAAACGGCTTTGGCATCAACTTTCTTCGACGACGCACGGTGGACTGCCTTGTTGACTGATTTCCCTAACGATGAATACGTCGTGTTGTCTGTTGCTCTTATTGGTCCTAGGTGCTGTCCAATCGCTGTCTATGGGTCGTGCCAGTCCTATATGGCTTGCCAGGCTACCAGTGGTTGAGATATTTTGCAAACACTGCAAAACGACTACAACACGATGGCCCGGCTTTTGCTCGTTCGTTCATGTGCAGCTTTGATACATTTACATGCAACACCAGCTGCATTTAAAACTTGTATTTTTAAATCCTCAAATATGTAAAAATATGTAAAAATGCACGATTGCACATAGCCAGAAGTGATCAGGAAGCACAGCTCAGGCTGCAGGAAAGGAAACCCAGCTCTCACCTACAAGCACTTAAGAGATGGATAATTGTGACCCATAATAACTTCATTACAATAAAGACTTATCTCATTACTTAAATCAATATTTAGAAAAGCTTTGGAAACGAAGAGTGGCATAAAAAATACAAAACCTTCTTTTCAGAATCAGAAGGAAGTAGGAGGCCGGATGAAGAGAGGCCAAATCAAAGTGTGGTGGCGTATGTCTGACATTACGGAGCACATTTCAAAAATAGCTCCCCAGCGCCCTGGCCTGCAGCAGGGTAACCATGGAGACCCAACTACAGGAGCTATTAATAGTCTATCAGCTCCCAATCTTGTGCAGCTGGAGTTGCTCAAGAGAGGAGACGGACGGACGGATGGAGAGACGGAAGAAAGAGGAGGAGCAACAGAAAATCAAAAGCAGGATGAGTTGGTGTTTTTGTGCTGGACGTGCGAGCAATCAGGGGGAGGGAACCAAAAGAAAAAAAGAAAAACACGCTAGACTGTTCTATTTCAGCCAGCCGAGGGAGAAATCCAAAAAGTAATCTGAAGGTAAAATGCAGTGGAGGCCACCCTCCTCCTCCTCCTCTTCTTCTAAACATCCTCTTATCTGTAGATGACTCAGCCTCGGCCATGTTTGCTCCATAACAATCTGCTGCTGTTTCATGACTCCTTCGCTTCTTTGCCGCCTTTGATTTGGAAATATCAGCTAAACACGACAAGATCAGCTGTGGCTAGTTGAAAACAGGCCCAAGGCTGCACAGACAAACATTTAAAACACACTAGTGAGCGTTCAGGATCGTCTTATTTCTGGGATCAGCTACAAGCAACGCTGATGATAGAAAATAACATTTTTATATTAATATTTATTTTTTAAAGGGAGCTTCTGAAGCCGGTTGGTGAGTGGCATCATTCAGCTCCCACTAGATGCTACTGAAGAGAGAAATTTATATTTTTATGCACGTTTAGGTGCACCGTTTTAATTCTTAGGTCCTTTTTGAGAGCAAGCTGCTCGATGTAACCCTCCGGTTTATAAATGATGTCCTAAACAACACTACGGACTGTTAAAAGTGCAAAGCAGGGTCACAGCTGTCTCAACAAAACATCCGACACGGGTCAAAAGCAGAATACTGCTTCTTTCACAATGAAGTTACGAAATACACAGTAAAGTTGTTAAAAGTCTCTATTAAGATGTTAAAAGATATAAACTGAACTAAATTATTGGGAATTTAACTTGTAAAGGGTTTTTATGCTTTTATTTGTTGCATCTAGGCCTAATGTGGTTATCTGCATCACTCATAGTGGAGGAGCAGAGCTCCCACTGATGTTAAAATTAACAAATGCTTCAGGGGAATCGCAGCATAGCACAAAATCATGTACGCAGCATGGGGAAAATGTTTTATTTAACCACAAGTAATGTAGTTATCTAAATTATTAGACAATAAGATGAGTCGGAACTTGACTGGATCACATATTTCAGTCTCTTCATGGTTATGTTGCTCAAAAACACGACTATTTCCATCCTTTTTCAGAGTTCTCCTAAACTTTCTATTTATAACTATCTGACCTTTGACCTGGAAGTGCATCTGTGCGCAAAACTCCCAATCACCGCCTCATTTAATTATTTATATTTATTTGCAGAAGCCAAACTGGATCTGATAAAACCGTTCCGTAGCGACCGGTCTCTGGGTTTTCAGTTAGTCTGGGACATCAGCTGCTTTGTAGCTTCTTTTCAATCAGAGTCGCTCGTTTGTTTTGTAACTCTGACCTATGAATCATTCAAGCATAACAAAATAACGTCTGCAGTAAAGCAGTGTTGTGTTTACTCGGGACTTTATGATGGGCGTGACTCCGTATTCTGTCTTAATTTTTACATTTTTGTATATATGGCTATATATTAAGTATAATGAGTAAAAGGTATTATGGCAGCAAATATTTTACAGTGCGTTTTTTCTGTTGCTCTAAACTTGAAGAAACTCCCCGGGTGGCAGCAGGGCTGAGATCTTCATCACTATTGGTTGAGATGAGCGTCACCCCATGCTTTAACCAATGATATTAATTTGGGGCGGGACTAAGGCACAGAGCTCGCATGAACCGAAATTGTAAAGAACTACAGACAGTTGCCGATCTTTCACCTGGAAATGTGCATATTAAAGGTACACTAAGTAACTTTGTCATATTTTTAAATCGTCTTGAGCCAATAGGTGCCAAAATGAGCCTTTACAGGGTGAATGAATAGTCTCTCAGCCCCCTCCGCTCCTTCACCGGTCATGTATCTCACAAGAGCGTCAACACTGTGCTTACACCTCAGAAAAGAGGAGCTGGAGATGGTTGGTGTTTATTGTACAGGTTCATCATGAGGAAACAAAGAAAACCTTTATTTGATGACGCAAAGAAGAGAAAAAGAACGTCCGAAAGCTTCAACATCAGGAAGCCAGAGCTCAGAGAGAAGGAAGGATTCAACCTGGTTGCTGACCGTGCAATTATGATCAGCTGGTTTGAAAACATGGGTGTACAGCGAGGGGGTGGAGAAGTCGGTTTGTTTTTCTGACTGATTTAAAACAGACACTATGGGGTGTTAAAGCAAGCCACAACTGCCTAGTGTCCCTTTAAACCTTCTCCAGATGGCGGTGTTGATAAAACAAGTCATTTGTAACTATGGTCAAGTTGAATTTTTTTATCACTATATAAAATATCTCCTAAATGCAAACACACGGTAAATCACTACCCCAAAGAGCGGAGACTTCGACAGCCTACGTGTGATGCAGCGTGTGAAAAGTAGGACAACAAAAGTAACAAATGCTAACAGAGCGGACAGCTACAAGCTAGGGAGTACTGTTGAGTTATGAGGAGCCCTTATGTTCTCCTATGGTACTTTAGACAAGATACTTTATGTGGGAGCACTTGCTGCATAGAAAAGCACTTTTTGCATATTCTTTGAGCATGCATTACCGTTAGAGGTATAGATATTTCTACAGAACATTCTAGACCTCATTTGTCATTGTTTTGGGTTGTTGCAATAAGAACACACATTTGCATGAAGGAAGTGTGTGTCTGCTTCATATTAAGATATATTTATAATCTGCGATTAATCCTGATTAATCACGAGTTAACTATAAAACTCAATTAATCACGATAACATTTTTGATCAGTGACATCCCTAATCCTGTCCTTTTGTTTGGCTTAGAGACAAATGATTTAGAGTGGTCGTCTGCCTCTTAGCTAAAGGACAGCGCTCCATAACTTGTCTAGGACAGAAGGTTTTTCATCAGGTTAAACTCTGGTTTCTGTGGAAAACATTCAGGTTCAGGTGAGAATTCACAGCTAAGCTTGTTTTTGAGGTCTGAGTGCTCCTTTTGTGTCCAGAAGTGCGTGTGGAGATTTAGACAAAGCAATGGCAGAGAGGAGAAAAAAGGAAGCAAATCTGCATCAACTTCTCCTGTTTGCAGTTTTAACATGACTTCCAATGAGATGCCACTTTCAAAATAAAACATCTATGTAAAGGTGTGTCCTAAATACATGCAGAACTCAGTGGAAAGGTTATGCCACTTTTAAATTAAGCAGGCAGGAAGTGACTTACTATTGTGCACAGTCGATTAGCTGATATTCGTTGGATCTCTCGTAGCACGCCCGGACCCCTTCATCCTGCCACAACGTCTTCGCATTATCGTAAAACTCCTGAGGAAGAAACCAAAAAAAGACATCAACGCCGTTTCACGTCAGTGCAAATTCTAGTTTACACACTGCAATTTATGAGCAGGAAAATCTCAGGTGGACGTTTTCCTACAAGCAGGAGACATTTTCCATCTTTGTGCTCCAAATACGACGGATATTACAGCAGACGGACAGAAAAATGCGACAAGGTTGTCTGTTGTCCGTGATGTGTGTCCGAGGTCACCGGGTGCACAGCGGTTCTGTTGACACCACATGCATGTTGTGCCTGTGCAACGCCCGTGTGCAAGTCCGCAAAGCTAAATAGTGGTGAAGAGAGAGGAGACCCACTGACATTAATGAGAAACTTTAATTTGTTTTGCATCTTTTATACCAAATCAACACCCAGAGTTTTCACTTCAAGTTGCAGAAAACAGAAAAATTCACACCGTGCACCACTTTAACTCCACACAATAAAACTATAACTCTAGTTATGAATTCACAAATGGGGTAAATGTTATTATGTAATCCACAGAATAGCTTTATAATCTAATAATCAGTTTAAAATGGATAATATTGTTTTTGCATTTGTGAGAGCACCAAAGATTCAAGATGTTTTCATGCATTTAAAAGAAGTGAAGTGTTTTAATGACAATTTACATCCAAACATTTACTGCATTCAGTGTTGCAATTCCAACTCCGACTGCTAGGTGGCAGCAGTTTTTACCGTCTTCATTCTGCTGGAACAAGAAGATCTCACACGATAACACTGGATGTGTCTTGGAAGTGTTTGGCCCGAGGTTTCCAATTAAATTCAGTCTTAATTGAAAATATCATCTGGATTTAGTATTGCAATATATCGTCTCGTCTGTATTGAGATAAATATCGTACCGCCAGATTCTTGTCAATACATACCCCTAATATTCAGATGTACTTAATTGGGAAGAAACCCTTCAGTTAAGATGAACTTTTTTCTGTGACCATTTAACTGGTGGTTTTTATGGCTGATACTCAATATGAAGTGAATGTGTTGGAAATGCAACAAATACTGCAAATATACATTTTTCTGATATAAATTTTGAACAATTTGCACCAAATTTGCACCAAATAAAATAGTCAGTTTTAAAAACAAATAAATGATAAAAAAAACAAAAAAAATTGTGCTCTGACATTTTTTACATGGATGTTCCAAGATTTATTCATACAATGTGTGAAATCTGATGGTTTAGATTAAATTTATATTAATGGCCGCTCTAACTTTTTACAGTTCACCTGTTCAGAATCCCCGACTCACAAAAAGATGATCTTAACCACACACACACACACACACACACACACACACAAATATGCACGCATGCACAATCCCTCATGCAGATTCCAGTCACAGGCAGAATAAACTTTCGCCATCCTGTTTTGTAACTTGGAAACTATGCAGCGCTCGTCAAAAACAAGTCAAACAAGTAAAGCCAAACAGGAACGGATGACAAACAGCAATAAATAATCTCTTCCCAACAACTAAGTGCAATCCGCACAGCAGTGGTGTGATTTGGTGGTTAAATAGAAGCACTCCAGTCTGTTTACAAGGTTTGTCACTAGGACCAGGAGTGGGAACTCAGTGCTACCATGTTCATACATTAATAAACTTGAGTTTCACTCAAAAACAGCTGATGTAACTTTTTATTTTTTTATTACTTGGTGGATTTTGTTTCTAAAACTATACTTTAGTCATGAATGATTCTGGTTTTACGACTTGCAGAAACAACAAGAATGAAAAATGTGTTTGTGTCAACTACTGGGTCAAAATGATGTTCAACTTAAGTTTGGTTGTAACCGTCAGAACGACATTAAAAAGATGACTCATAATCTAGATAACCAACACATGACACGCCTAATTCTTTTATTTATTAGGATGATATTTAAAAAAATATTCCCACAACATCCATCCATCTTCACCGCTTATCCGGAGTCTAAGCCGAGAGGTCCAGACTTCCCTCTCCCCAGCCACTTGGGCCAGCTCCTCTGGGGGAATCCTAAGGCCAGCTGAGAAACATAGTCCCTCCAGTGTGTCCTGGGTCTTCCTTTAGGTCTCCTCCTGGTTGGACGTGCCCAGAAAACCTCACCAGGGAGGCACCCAGGAGGCATCCCAACCAGATGCCGAGCCACCTCAACTGGCTCCTCTTGATGTGGAGGAGCAGCGGGTCTACTCCGAGCCCCTCCCGGATGACCGAGCTTCTCACCCTATCTCTAAGGGAGAGCCCAGACACCCTGCGGAGAAAACTCAATTTGGCCGCTTGTATCCTCGATCTCATTCTTTCGGTCACTACTGACTCAGCTCTCTCTTCACCACGACAGACCGGTACAACGCCTGCATCACTGCAGACGCAGCATCAATCCACCTATCGATCTCCCGCTTTGTCTTTCCCTCACTCGTGAACGAGACCCCAAGATACTTAAACTCCTCCACTCAAGGCAGGACCTCGCCCCTGACCTGGAGGTCTTGGATTTCGAGGAGCTGATTCTCATCCCAGCTGCTTCACACTCGGCTGTGACCCACTCCAGCGAAAGCCGGAGATCACGTTCTGAACACAAATGCTCCTGGTCCCGTGATTATCAATAACTGGGAGATCATTCCATGATGAAAAAACTCACCCACAGGTGAGACCGAGTGAACTGGAAACTGATTTAGGCTCGGTCCCACAGGTGACCATAAACGAACACCGGGGAGCTGCGGTGAAGTCTGTTTTGGATAATTAGTTAATGACAGCGACCAACTGAGGATACTAAACCCACTCAGACACTCTCTGTGGGGTTACTGGTAAACCTCGGCCCCAGTAACACCTGTCACCTGGGAATTTGGGACTTTACAGATGAATGCCAAGGAAACCTGGCTCTACTGGCTCTTTTATAAGAAAATAAGGACACAGTGAAATAATCAGCATGAACTTCACCCTCTTACGTCATTTCTATTAGAGGCGACACATAAAAAGTTTGTTAGAAACACATTTTCCTGTTACTTTAATTCAAACTAACATTGTATTTGAGCTAAAGCTGCAGGTGAGATGTTTTTATCCTGCTGCTCATCCTGTCACTTTATTAAAAACGTAAAATAACGATAAATACTCGTTTAACATAAAAATGCTACTCACAGACGGGAAATCAAAGTCCTTCTGGCTCACGAGGTTGAGGACGTATTCGATCCGGTGCTGGTTCTCCGGACTCGCCAGCTGTACCGGTGGTGTGAGGGTGCTCATCGCTGTTACTATGGTCTGTAAAACACACACACACAAAAAAGTAACCAAAAAAGGACAGCATCTGCTTTTTCAGTCAGTTTGGACGTCTGGATCTAAACATTTACCTCGATGGCCTCTTTTATGTTGTTCTTGATGTCTTGAATTTTCTGTTTCTTTTCTCTGAAACAGAAAAAAATGTGACATAAGATACACATGTAACAGTAGTAAAGGAGACCACATCACCTATATTGGTTCTCTGCTTCAGTTAAACACCCCCACAGTCCCGCGCTGCATCACCTTCACTGTCGCACGCCGTAACAAATACATCATGGTCGACTCCCTCAACCTCTCAAAACACATACGCAAATGGCAGCAAGATATGAATAAACATTGATCGTTAATATTGGCTGGGATTTACTTATCCAACTGATACTGAAATGTTAAAGCAACATTCCGCAACTTTTACACCTTAAAATATGCTTTTTTGTAAAGTTTTTGCGTCATAGTATTTAATATTATGTTCATTTTCATACCTGTGGTAGTGTTGGGGGCTCCCACGTCTGTTTACTGCACTATACGGTTTTTGTGCTTCAGGTAGCAGCACGATGTACTGACTGGGTGTCGTTTTATGGCACTATATGGCAAGCCAAAGGGATAAAAAAAAGCGCGCGTTTAGAATGTGCGTTATGTCCACCAAAAAATGCGCGTCCTGAATGCGCGTTTTGACGCCAAAGGGGGCAAAAACTTGCGTGTTCTAAAAGCGAGTATTATGTCCGCCAAAACACGTGTCTTGAACAAGCGTTTTGGCGGACATAATGCGAGTTTAGAATGCGCATTTTTTTATCCCTTTGGCTTGCCATAATTGTATAACGTAGACTCGCTGTAGCAGCGGCAGATTCACCAAAGAAAGCTAGAAATACCTTATCAGAGGAATCTAGGAAAAGAAAAGAAGAACGTGATAGAACAAGAGCAAAGACCAGAGTTATTATTGGGCCGTCTTTTCCTCGCTGGAGAGCTCTTTTAGAAAGAAAGGCATGAACTACGGACTCTGACCTAGCCGTGCTGCTAATGGCTAGGTAAGTAATAAATGATTTCACCGGGGTTTTTGTTTTTGGTCGGGCATAAAGTTGTTATACAGTCCTGATAAAACTATTTATTCAATGTGTGGAGGTGGAAAAGTTTGTTTTCGTTGTTTTGCCTGACATTAGGAATGTAAACATGCCTTTTATGCTCGAGAGAGAGATTTAATGCTACGACAGTGACGTTATGCAGCAAGCCTCTAGAGGGCGACAGAGACCATATAACTGCAAAGTTGCGGAATGCTGCTTTAAAAACAAAAAATGACTAGCATTGGCCAATACCGTTTATGCCGATATAAGGTGCATCCCTAAATTACAGTAGATTATATTCCACTTAAAGGTCTCGTTCACGCGTTTTTATAGTAAATCTGCTGTGGTCTCGTCTGAATAAATGTCTTTTGAGTCTGTGAAAAAAAAAGGTCTCATAGTTTGTCTAAGGAGTAAAGGGTGGAAATAGACAGCATTATGAGACTAGCTCATTAATATTCATGATTTGCAAACATCTCGCCTCTGATTGGCTAACAGCAATGAGACTCTTCTGCTGCCGTCATTCGCTCTTCTTTCTTGGGTAAAAAATATAACGTTTTATCTCCACACATAACACAAGTCTGCTTGTGTTCCGCCATGATGTTGATACGTGAGCTAATGTGGGCGGGGCCATGAATGCTAATTTCCCCTGTGATGTAGAAGAGACAGTTTTATTCTGACCCAGTCATTTTCCCGTCTAGTTCCATTCTATGGCTAATGCAGGCGATGGGGGCTGAAGACAATTTTCATGTTCAGCATGCAAGTGCATCTCAGAGTGACCAATAGTATTTTAAAAACAAGTATTACGCAGTTTTTCTGTTAACGAGCCCTTTAAGAGAAGATGTGAAAGCTGATCTATTAATATCTACTACAGGAAGTTTAAAAGTGTTTTTTTTTAAACACAGAGAAGAAGTTGACAGCACCGAGTTTGTTTTTGATCTAGAGGGAGAAACAGACCTTCATCGCCACTCATTGAGAAGACATTATGTCTGTAAGCGTGAATAATAGCTGTGTGTACGAGACATTTAGGACGCTCTGTGACAGAAATGTTTCTAATAAAGCAGACCAGTGAGCCAGTTAGTCTATCTTTCACCTTGAGCCTGCCAGGACAACAGCGCATTGTGTTTACAATCACTCCATGTCAGTGGCAGAGGGTGAAACTAGCATCTATGCTACCATTTAACAAGGAAAACACTGGTGCAAATGTGCACGACATCCGGAAGACACGCAGCTAAAGGTTCATCAGTCTGCAGGTGTGTTCACTCATAGCTGTTTACCATTTTTGCATTTTAATTAGAGAAAAAGTAATTTTTAGTAAAAACTGAAGCAGCACTGATAAACAAGGGGGGGGGGGGGGTGTATGAGAGTTTATCAGGCTAGAGGGGAGATTGAGAAGGCCCTGTTTACATTTTCAACCTGATAGTCATTATGCATCACATGGTTGTGTGTGTGTGTTTACACTCTCCAGTCTTAAGGAGAGCGCCTGCCTGTGTCCTTCCCTGCCTCTGCTTCCTGGTCATTTTGTTTTTTTGTTTGATTTCAGATTCAACCGTATCATCATCCAACCCCAGAGCCAGCTGCAGAGCTCACGGACGTTTTCATTTTTCTGATGGAAATGTACTTTTATAATGTTATTCTTACGTCACAAACCAGATTCAGTGAACATCTTCTGGTTTGTTCGTGTTAAAGCAAAGATTGGAAATCACAAAAATCTTCTAGGTTGTTCCCAGGATCGAGTGACACCCCCCCACCCCCAACCGGATTGGTGCAAGCTCACAGTCAGCCCAGCACGAAGGCCGAAGGAGGCGAACTCCATGAACTTTTCCTTCCGTCACAAAGATGAAACTGAATTTTGGGAAATTTGTCGGGGTGAGTCAAATCACCTGCAGCCCTATCAGCGTGCCTATTTTACCAAAGTGAAGATTTTATTCCAATTCTTTTTAAACTAAGCTGACTTTTTGTAGTTATTAATTTCTCTTTGGGTTTATGAGGTTGCATTGTCTTCTTCTGTTGCTCAAAAATGAAACTAATCAAGTCGGAGGTGCACAGGAATCAGCGTCGGCCCTCAAGACCCAGAATCAAAGAATCGGTGCATCTCAATGAATGTCTGAATAAGCAGCTGCAGCAGCAAGACAACAACAAGGTTGGGAAGAATGATGGTAAGTGTGTTTTTTATTTTAAGTCAAGAAAATATTTAGTTTGTTTACATGAAGGGGGTGGAGCTTAATTCCTAAACAGCATTCGACCACTCGTTTTGTTTCAGCTTCAACTTCTTTGCTACGTTTCTGTGTCAAGTCATAATTTTTGCCTATTTTTCACCCCCAAAAAGTCCCACATTGCTTCAGCTCATTGTTTTGACCACTTCAAAGCTCCGGCGGTGAAGAAGGATCTTAAAAAAAACAGCCCAGTAATCAACGTTGAGAGAAAATTCAGAGCTGACTGAGTCTTTCATTCCTTTTCCTGAATGTGACCAACAGCAGAAAGACCTCCGGTCACAAGCCAGTTACTCCGACTTCACCGAAACACTCGAACCATTCACTCCGAATCGGTTATCACCAGTATCATTGAACACTTTGAACCCCACACCAGCATATTTATGTCATGCTTGAGGATCTATGCTCATTAAAACACGTTACTATCTCCGTCATGTGAAGACCCACAGGCGACGGATCTGCTGTTTTGATTTGAACTGGTCTTCATGGGCAAAAGTTATTACATGCAACATATTTGACCACAAAACACGTACACGGATGTGCTTCGGTTTCCCGCACACGGGGTGGGGGGTAAAGGAATGATGCAGAGCAAGTTAAACAAACAAACAAATCATCTTGACATTTGTTCAACACCCAGCCCTACATGCACAGAACATGAACAGACATGCACACACGCGCACACACACTGTTGAGTGTTATGGTGGAGTCATGCACTGGGTCATATGCTTCAGTCCGCCTAAGGTGCTGATTTTCTAGTCTAACCTTGCAAAGACGCTTCTGTCCCAACCAATCCATGACCAGCACCAGACCCGGCCCACGCTTACTCACTGACAAATATTCCTGAAATAGGCAACGCACGACTTAAGATGCCATCTAAAAAAGCAGGAAAATGAGGGCAGCTTGCTTATTTAAGGCTTGTTCTGGAAGTGAAACAAAAACAAACCCGGTTAAAACTTCAAAGGAAACATTTTAGAAAGTTGACCTACATAGAGTCCAAAAATGCTAATTGATTAATACCGCACATTTCAGCCATGTTTAGTTTCTGTTGTTTTTGAATGTGACCGCTGTGAAACAATCCAGCTGATTCTTTACTGGTCAGATTCTCCTGTTTTCTTGTCCCATCAGCCACGTCCTCGGCAGACTGGAGCTGGATGAAAACTTTGAAAGTTATGTTTTCCGTCAAACCAAATTATCGACGGTTTTTAAATCTATTCCAACAAAACGTCACATTCCATATTCCTTTTGTTTTCCGGTTTGCTCACGCAGGTGTCCTACACGAAGACCTGCAAAGCCGGGCGTGCACCGTGTAATTTTCAGCCCATTTTGAGCCCATTTTCCACTCGTGAGAAAATCTCTGAGGTCGGGTCGAGCTTTGTGTCTTGCAACGTGGAGTAGGCCTATACTAGACTAGCTCCCGATCTGCAATTGTGCAGTTGCATTAATATAAAACATGTTTGAAATTCTGCTCATCCCTTGTGAGTGTATCGTAAGGTGAGTGTACCACAACCTAGCACATGCGCCAACACGTCTGCACAGCCAAATCCGTGTCCATACATGTTGTCTCGTTTTAATTTTACACTTTTCTTTGTTCCCAATGGCGAGGATTGTCAGGAAAGCACGTTTGCTGTGTTCATATCTAATAAAAACCTCAGTTTACTTCCTTTTATTCTTCGTTTTTACCTCCAACCACCTAAAACCTCCTGTGTGTCCTCTTACAACTACGGCAAGCCCCAAGGACAAGAGACATCAATAACAGAACAAGTCTCCTATATTCTGGGTTTTTGGACTCAAAGGGTCAAGGCATTGCATAAAAAACAGTTTTTGGTCTATTTTTAGGTCTGACGTGTTGCACAGCACGCGTACATTTCGTATCTGAGCATGGTTCATGTGCTACGCTTAACTACGAAGCGGTACAGTTTGAGATGGAGATGAATAGAACGACTGAAACGTTGCACAGTGTACACCCGGCTTAAGACTCCTGTTTCAGCCTCGCCTCAGGTTTAATTTAGCAACCTCCTTACCGAAGCAGCTCTACACAGCTGCTTTAGGAGACCCGGATCCCGACTTTTTCATGCTGAAGTTTACCAGACATCTTTGGACGGTTGGAGACGCTTTGCTGAAAAGAGGATTAGGAGGTCTGTAGGACGCATGCCTCTGAGATACGCCCCAGGTTGTGATCAGTTGATAACCCAGCTCCTATCTTCACCAACAGTCAAAGGTTGCTGATCAGCTGCTAAAATGTAAAAATCACTCATTGACCTGAGACTTGGAGCATCCTGAACCTAGCTGAACATATCACGAACATGTTATTAGTGATAAACGAAGAAGTTTTTAAACTCTTAAGAAGCTCTGCTGACTTTGAAAGTGACGTTACGTCACACACTAGTTTTGTACAAATTCAGGGAAAGCCTCTTTGTAAGGACCTGACCTACTCGGTCCACCTACGTCAGGTCCTTCCTCAACCGCCAAGACCAGAAGTGAGTGGCTGAGAATTCGTACGATCTAACCTTCTTTTTTACTCCTGCCCTTACCTCAGCTTCCTGGCGCCTTGCAAACGAGACAACGCTAACCAGAAGTTAAAATTCAGTGGCAATAAGTGAAGGTACCCGTCATAAATGCTTTTTTATCTTTGACAAAAAATATCTTTAAAGAACAAATATGCAAATGAGCAAAGACTAACAACACAACCGCTTTAAGTTTTTTTTTTTACCACCAGATATTAATATACTAACATTTACTACTATAATCCTCTCCCACTTCATCCGCCATTTCTTACACAAAAAGAACCAAATCGTGGGATAACTTTTGCCAATGAGGATTCACCAGACCCATCCTTGAAATTCAGGGAAACGAGGACGCATTTGAGGATGGATTTTGAGCATCCTTTGAATTTGGACAGCCTTCTTACTTCACTGTGACGTAACCGTCCTTAAAAGGATACTCGGAAGGATGCAGCCCCTGGATCTGGACGCAGCCACCGACTGTAGGGGATGTTACTTTATTGTGTGACCAGGAAGATAAAAGGTCAAAGTTTTGACAGCAAAATGAAAACCTCTGGGTGTCCTGACACTCAAAGGCCAAATGCAAACTCAGAACTGCATTTACATCCTGGAACTTTCACTTTTCTTAGTGTTTAAAATTTGAATGGACACCAAATTGAGGCAGTATGCAAACATCTGCAAAAGACTTCCTGAAACCTCTGAATTTAGAAACTTGGGGATTGTAGATTATTCACGCACTAACTGGGGTTTTTAAACTATCTGGTCTCTGTGAAGGTCAGAGGTCATTTGACCAGATGGG
This sequence comes from Aphyosemion australe, assembly GCA_006937985.1. NCBI lineage: Eukaryota > Metazoa > Chordata > Actinopteri > Cyprinodontiformes > Nothobranchiidae > Aphyosemion > Aphyosemion australe. The sequence goes on from SSNS01000472.1 coordinate 215,769, forward strand.
TCAGTGCTGCTCATGGACATGTACATTCAGAGCTTTGCTCAGATACTCACTCTGCATTGAAGCCGTTGACATGCAGGATCCTCATCTGCTTCACTATGGTGCTCTTTCCCGACTCTCCAGCTCCTGAAAATCAAAATAAAAAAACTTTATTGACAATGATCAAGAGGACAAAGACTCACTGGAAGAAAAAAACGTTTGGACCTGACTTGCCGCTTAAAGGATGGTTGAAGAATTTCTGTTCAGTAAAAAGATGCGGATTTTTTATGTTATGCCTCATTATTATTTTGTGTTCATAAGTAAAGGCGACATGTTGTTTCTAAAGAAAAATTACTAATTGAAAAGGAAGAAGTGATTGCTCTAAAAGTGTTTTATGACTTCACACATTTCTGTACCAAATGAAATAAAAAATCACGTCGTCACAAGTATTTCAACAAGATGCATAATTGAAAGTCATAGGTCAGAGTGATTTTTCAGTTTGTGCAATGATTTAATGACTTCCATAACACATTTGCATCATGCAACTGTTGCATATCTGCAAGTTTTACTACGTATACTTTCCATTATATGCTTCAGTTTGCATTATGCTGCAAAATCTTGTTTCTTTGCACAACAAACCATTAATTTTCTTTTCTTAAAGAACAAAACAGCCTGAATTCCCCATCTCTCCACTGAAGAAAACAAACTCAGTTTACCAAACAACAAAGTTCATTATAGGACCTAAAGTCCTGTGATGTCATGTGATCATAGCCTATAATCTAAAGTACTGTGCAAAACAATCCTAACACCAGAATTATGAACTTCCTGATGAATTCATAATGGACCATCACAGTAAAACCCAAACAACAACAAATAAAACAAAAAGTTCTTTAACAGGAAATGTCACATTGCGCTCTAATTTTAATATCACGCCACATCTGTAGAAAAAAAAGACTATGCAGCATTAGAAAGCCTTAATGAGTACGAGGATGGCAAGTTTGTAAGTAATACAGACAGATCAAAGACTATTTAAAATTTGACTCACTTTGTTTTGATGAGTAGTTTATTTTTGTTCCAACTGGCACCAGGTAGTATTACTAATAGCACGGCCACCGAGTGGCGCCAATGTGCCAAGTGGGTTTCTAACTAGGGCTGCTCCAGGAAGGGGTGCACAACAGCAGACGCTTTGTGCTATATTAATTAACCCTGTATGAGTAAAAAGGTGGAAAGATGCATTGGGAAAACCAAAGAGCCCAGTGGTAATGCCCACCGAGAAGCAAAGAGAAACCAGACAATGATCACATACGTTCCGAGGGGCTTGAAAGCTCAACTCAAATTGGGAACAGATGTTGTGCAATCGATTGTGCAAACAGATCAGATATTTGGTGCAGTCTCAACAAAAATCCCTAAAAGTAACGACAAACCGGTCGCTGCAAATCCTACATAAACGGAAAGCCATGGTTTCCAATTGTGAATGGCCCTAGAAAAATCCCAACGACATGAAGCTAATTTTAGGGTATCTTTAATACAAAAGACAATTTGACAAGCTACTCTGGGTAGATGTCACTGTCGTGCAACAATTTCAAAAAGATTTAAAGGCATTAAAAAAAATAGAGGCTGCCCAACCCTCAGTAACCTGCTGAACAACTTTAAAAACTGCCACTGACGTTTTAAAGCCAGAGTGGAAACATTGACTATCTCTCTGAATAATGTTATTTAAACACTCTCACGTTACATTAAGAGTGTAAAGTCTACTGTAAGCTGTTGGTGGATGGGTTGTGTGCTCTGTATTTGTTTGGAAACAAACTCAAACTGGTGGCGTGCCTCACCAGTTTATACAAATGTGTTTCTGCTGTAGGAAACACCTTTAATGTCAAACTTGCAATAAGTACAACAATGCGAATGATAAGCTCCTCAAAATATAGCCTGCTTTTAATTTTTCTACAGTTGTTCTCGCATCAGACCAGCTGGAACCTGTAGGTTTTCGGCCTGATCGGTGTTCAAAAAACTCAAAAATCAATCAGTGAAACTGCTACAGCTAAGCCATCATGTCATTATAGCAACAAAATGTGTTTTTACCAAGTGAAGATTTCAAGTTTGTTGTATTTCCTTAGTATCCCAAATCTGACTGAGCACAATGTTGTAAAAAATCCCCAATCAAGCTAATAAATCCTCTGTATGTTCTGTATTCAACTTTAAGAACGTTAAGGTACCTGAAGATGAAAAACAAGAGTTTACAGAACTATACCTAGGTATAATGTTCTTATAATGATTAAATATATATATATATACATATATATATATATATATATATATATATATATATATATATATATATATATGCTCAGACTTAATGTGACTTCTAAGAGATATTACCTTTTGTCACGCCGACTACAAAACAGTAATGTAACAACCATCTCCATCATAGGTCCTTGACTAAAGCCGGGGACTCATTACACACTTTTGGCGATGTTTTAACCCCAATTACCTGTTGGGCGAAGTCTGCATCAGTCTGCAATAGCTGGAGACCATCAGCATGGTTAGTTGGAATAAAAATCTAAAAGTGACTGAGGGGTGAAGACCTGCAGTCAATTAAGAAAATTTCAGGATTTCTGCATGCAGTCAGGTAATGAATTACTGTCTCATCTGCAGATGAAGCCAATGACAGTGGGGTACAGGAAGTTGCATCAAAAGGAAGTGGGAATATCAAACCAAGGAAGGCGGTGGAGTCCACATTGCAAAAGTTGACTAGTCTGCAATTTGACCAAAACCTGTTTCTTCTATACTTTTATTTCTGAGCTAATTGTCATCTACTAACAAACTGGTGCACTATCATCACCAACTGATGTGTGTTTACACCGTTTTTCTCGTTAGTTTGGCCGTTGTTTTGAGAAATCATGCCGTCTATGATCCCCCATCAGCCACAGTTGTTAAATGCATGACACTTTCTTCACTCGCCTTACAAAAATCAGCTGTAACCTGTCTATTAGTGTGTATTCAGAGTGTTTTCAATGTCTGTAAAGACTGAAATGGGTGCGCTGTCCCCCTCAGCTTAAATGTATACCAACTGTCCACATGATCAGAAAACGTCCTTCAGCTAAGAAAACCTCAGCAGAGATGTATAAGGAACAACTAAGCTAGTGTTTCACAGCTAAAATATATCCTGGAGAATCAGAGTGGGGGATTTTAGATGCTCAACAATCTGCAGGTCAACAGAAACCAGGAACACAAGTACTAAAGTCAAATGCAACATAAGACATTTAAAGGTGTAGAACACTGAAAAACCATTTTTAAAGATTATTTTTGATTATAATCAGTCACTCTGACATGAAAATAGTCTCCTACACCTATCTCCTGCATTAGCTTCTGACGGTGAAACGCTAGCATTTGAAAATCCTGACAGATCTACGTCACACTGTCACTTTACGTTCATGGACTCACCCATCTTGACTCGCAACGGGGAAGGCTGTTGGTTTAGCGACCAGTAAAAAGCAGAGAACAGCTCAGCTAGCAGAAGCTAACCATTAGCATTAGCAACTCCACCACACAGCAGAACTCCTCCAGACTTGTGTTATTTGTGGAGATAAAACATCAACGATGCAAAGCAAACGGAGTCAGCGGTAGAGTCCAGTTGTTGTTAACCAATCCTAGGCGAGATGTCCAAATATCAGGAAAGAAGAGTCCAAAACCTGCTGTCTGAAGCTACTTTCTCCTCCAGCTGACTTGTACTTCCTGACTAAACGAGTGTTCAACACCTTTACCTTAGGATTAATCTTTGCTGGATAAACGTCCAGAGAAGCCAAGTTGACCTCCTGACACGTTTGTAGAATTCTCTTTATCAGCAGGAGTTTGAAGCAATCATCTTCTGCTTCCCACATTGTTGTGGAATATTTTTGGTTCATTCTTCTTTTCAACATGAATTCATTTATTTGTTTTTTAGGTATGCAGGCCTTTGTTTCTGACGAGCTCTTACGCTCCAGCCACAGCGGGTGGAGGTCTGGACTTTGGCTGGTTCATTGCAACCCAGGATTCTTTTTTTTCTTTTTTTAGAAATCTTGATGCTTGGGATCATTTTGTTCCACAAACCAATTTCAGCCAAGCTTTTAGCAGCCTATTTGATAGAAGGATTTACGTTTACTCAAGAATATTTTGGTACACTGAAAACGTCCTGGTCAACTCAATGAGGCGACACTGCTGCTGAAGAGCTAGCCCACACCCCCATACCTCCACTGCCGTGCTCGACAGTTGGTGTGAGATGTTTGTGATGATTAAGCTGTGTTCCTCTTCAGTCTCATCTATTCAAAAAAATATTCCTGATGTTTTTTCAGTTGCAAAATTAGAAACCCGAGTTAGTTTTCATGCATCCTGTGTGACGACGGATGGAAATGAGCCCTTGGCAGGCATGTTTTAAGTCATGTATGTCATGTTTTGTCCAGTAATATGGACTGTTCCGATCAAATAAATCAATAAATATTCTATTTTTTGAATATTATGCTTTTTATTGGAAACTCTTCCAAACAAACCTAACAGTCATGCCTGGTCTGATTCTAGCGTGAATTAATGCATGCATTATGCATCAATCATGCATTATTACCTAGTTTATGATCGTTTTCCATGGTATAAATAATCTAATCCTTCCCAAACTGACGAGAAGCATCACTTTGTTCTGTTGCTTCTCAATAACGAGATGTACTATTCTTCTTTCACTTTTGTAAACTCAAGATAATCTAGCACGTGGGGATGTACGTTTTGCAACTAATAAATTAAATTATGAAAGGAACCAACCTTTTACTGCCCATCATTGTTTGCATTTTTATGTGGGTCTTGTCCTGCTTTCCAAAAGTCACTACACCTTCCTCCCAAACAAAAATACAGACAAACTCAGTGCCCCCTCAGTGGCATCGGTCTAATCAAAATATTAGGATTTTTTCCAAGGAACACCACAATCTATTACGTGTGATAATAAACCTGCCAGCAGACATGCAAGCGTGGAACAGAGTAGAGCTTTTCAAGGAAAGTTAGCCACTTATTTGTCTCTTATGTAATGTCAGAGACTCAGCCCACCTCCGGTTCACTCACACGTTCAACCACATTTTGAGTTTTACAAGTTGGCTTCTCTGCTGTCAGTTATACCCCACCCCTATTATTTTTGCATAAACAACCATAAACTCGTATAAATATCATTTTCTGCACCGTTGCTGCTGCAAATGTCAAACTTGTGCATAAATTAACCATAAAAAGCATTAAACTAAGTTTTGATTTATTGTGCAGGACTTTGTTGTGGAGTTCCAGATCAATGGTGAAGTTTATTGCAGAAGTTTTGGGTGTTGACAGCTATTCTGACAGCAACATGCAGAAAAGCCAGGACAGTGTTGCATTTTTAGACTTATGCAATGGGAGTCACACTGTTGACAATGTTTCCCAAAACAACATCCCAGAAGGTTATGCAGAGAGGAAGCAGGAGTCTCTGTGCAAACTCAGAGATCAACAACAAAAAGAGGGTTTAACAAACCAAACTCACCTAGTAGTAGTAGTCTGTGTGTTGCTCTGTAGATCTGTTTGTCCTTCTGGAGCTGCTTCTCTATCTTTTTGTTTGCTTCTCTTTGTGCCTTCTCCTCATTTCTCTGGTCTTCAGTTTTACTGTTGCCCAAACAACCCATCTTCCCGCAGGGAAAAAAAAACTCGAGGAAAAAATGGGGGTTCTGGGGAGGAGGTGGAAGAAGTAGTAGTGGAGGGAGGGAGGGGTGATTTGTAGAAACAAAAATAAATAAGAAATAAACTATTTCCCTGCTTTTACGCTCAGGTTTGGCAACAATGTCACACGCATGAGAGTTTAATGTTCCCGTGGTTGCGTTCAGCTGGAATTAGGAGACCAGAAAGCGGTTTTTCTGGGCAGGATACTCTGAGGCCGCCTTCTCAGTTTGCAGATTCCTTATAGGTTTTCTTTTCCTCCTTCACATGCAGTAAAATGTTTGGCTTTCCCTCTTCTCCGACAACTGTAATCCACAGCTTTTGTTAGGAGACCAAAAAGCTGGATTTCACCTCGAACGGAGGCAGCAAAAACAGCCTAATTTGCATCTCCAAAAGCCCGGGTCTTGCGTCTCACTGCTGCCCGTGACAAGGAGCTGATCTCGGCGTGCCCGAAAAGCTCGCCCGTGCTGCGGCGCGCCTCGTCTCCACGTCGCCTTTCTTCATAAACATCTCGATAAGTCAACCTTTGTGCTATTTGTCTGCGTCTCTGTCTCCCCGAAGACTATCTTTGTCCCCCAGCAGCAGGAAGGGAAATGATATTTACACCCAAACGAGCTACATGTGTGATATTCTTCTTCCTTCCGTCGTCATCCGGCTTCTTCTCATTCTCTACATCCAATCAGGCCGAAGACCGCTCCAGACTCACTGCGGCTCTTTTCCCTTTTCCCAAAATATCCCCGCAATTTGTCCTCCTTGCGCGTGATGGCTGTTCCTTGCTGTGTTTTTCATCCAAAGGGGCCTTCTCTGCCCCTCCGCTTTTGTTGCAGAAATGTGTTATCAGCCCCTCACATCACCACAAAGCCTCCAAAAACTGCGCACCGACAGTCTCCTCTTTAGGAAAAAATCCAGGATCGATTCCCGGTGAGTGCCACCACAAGAGGAAGAAAATCAAATAATAAAAGAAAAGGAAAAAGAAAACGTGACCAAGATGTCAGAATCCCTCGAAATGTATCCACGTTTCTTCTTGCAGGTGAAAAATCAACCCCCGCTGTCAGGCTCAGCTCACACACACACACACACACACGGCCTCTAAATGTTTACACACCTACAGACTGGCATACAAACATACATTTACACATATGTCCCTTTGAATCCGAGGTGGGTAAACACGCCACAGGCTTGACACTACATGTGCATTTACATTCAGAAAAAATAGGACGCGGGGTTGTTGTAGCAGCACATTCCCACCGTGAAGGCCGCTCCTCTCCGGGCCGTGTGGTCGAGGAAGGTGAAAGACGGCAAAAAACCCGATTCTTCGAGGTTTTTATTTTCTCTTTTTTTCTCTATCTGGCTTTCTCTCCCTCTGAGAATAGTAGCCTACATTGAGGAAATAGACAGCGCTGAAGAGACGCGGGGTGGGGCCACACAGCGCTCATTGAACCCTGGGAAGGAAGGACCGAGAGAGGAGGAGAGGAGAGGCCGCTGCGCTTTGTCACGTGGCTCTTGCGCGGAACTGCGTCATGACGCACGGCGGTGCGTAGAAAACGGCGCCATCTTTGAACTTAAAGCCGCAATAGCAAATTTGGAAAACAAAATAGCTTAAAACATATTTTTCATGCCTCTTAGAATTCTAATTTCCCCATTTGTGACATCACAAACGGGGACTATCTGAAATGGCTTGTTTTCAGCACATAGTTTCTAAAACCAAACACTGACCAAAAACAGATGGACAGGTTTTTTTTTTTTTTTTACAAGTTTGGTGTGTTTATAGAGACAGTAGAGACACATGGCAGCACAAAAGGTAAGTCCTGCATAATGTGTCCCCTTTACGTTCTCAGTGTGGCTTCGCTTTGAATGAATTTGTGTTTTTGGAAATATTCTGTCTGAAAGAATTAGCTTTGGTCAGTTATTTTTGTCTTTGCATTAAATGAAAGATATTGTTTAAAGTAAACTACATACAAAGGAAGGACATAGAAGTAAATAAGGTCAACCTTCTGCCTACTCCTTTTCAAACATTGCAGAATTTATTGTGATTTTTAGAAATGTCTTACAAATGCTAAATAAAATATATATGTCTGAAATCAATCAATAAATAAATAAACCAACAAAATATTTCTACTGTATTACCTGGCTTAAATTATACTTTGGAGCTATAGTTCAGTAGCCCTGAACTAGCTAGCAGTGGTGTTCTATGAGTAGTGAAGCCCTCTTTTGTCATGGAATTTCTCTAAATGTTTTAATGCTTTTGTACTTTTGACAATTCATCATTTAATATAGTCAGCGTCAGATTTTAACACATGGCAGGATAAAGACAAGTGATAATAAAGTGTTTTTTTTTTACAAAACCAGATGTCCAAACCAGTATTCACCCAATTAGGTCAGAATTCTGACCCAAAAGTCACATTTATCAGTAGATTTTTGAAGTAATTATAAAAGTTGCAACAATTATAGTGCCTAAAGCACATTTCTCTGACAGGAGCGTGTTCATACTGCCAGGTTTATTCTAACAAATATAATCAATATGCAGAACAAACCAATACTAATCCAAATATCTAACTTTTCAGAGTGAAATGTAAATACATACGTTTTGGGTCAAAGAACTCATATGTGCTGCATATATGTCAAATTAGCATTTTATCTATTATAATTATTGGCATAAAGGGAACTTTTAACTGCATCAGAAAATGTAGACAACAGCAAATCGTGAATAAGTAAATCACTAGACATATTATAATAATAGCATGTGCTGTCTGGGTAAAATCATCAGATTTGAATGTTTTAGCCAACACTAGTTTAAATAAAATAAAATAAAAATAAATAAAAACAACATGGAAAACAAAAATGAATAAATAAGCATGTAATCAGTTCTGTTTGTTGTTAGGTCTGTTTGACACTAGGTGGTAGCAATTTTCTAAATCTGACCAACAGCCTCGGTGTAGATTTCCTTTAACCAACAAGTCATTTCTAATAGTGTACAGTATTTTCATTTATCTTATCATGATTCAGCGTTTATGTAAAAGTAAAGGCCAGAATAAAAGCATTGAAAATGATTTTATGCACGTGCAGGTGAAGTCAACCTGCAAATACTGCATATTCATAAAAAACAAACTATCATCCATCTATCTATCTATCTATCTATCTATCTATCTATCTATCTATCTATCTATCTATCTATCTATCTATCTATCTATCTATTCTTTCTTCAAAAGTCATATTTTTAAAATATTCTTCGTTTATGCCTACCTTGTGTGTGTACAAATGTAGTTAGTAGGAGTGAACTGTCTTTTATTTTATGATCTAGTTTTCTCCTCTTTTTCTTAGGGAGGTAGGTTTGTTGTCATTTGGTTTATTTTCATTGGTAAGTTAAAGATGTGGCTCACTCGTTTAATCAATACATTTGCAGTGGTCTTTAGTAGGAATGAATGGCTTGTAAGTTGAACTCTGAAGAAACAAAGCTCTGGTGCGGATCTGCTGAAAATGAACCATCCTTTGGACCCTCCTAGTTGGGTTGTGTCATGAATTGGGGGCTCATCCGGGATGTTCACCCGGGACACTTAGTCTCTGCCTCGGTTCACTGGAAAAACATTTCTTCTGGACTGATATTAATCAGTAGAATACTTGTTTGTATGCTCGTGACTGTTGTGTCTATCCTGCCATCAGAGGATGGGTCCACTATGGTCATAAAGACAAGGACATGATCAGCAACAATACTCAGGTAAGCTGTGGTGTTTAAGGCTCAAGTGCTACTTAGGCATCCAAAGTGGGCCAAGAACACTTCCCTCACACCATTACACCTCCAGCAGCCTGAAGCATTGATACGAGGCAGGATGGATCCATGCTTTTATGTTGATAAATTCTGATCTGAACCAAAAACTCATCAGACCAGAAGTTTGTTGATCTTGTGTCAATTGTAGCCTCAGCTTCCTGTTCTTAACTGACATCTGGTGTGATCTTCTGCTGCTGTGTTCCATCTGCTTGAAGGTTGAAGTGTTCTGTTTGTTCAGAGATGGTTGCATCAAGGCTTTTATCATGATCCACACAACTGCAGCTCTCTAGATATTTTCTTTTTTTTGGGACCATTTTCTGTAAACCCTAGAGATGGTTGTGGGGGAAAATCCCTGTAGATCAGCAGTTTCTGAAACTCTCAGACCAGACCGTCTGGCACCAACAACCATGCCACATTCCAAGCCACTTAAATCCCATTTAATTGATTTGAACTTTAGCAAATCATCCTCACCACGTCCTCAATGCCTAAATGTGTTGAGCTGCTGTCGTGTGTAGTTTTTTGGTCAGTGAGCGTATGTGGTCAGCTGTTGATGACATCATAAATTTGGATTAACACCTGTTCCTTTCAGCCATTTCAGAAGAAACTCTTCCTCCTCTGCTCCGCATCACTTTTCCCAGGTCATCGCCCAGCTGACAGAAGAGGAAGGAACCCACTCCCACTCCGTTAATGTGATCAGTACCACCTGGCTGCCACTTACCATCTAATTCATGTGGAAATGATGAGTTTTTAAAACACTCCTTCTACATTTTGTCTAAGTGTTTGTTAAATAAATAATGACACGGTGTAATATTTCACATGATATTTATCTGAGGTTGTATTATATAAATATTTTATTGATTAGATTATCCTTTATAGTTTTTTATGGAGTTTTCTGTGAGATTCCTTCAATGTTGCTTCTTTTTCTTCAAACGTCAGAAATAATAGCATCTGCAAAATGAGTGGGATGTTTTATGAATTATAATATCTAAATCGGTACGATTTCAGTGCCTTTTCTTACTTCCTTTTGAATTATTTTATTATTTTCTTAACACAAAATTCAATATAATTATCTTTTATTATCTTACGACTATTAGAGACTTTACAAAATCTAAAAGTCTAAAACTGCCGTTGGGTCTCATAAACGCTTAGAGTTATAAATTAGGTCTGTTTTGAAATCTTTTACATTTGGAAGTAAATTTATGTTATTGATTGTCTCAGTCTTTGCAGTGATCATCTGTAATCACACCGGCGCTTTAATGGCCTCAGCCATGAATATTAGATACACTTCCCTTCACCCCACAGTGAAAATATGATGAGCCAGCCTGAGGTGGCTGTAAGGAAACAAATAGAGGTGTGTGAGGATCTGGGTTGCAGAAATCATTTCAGACATAAAAAATAAAACAGAATAAAAATTCAGCACACTGCGCACGGATGGTGGAAGAGACGCCAGGCTGTACCTACAGTCCAGTAAATGCAAAAGGCTGTCCTATCATGAAAAAGCTGCTTTTAGTGCCTTTTTGATGGCGGAAGTAGGTTTTTAAGTGAAGTAATGAAAGCAGCTCCTCCTGCGTTGGATTAGCTGCAATATGAGTATAAGAGATGTTGAGTTACAGCGCATTATATCAGAGATAGAGAGAGGTGAGGGAGGGAGAGGAGGGTGTGACAGAAACACCAGCAAAGAGCAAAGGGAGTCACCATCTCCACACAGTTCCAAACCCAGGTTGTGTTGCTCGTTTCTGGACTCATTTCATCCTCTTCTAGTCACTTTGAGCATGTTGGACCTTTCACAGCTTTACTGGAGGATGTTTTGACTAAGAGCGTGTTGATCCTCTACTCAGAAATGAGCTCCCGGGTAGGAATTTCCATCCAGTTTTCAAAGAGTTTTATCTGATAGTTTCTGAAGGAGCTGCGAGTGTCTCCGACACACGGACAGGAGCATGGCAGGGGACCTTGTAGTTGGATTACTCTTTAAAATATCACTTCCACTGCTTCTGCTGGCCGGTGAGTTCAAGCTTATTTAATGATTCTTTAAAAATGCTCATTTGGTCATAAAGGAACCCAGACACGTTGAGATAAGGTGGTTAGAGCTAATGTCAGAGATGAGATGATTAAAGCTTATATGGGTACAGATGAAGATGGTTGATATGAGGGTTTTTGCTCAGCGTGACAGGGTGTTGCTGCACAGCTCCCAGAAGGGCTTTCGTTGGGATAAATCACATTTTTATATTGATACCAGCTTTCTTATTTATTTATTTATTTATTTATTTATTTATTTATTTATTTAAGTGGATTTCACTGATTAGGAAACTTCCAGAAGTGATTCCCGTTACATGAATTGCAGTGTTATTGTTTTTAAAGGCAATGCTTTAGCTGACCTTAAACTAGTTTTGCTTGATGATGTCATTTATTATCTTTTATAAAACAGTGTATGTGGTGTTTTTATATTAAAAATCCTATTAAATATTTATCTTAACCTTATCGTGTGTACCTTTTTCACATTTTAAAAATGTCTCTGCTGAGATTTTTCTTGCTAATCCTCATTTTTGCTGTTGCAAACAATAAAAATAAATCTTATTTTTTTTGTTTCATGTTTCTCCATCTTGAGTTGAAAATTGTTATTCTCTAAATATGAACATGATAATTAACATGTCTTGCATCCATGAATTATTTATTTATTTATTTATTTATTTATTAAAGGTTAGAGAATAGCTAAATGTTTGCTCCATTATTAGAAAAATGAAAAAGAAAGTTCATGGACTTTGACACGCTTGATGTTTTACCGTTTTATTACAAGTTCCTATACTTCTGTTTGCTTTATTGTGCAAAAATGAATCTTTAAAGAACTGACTGGGAGCATAAAGCACAAAACAAACAGATATTTAGTTTCCTGCTTAACCAAGAGAAAAACAAGATGAAGATGCCAAAAATAAGTTTTCTTAATTGTTAGAAATAATGAAAAATGAGATTGAAAACTATTTTGGTATCTAGTTAATTATTTAACAGCTTTTCTGCTTGTGTTCAGTGATTTTTTGTTTTTATTCTGCACAACAGCGTCTTCCTTCCGCTATAACGGCCTCTCAGTGGTGTACTTTGTCTTTGTGCTCGCCTTGCCGCTGCTGCCAAACCCAAACCCGGTCACTCTGAAAGGTGAGATCAGCTCCACGTTCATGTCTTCACTCTGAACCACCAAACTGTGTCCAACTGTGTTCATGCAATCTTGAAGTAATTCAGTTATTTATGCCTCTATGCTATATAATCAGAAATCTGAACAGTTTTTAAATAAAGGTATTTTTAAAAATTATCTTTTTTAGTTTTAGATTTTTATATGTATCCTATGATGAGTGTGTTTAACTCTGGGGGTAAATATTATCATTTTTTGTAACATTTTTGCTAAAAATATGTAATTTTACCCAAAGCTGAAAGCATCCAGAGGCTTTCTATGAAGTATCCTCCTAAAATAAAACATCACAACTCACTTTATGAGCAATAATTTACTATTGATTTAAAAATCTGCCAATTTCAGGGGGAAAAGTGAGCCTCTCTCATCCTAAATAAAGCAAACACACCAGGAGTGCACATCAGGACTGATTTAGTTATTTTACTAGTATTTTTTCTTGACTCTTTAGTTTATTTCTTGTCTGCAAACAGCATCTGCTGCTCCATCTTTGCTTTGAACTGGTCCAATTCAAACTCTGCACAGCAAATACAAAAATAAAACCAGCTGGGTGATAAATAATCAGTCAAATATCAGCTGCTTTTTTGTTTTTGGATTTGAGGAGCAAACATAAACATCCTGCTAATTTGAGAAGATTTTTAGCATTTTTAAATGACAGATGGTCCATTCAGTGACAATGAAAAACTGTTTTAGAACAAAATCAGGCAAATTCCAACTAGAAATAAAAACTAAAGAACAACTTGTGAGGAAATTTGTAATTTCTTTCTGAAGTCTGATTTATTTTCTCTTTCTATTATCTCGTCTAATGTATCTGTTCTAAAAATAAAATACAAGTTGATGTTGGGTGGAGGCGGAGCGGGATCATTTTACTCTAAACTGGAAGTGTGACATAACTGAGATTTTTATTGATTTTTTTGCAAAAGGTGGCCTTCTGATGTTTAAATAAAATACACTGTAAGAAATAAAATTTTGAATTTACTTAACTAAGTTAAGTAATCTGGTTCCACTAAACCTAGTTGCTTGAATTTAAGGAGTAATATATGTTGTTATGTTAAAATAAATGTGTATTACTCTTTACTGCTGCTGTCAAGCCTCTTCTAAAGAAAAGCAAACTAGATAATTATAGACCAATCTCTAGTCTTCCCTTCATTGGGAAAATTGTTGAAAAAGCAGTTATGATCCAGCTGAACAACTTCCTGGAGACAAACAACCTCCTGGATGGTTTTCAGTCAGGCTTCAGACAACACCACAGCACTGAGACAGCACTGATTAAGGTAGTAAATGATATCCGTATGAATACAGATTCAGGCAAAACATGTTTTAGTGATGCTCGAGCTCACTGCAGCTTTTGATACTGTGGATCACAGCATCCTATTAGATAGACTCATAAACTGGGTGGGACTATCAGCTACAGTCCTTAGTTGGTTCCAGTCATACCTTGCTGACAGGGGTTATGTTGTTTTTATTGGTGAACATAGATCAAAGCAGGTCACTATGACATGTGGTGTCCCCCAAGGCTCCATTCTTGGGCCACTGCGCTTCAATCTTTACATGCTCCCCCTGGGTCAGATCATATACAACAACAACATTGCCTATCATAGTTATGTAGATGACACCCAGATCTACTCTATCACCTAATGAATCCGGTCCCCTAGACTCACTCTGTCAGTGTTTGGAGCAAGTTAATGACTGGATGCAGTCAAGTTTTCTTCAGTTAAAGACAAGACAGAAGTTATTGTCTTTGGGAATAAAAAACCGAGGATGGAAGTTATTACTCAACTTGGCTCTAGACGAATAAAGACTAAGACTCAGGTTAGAAACCTTGGTGTTACCATTGACTCTGACCTGAGCTTCACTGGTCACATTAAGGCTATAACCAGATCAGCATTTTATCATCTCCATCAATTAGCAAGACTCAGAGGTCTCATGTCGAAACAAGACCTAGAGAAACTAATTCATGCGTTCATCTGCAGCAGACTAGATTATTGCAATGGTCTCCTGACTGGGCTTCCAATAACAGCCGTAAAACAACTGCAGCCCAATTAGTCTGAATGTAAAATGTTTTATGCGTAGTGTTTGTGTCAGCAGAACAAATGTTAACGTGAACCTTTAATTTGTTAAATCATCAGCGTGTAAATGCTTGTGTTCCTTTTCTGTATTAAACCGCTGTAATCTGATAAAGTATCGGCGACCCCCCTCCCTCAAAGTACTTTGTAAAAGGGGAAGTGGTTGGAATGATCAAATCAATTATGCATAGCCTGGTAATTACAGAGAGGAATTAAAAGATGTGATGTCAGCAGTCCTCTCTCGCTGCCGTCACTTCTCCTCTGCTTGACGCTGGCGGATCCCGGTCATTTACCTCGCCCTGATTCCATTCTGCTCTCCTTCGGGCTAATTGATGAAGTGCATGTTCATCCCGTGTGTGTGCAAAGTGTTTCATTTGTGCAGCCACCTTTACTTTGGAGAGCCTGTGTGTTTGTGTGTGTGAGAGGTTTAAGTGAAACAATGCTTTTAGTAAAAACGGTGAACATCAACATCACATTTGCTGGCTCAGCTGCTGCTGCTGAGCCACATCAGCTTTTAATGCTTTGTGTCTCCAACGTTTTGATTACAAGAGTGAAACTCTAAACCCACGTTACAGGATGGTTCTTTTGTTTGAATTTCAAAACAAATTTCTTGCACGACCACTGGTTTTCAACGCTTTTCTTTTGAGAAATATCATAAATTGGCAATATTGAACCACAACTTTATTGGAAAGTGGAGATAATTTCAACAATTACACATTGAATATGTTTTACGAGCCAATTAAGTAAGTTGTTTTTGTCTTTTTATGCTTTTTTGTTTTGAATATTCCAAAAAACAGTTAAGACATTTGTTCTGTCTAATCACCATACATTGTCAGATTGGCATACACGTATTACAGCGTATGCCTATCCGAGAGCACAAGTCTGTGAAATAGGTATACGCTGTCAGATCATAATACACTTTGTTTTAACAACCGTATGACACCCTGACTTGTCAATTTGATGTATTTTAAAGCTTTATTATCTAAACGTTTTGTAGGGTTAGAAGGTGGTAGAATAAATAATTGTAATACACATTCATCAGTTCATTTTTGTGGATGGTAAAACATGATGAACACAATCAACAAACATTTCCTTCGTACTTTGCTGTCTGTATGCTGAACTGACGGCTCCTCAGAACGTAGCGGAGGTTTAGATGATTGCAAATGTGCGTGCATGTGCATAAACTGCATGTATGGTGCTCTGATATGTGTGATGCTCTGTCAGAACACCTGGCATGCTTGTGCAGGAGTAGTGCTCAAAACAGGGGAGAAGGACGCACAACAGACCACAATCTGTGCTCAAAGTCCAAAAGACAAAAAGTACATCCAGGAATTTTCTAGTTTTCCTGCTTCAGCTTGAATACAGCAGGTGTCTGTCAGATTGTCAGAGAGAAGCATTACATTTCCCAATGAGCAGCAGAAGTGTGTTGTTAGCTCTTTTAGCAGCAGCTTCTGCACAAAGACTGCCTCCACGTTTATTTCAGACAGAGCAGAGATCAAAGCGATCGTAAACTCCAACAACTTGTTTTGACTTCATTAAAAATTTCTTCTCCTAGTTCTTTTTGCTGTTCTCTTCAGGTAAAACCGGTCAGTTCCTGCGGTTCATCATCTACACCAGTCTGACCTTTCTGACCCTGCAGTGTTTCATGCAGATCCCCTTTGCCTACATCCCTCCACATGGTAAAAAAAACATACTTCTTGCATTTCTTAGACTAGTTCTTTATTTTTATTTTATTCCTGGTCCCCAAAAGACCTCCAGACAACAGCTTTTATGGCCATTTATGTTTCCTAACAGTCAGCGGCATCTGGGAAGACATCCTCTACCATTTGGGAATTGTGAGGTATGGAAACTTTTTATTTAGTGTTTTATTTTACTGTTTATGTTTGTGGCGTTCTCATCAGCTGGTGTTGCTTCATTTATCTGAGCCACTCGCTAAAAGCCGACAGTTCCTCCTCCTGCATTACTTTGTGCTGCTGTTGTTTATGATTACATTCTGAAGCAGAAATAAACACGTCCACGTTTCTGCAAGTCAACATTCGTGCTGCATCATTAAATTTTATGTTAAAATCATTGTTCTGCAGATGGGACATCGATGTGTGTTTGGTAAAGATGTTGAGTTAGAGAAAAGAGTAGAACTTGATATTTTTATTGCTTACAGAACACCTTTATGCCAGCATGTTGTCCCTGGCCTCTAAGTAAAAAACTTGAAATCAGTCAACAATGAAAAAAGTGCAGTTTATATTTGTTGCAATCATATATTTTGATAAATTTTACATATGCATGCTGCTGTTTTGATAAACGAGGTGAGCATTTCTGTCATTCGTGTTTTACCAGATTCAGTTCGGTTGATCCAGGAAATGTCGTGCGCCTCTTGGCCCCAGATATCGGCCTTCTCTTTTCTACGTTGTTCATCCTGAGGTTGTGCAAAAAACTACTTCGCACTGTTCCTCAAATCAGCCTCCATGAAAATGGGATCCCGCCCTCGAACCCAGATGTAACACCACACACACACACACTGCACAAACGTGTTTAATTTGATGTCTAAATGTTGTGCAGTGAGTCAGATGTTTTGTGGGTCTTGCAGGACGGGGAAACCTCTGAGTCAGAATCGGAGGAGGGGAGTTTCACAGAAGGCTCGTCTTTTGACAGCTCAGACGAAACCACCGTCCCAGTTCAGTCCGGACCGCCGCAGTTTGTCCAGAAACTGATCATGTTTGCCGCCGGATTGAGGCTGTTGCTGTCCGCAATCATGAACACAGCAGGGCAAGTGGTGGTGACTCTGCTGCTGGGGCTGGCAGGTACAGACACACGAATGCAGGTGAAACTGTAGTTTTTACAATCATAACATGTGCTCTGACTAATTTATCATTTTTCTCTGCTTCTTGTCATGCGGTGCTTCTGCAGGAATCACACTGCCCTCTCTGACCTCTGGAGTGTACTTTGCAGCGTTTCTTGGCCTGGTGTGGTGGTGGATATTCAGCCGCTCCATCAGCATGCTCGTTTTCAGCTCCTTGTGTGTGATGATGGCCATCTTCAGCGGTGGACACCTGCTGGCTCTTTACTTCTATCAGCTGCCCCTTTTCCAGCAGCTCGTACCGCCAGATGATATTTATGCCAGGTGCAAGAAAGAATTAACATAAATATTGGAATTTTTGCTAACTGATTAAAATAATGCAAGAAGTGCTTAAATGTGCACCTTGATCAGAATCAGGCGATCGGAGTGTTTAGTTTAGTCAAGGAGGACAGATCTTTGAACAGTTGCTGACAATCAGCCTGGGAAGGATTTCAGAACAATTCATAAACAATTATAGTCCTCTTCAGGGAGAAATATTCATGAGTGGAAAACATTTCAAACTGTTGCCAAATTTCCCTGCAGCGGACGTGGCAGCAGGATCTTATAGCAGCGAATGTGCAGCTTTGAAATAAACAGCGTGGACTCGTCAGGTTTCAGTTTGATAGTAAGATCAAGGAAATAATGAAAAACGTGGATCTTTTGGAAAAGTTGCAGGTGAAATTTCTGCTAAAGAAGCCTGGCAACCTGATGTGACGCTTAATCTGAACAAATTGACAGATTTGATTTGATCTGAAGCACTAAAGGGGATGTATTATGACTTCTTTTTAGTTCAAATATTTCTATTGTTGATATAAAACATGTTCATGAAGTTCTTTGCACAAAATTTCATTCATATGAATCAATTTCACCAGTTTTTCTCAACATTTTCAGTACCTTCCAGAATGAGTCGTTTTAGAGCTCTGTTACTTTAAGATAACAAGCTGATCCTGGCCACGCCCACCCATCCCCTGATTGGCTGCTATAAGCTGAGAAGCTCTGATACCTGGGATGGGCTCAGAATAGAGCCGCTGCTCTTCCAGTAGCAGCTTTCTTGAACGTGAGATAGTCTTACGCTAATTTCCCCATTTGTGACATCACAAATGGGGACTTTTTGAAACAGCTTGTTGCAGGCTCATATTTTCTAAAACCAAACACTGACAGAAAATGGATAGATGTTGTTTTTTCACATTTGGAATGCTTATAGAGGCAGTAGAGACCCACGCGGCAGCATAAAAAGATC
Organism: Aphyosemion australe; assembly: GCA_006937985.1. Taxonomy (NCBI): domain Eukaryota; kingdom Metazoa; phylum Chordata; class Actinopteri; order Cyprinodontiformes; family Nothobranchiidae; genus Aphyosemion; species Aphyosemion australe. The sequence continues at coordinate 234,516 of SSNS01000472.1, forward strand.
GAAAATGTGACCTCAGCTTGCATGAGATGCTGCAGCATGACATAAAGGAGAGAGTGATGCATAAAGTCCCATGAATCCTCCATGAACTGAAGCGGTGGTGTGAAGTTTAAGTTTAAGAGGAAAATAAGTTAAGACATGAAAAAATTCAGAATTTTTTACTTTTGGAAAGTTCTTTAAATTCACCTTTTTGTAAGTTTTCCACATTTTATCCCATAAATTTCCTGGGATCACCACATCGTCACCCCGCTCTCCTTTTCCAGGTTGTTTGGTATGACGGGGGTGATCAGAACCACCAGCTCACACCCACACAGTCTCGGTCTGCACCGCCACGTCTGCTGGCCGGACTTCATCAACCCTTTGGTTCTCCTGCTGCTCTACTACACGCTGGTGGCTCTGCTGCACAAATGGGTCCACATCACCAAGGAGGTTCGTAGAAACATGTTCAGGTGTAAAAACCATACACCTGCTCCCAAGTTTTAGCACAAGGCAGGAATACCACCATGAAAGATATTATAATGTTTTAACTGATTTGAAAAGCTTGTGCTGTTGGTTTTCTCAGGAGGTTGCTGATGTTGAGGAATGTGACAGTCCATTAGAAAGTCCAGAACCTCCTCCAAGCTTCTCCAGGGTCATCTTCATCTCAGGGGAGAAGCAAGAGGTTGTTTTAATTTGTCAAATATCTTATAATTTAACCACTGTTTACTTCGTAGATCAGGCATTTATGAGTACTAGAAACATCTGTAGAAGTCGACCTCCTGCTATCAACATCAACTCAAATATCTATTTTTTCAGCTTTTAAGCAGCACAGATGAAGAAACCTATTTGCCTGATGAGGTAAACTGTTTTCAGCTAAATTATAGATCCACAGGTTTCCCTCCCACTTGATCGCATTAGTAAAATGTCCATCTTGTCCTTCAGCCAATGATTCTGATCTCTGGAAGATCTTGGCAAAATGTCCACAGCAACAGCGTTGGATGTCTGCTTGAAGGAGCTGGTTACACAAACTGTTACGCTCCGACCAATTATGAAGAAAGAGACTCTCCTCCACACGGTGATCACAGTTGCATTGCACATTGCAAACAAATCCCCTTTTTTAAACTCTAAAATGTATTTATTTGTTGTTTTTCTTTGGTTCCAGAGGCGGAAGTTGAGTTTAAAGTAGAAGAAAACGAGGAAGTCTCACAGAGTCTGACAGAAACCTCACCTGCAGCCTCGGGCCCCAGCGGTCTGGTGGTCTTTGGGCGGCTGCTGCAGAAACACAGCTATGTCAGCGCCCTCGTCATCATGATGGTAAAATGCAAACGCTGATTCGATTTTAGAAAAGTTTATTTTTTTGTGGATCGAAGTGGCAGAGGACGGATATCCAGAGGATTGGTTATGTGGTTCTGCAGGACCCATAGTTTAACTAAACCGTGGTTATTACAGAGCTGTTATTCCTTCAGCGGTTCCAAAGTGCTTCACAGATTTGTTGCCACATTCACTTACTCACACGGGTCGGTGGTGACGGAGCTGCCTGGCCACTGGGAGAAGTTTTGAGATAATCACGGAGGCTGGGGATAAGAAAAAGCTGGTCTACCACATGATTATTAACAAGGGCTGCATTCCATTTAGACGTTCTGCTCATTCTACGGAACAAATAGCACGCACAGCTGCGGAAGTGGAATGCAGCCATCGTTAATACATCTGTGCCTTCCTTCCTGGTTCCTTGTGAAAAAGGCTTATTGATCAATGGAACATCTTCAGATAGATTTTAATTCTTTCCACCAGTAAACCCTGATAGTGGTTGAGTTGGAAGCTCATTGCTCAGACGATCAGGCGTAAAGGATAAAAGGATAAAAGGATATTGTAGAGCGAAGGTGGATGGTGCGTGATATGATTCAGCTGGAAATGGAAGACTCAAATCAAACTCTGCTCCAGGGTCCTATTAAACTCAGAGGTGGTTTGTTTACTTTTTGATATTTAAACAAAAATAAAACGCTTCGTGTGAGTGAAGTTAGTTTAAGTTCCTTCATCAGGACGTACTGCGTGTTTACACACAGGTGTGGAGCATCACTTACAACAACTGGCTGACTTTCGCCTTGCTTGTGTGGTCCTGCATCATTTGGATGATGCGAGACCGCCGCCGTTATGCTATGATGTCTGCGCCTTTCCTCGCCATCTACGGCACCGTCCTGGTGTTTCTGGGCTTCCTGAGCGGGCTGCGTCTGAGCCGGGCCGAGCTGTACCCCGGCCTGCCCCCGGCGGTGATAGTGGACTTTGACCTGAGCAGCTATCACCCTGCCCCCTGCATCCACCTGGGAGCCAAGGTGAGCTGGGTTATGGAGGGAAAATGGTGACACTAACAAAGATTCCCGTTTAAAACATCTGGAACGTAAAACTGCTGGTCTTGATGTTGTGTTTGCCCTTCAGGTCTTCTACAGCTTCAACTTTTGGTTGATGTTTCGCCAGCAGCTGAAGGAGAGACAGGAGGAGCAGAGCATGAAAAATAAATCTCTGGAAGAGCTCAAAGACATGCCACGTAATTAAAAATTTCCTGTCCAGTGGTGCTCCCAGAAAATCTTCATGAGGGGGCCAGTGAAAATTTGGGGTGGCACCAGATTGGTTCCTGTGGTAACGCTGGGAGAGTTTAGCCCGTAGCTGTGCATTGCTTCTTTATTCTGTTTTATTAAAATGCAAAAGGCCTGTGCATCCAACACAATCACCTCAAATTTAAGAAACACAAAAATTTCAGCAAAAAGACAAAATTTCAGTTGTTTTGGTTATTGTTTCAAAATTTATTGTTTTAGATTTTTAAGACAGTTTAATTTGCCTATTTCTGTTTCAACAAAAACACCCACAAAACTGTTGGGACTTACACTTTTTGTAAAAATGGCAAGCCTCAGTGACATACATATAGATATTTAAATTGTGATTTATTAAATTAATTGTTTATTAAAATTTTATTAAAACAAATACATTCATTGGCTGTAAAACGTATGCCTTGATTAAAGAAGATGAATGTATGGTTTATGTGAACATGAATGGGATTTACTATTTGGGGTCGGGGATGGTCTTCCTTGGGGGGGGCAGCACTGCTTGGGGGCACCACTGTTCCTGTCTTCTGAAGGTCTCATGTGACAGAATATAACATCTTTTTGTCTCGTTGTTCTTGTTCTCTTCCCACCAGCGGAGGAAAGTCAGCCGTCCCCTCTGGTGGCAATGCTGATCTCAGGTGTTAAAGGGGTCCTGGTGAAATACTGGATCCTCTTTTGCTGCTCCATGTTCTTTGTAATCAGCTTTTCTGGAAAGGTATGTGATACCACTATGAGATAAGACACAACTTGTGCTTATGTCTTGCTTTATTTTAGAAATTTAAATATCGTGTAGACATTTGAAAAGATTAGAAGTATAAAGATAAATTAAATCCATGATGGTTATAAAAGCAGCAAAGAAATAACTGTCCTGTTAACTTTGAATTAAAGTTACTAATTTGTGTTTCATTTAATCAGGTGGTCGTCTACAAAATCCTCTACATCGTCCTCTTCCTCTTGTGTGTGGCTCTGTACCAGGTCAGTGCAGCGCACCATTTCTTACTTACTTTGTCAGGAAGTAGTGATCTTAACCATAACCCTTGTGCACTAATTGCTTATATCTTATATAAACAGTGCCGATGAAAAGAAGTATTCCAATTTTTTCATCGTTCTGACTCATAATTCATTCCATTTTTATATTGTTTCTATTGAACACATATAAAGTGAACCAGATTGATTTAATTCTCTTGAAATTCCTTGATAAAATTTAGTTTATTGATCTATTTACTTCACGTTGTTTTTTTATTTGATGAGGGTCATATTGTCACAGTTCAGGTGCCGCTTCTGGTCCTCTTACATGTGTCGTCTACGGTGTTCGACGATGATGCAAAAACAGATCAAAGATGATTTTAACTAAGATCACCTCAATTTAAAAAAGGTTTTTTTTACTCGTAGGACTTCATTGTTTTGTTTTTTAAACGTTAGAAGCCTTCTAACTGGATAAAACGGTCACCATCATGGCTGGGCATCAGTTTGGACCGGCTCGCTCAGAAATATGGATTCAACAGGAAGCAGCTCTTAAGGTGTTTTCGTTAGCTGCTGCATTATATTACAAGTGAAACCTGATAACAGAGCTGCCTAAATGGGTTAAAGGAATACAAAAAAGACATTTTTACTGGTCTGGCACTGATCAGATGGCTTCTGCTTCACTTTAACTTTTCTATCTTTGAAAAAAGAGACCCCTAAAACACCCTAGTCCTCAAAATCGTCAGAAATCTCTTAAATGTCTTTTCGTTTAAATATTAATCTGTTATTCCCAATGCCTGCTGCCCTGACTGGAACTCTAGAAAACAGACAATGCATCCTTCGTTTTCTGCTAAAAGTATTGATTATGACTAATAAGCTCATGCACAGGCCTTTTTTGCCACAGTTTCACTGGTTTTCCTCCCCCCACATTATGTTTCTGCTGACCTTTTAGCGAGACAGGAGGCACTTACCAGAAGGCCTAATGGCTGCAGAGACAACATTGTGTGTCTATTTGGGCAACATCAGCAACACCCTGGTGTGTTACATACCTCATGGATGAGGAAAACAGGCTGCGGGGCCGTTAATAGAGTTGGGAATGTTATTCTGTTGTTATCTTCTCTGGAAGTCAAGCTCAGGAGCTGCAAACGTTTGAGACACAATTTAAATATGTGAAGTTTATTATGCTGTGGTGCTCCGTGTCTCTTCTACCCTCAGATTCGTTATGATGTTTGGCGCCGGGCTCTGAAGACGTTCTGGGCGGTGGTGGTGGGTTACTCCATGGTGGTGTTAATAACCATCTACATGTACCAGTTCAGAAGTGTCTCTGCTCTGTTCAGACAGATCATGGGCATGTCAGAGGAAGGGTGAGTCCCACTATATGAGCTTTTAACGACCAGGTTCACTGAGAAAACAGTTTTTTACTTGTTATTTTTTAAATACGATCAGTCTGAGTTTCACATGCAGTCTTCTACCCCTATTCCCTGCATTATCTGCCAATAGAAAATAGACGGGGTAACTCTTGGATTACAAAAGACAGTCAGATCTATGTCACATAGAAGATTAGCATTCACCCATCTTGACTCACAACGGGGAAGGCTGTTGTTGGTTTAGCGTCCAGGAAACAGAGAACGTCTCGGCTAGTAGAAGCTAACCGTTAGCATTAGCAACTCCACCACACGGCAGAACTCCTCCAGGCTTGTGCTATTTGTGCGAACACTTTTCTGACTCTCCAGACTCCGTGACCTGGGTTTGGAAAGATACAGCACAGCGGAGCTGTTTGCACGCATCCTACTTCCTGCTGCTTTCCTATTGGCTTGTATCCTCCAGTTGCACTACTTCAACTTCGACTTCCTGACTCTAACTGACCTGGATAACGTTCCTGTCAGGCAGACTTCCAGGTGAGACACGGGCATGGGACTCGCTGAAAGATGCACGAATACAAAAAGTCGCCCAACATTCAATACGCTAACACTTTCTAACAAATCCTGTTTATTCTAACGTCTGTGCTGTCTTTGTCTGATTGTTTTGTTTTTATCCAGACAAGAAGAACTTGAGGCTTCAGTCAATCTGATAGCAGACATGTAAACACCTCATTTGTTGTCTCACAAACATCCTGTTATAATTATTTTTGAATTAGATTGTAAAGAGCATCCCAGTTATTTTGATACATTGTCATCTGGACCAACCAAGGTTTTCCTTGTTTGTCATAAGTTACCAATTTAGAAACCGTTTGATGTAGGAATGAGTTTTTGGTCAGAAAATATCCTGTGTGTTTATATTTAGAGGAGTATAATGACCATTTAAGGAAATATAGATGCTATTTTGGGCTTGGTACTGAAATGTTTTCATTCAATTTCCAGCGTTAAAGAAAACATTGAAAAGTTACAGACAAGGTAAGATTTATTCATTTATTAATGATCTGAATAAAGATTTTTGTACACTGAACCCCTTAAGTTAAGGGTTTGATTGATTCAATTCCCTGAAAATGAAAACATACCTTTTGGTTTGACAGACTTGTGAAGGAGCAGATGGAAAGCGGTAAAAGTCAGGAGACCCTGGACAGCATCAGACTGCAAACCTCCTCTGAGAAAGGAGCCGAGGAGCAGCAGGAGACAGCAGAAGATGGTAACTACTCATCAGATCCTTGGTTTATGCTTGGTTAGGAGTCAGAAAATAAACTAACCAGGTTAAATTTATGTTTTATTTTTACTCCTAAACTCAGAAACTATTCCAATCAGCCGTGAGGAAAAGTGGGCCATGATTGTGGACCGGGCCAGCCTCCTCCTCCTTCAGGGTGTATCTGGACTTCACAGGCTGCAGGAGCTGAGCTGGAGACTAATGGAGCTCCACAGCCTCAAAATCGTCTCCTCTGGCATCATCTGGGTGTCGTTGCAAGAGGTAGGATGCTTCATCTGATCTATGCGTGTCCACGGTTCCTGCAGAAGACACTTTTTCAAAATCAAACTCATGTAGCAATATATTCCATATTTATGTGTTAAAGAGAAGAACATTTGTGATCGCTCTCCATTTCCCCCCCAGGTTTCACTGATGAACTTCCTTTTTCTGGTTCTATGGGTGTTTGCGCTCCCGTTCCCACGGTTACGACATCTGGCCTCCAGCATCTCTGCCGTGTGGGCCTGCGTCATGGTGGTGTGTAAGATGTTTTACCAGCTCAAAGTGATCAAACCTCTCGATTACTCCTCCAACTGCACTGCTGTGAGTTCAGCTTTGTTCTCAGTTAACATGTTTTTTTTTTTTTAATTCTCTGTTTTAATCCACAAAAAATCCACAAAAACGACCACCGTCTCTCTGATTCTCTGGTTTGCTTTGGTGATTTAGAGCTTATTGGCCTCCAATAGCACTGACCTGGATGATGCAGCAGAGCTGAGGGGGAACATGATGGAGCTGCTCCGGAGGTCCATCCTCTACACTGATCCCGTTGACCCCGTCTACTGGTGTGGAGCGCTGAGGAAGTGCGAAGGCAGAATCCTCCCCTGTCTGAGGGTGGGATGAAGTTCTACAACAGTTCAATTTGTTAGCTTTTGCTTTGGATTCCAAACAATCTTATCAAAATACTTTAATTATAGGAGCAAGAGCAAGTAAATTTAGCCAAAAACACTAAAATTACTCACTTAAATTAAAGTTTTATAAACATATCAAAGATCTCCCATTGTGTCTAAGTTTTGTTATTTTCTTTTTTAGAACCACCTGATGGTGCTTGGGTTGCTCGTTTTTGAGGCAACTGTTCATCGCCACCAGCTCTATTTCCGTCTCCATAACGACCTGAAGCCTCCTCCCTTCAGCATCATCTTCCACGGCGTCACGAGGCAGCATCTTGACCACGGCGTCCTGCCCTGCATCAAATACTTTATCAACTTCTGCTTCTACAAGTTTGGACTGGAGGTTTGTTATTTTGTTGGAATCTGAAATGTACGTCTGCACCTGGGCTTATGTGCATCACTTTTTGTTTTAGATCAGTTTAATCGTGGCAGTGAATGTGATCGGTCAGAGGATGGATTTCTACGCCTTGCTTCATTCCTGCGTGCTGATTGCGGTGCTGTTTCGGCGCCGCAGGAAGGCCATCGGGGAGGTGTGGCCTAAGTACTGTTGCTTTACAGCTGGGCTGATGGTGTTCCAGTACCTGCTCTGCATCGGCATCCCTCCTGCTCTTTGTGTCGGTGCGAATTTTTTAATCACCTATAAAGAGATCTCATGTTTTAAAGTCGTACTATGCAACTTTTTCATATTTTTAAATCATGTTCTTGAGCCAGTATGTGCTAAAATGACCCTTTACTGAAATGTCACTCAGACCCCCACCACCCTCTGTGGCCAGAATACCACACTTGCAACTTCAGAGTGGCGGTCCGGTCCCTGTAGGACTTAATAAAGTAGAACTGACATGTCTGGCACTGCAGTCTGCTTCCAGCATGTTTTAGATCATGAACACAGCTGATTTGTTTGATTTAGTGATGAACCGCTCCTGTAGACACTAATGAAGGCTGAGGAGACATTTCAAGGTGTTAAAAAGGCTTCACTGTTGGTTTTGCTAACAGACACTAGGGGGTGCTAAAAGCAAACCCGAACTATAAAACTGTTAAATGCAGTTTCTGGCCAGCAGAGGGTGACAGAGTGCTGTCCAAGCTCAAGTTTCTGACTCAAGAACCACTGAAACCAGTTTGAAAGCAGTAGCTTAAAGTGTTACAAACTCTTTAGTGTGGATTATTCCAAATCATTTACTTATGTTAAATTTAATTTTGACAGATTATCCCTGGAGAACTGCAGCTCAGCCTTTAACCTCCAATGTTATCAAATGGTTTTATCTGCCTGACTTTGCGATGAGACCGAATCCATCCTTTATCTTTTGTGAGTACATCCTCCTTGTTCTTTGTAATGTCCTTTAAGTGTACCTGGGTTTGCCTGATTTGACTCTTGTTGCCGCCTGCAGACGACCACCTCCTGCTGCTCTGCTCGTCTCTGCAGTGGCAGGTTTTTGTGGAGGAGAACCGAGCGGCGGTGCGCCTGCTGGCCGGAGACAATGTGGAAATCAGCCGCAGCCTGGATCCTTGTTCCTTCAACCAGTTCATACCTGTGGACAACTTTCTTCACTGCAGGTCACAAATGCTGTCCCATTATTAGTCTTTTTGAATGAACAGCTCTGTCATTGGCTATCAAAACATCCTGCTTTAAATTTTTTACCATGTACTTACAGTAAATTACATGAAATGTGTGTTTTTTAAAGGAAACTCACTGTTGAGATCTAATTTTAGAATCTGACCAATAGCAGAAAATAACCTCAACGCCATGTTGGAGCACCTAGTTCATCAGGAGTCCATCCTGCTGACTGTGGTCATTTAAGAAGCTATAAATATTAATTTATGCACATTGTCAAACCCCATCAGCATCAGCAGAAAACTCATTTTGTTTAGGAGGCGATGAGCTGTTTTTCCTATGTGGTCCTCAGGTGTTACCTGGACATGGTGAAGGTTTTTGTTTTCAGCTACTTCTTCTGGCTGGTGCTCTGCCTCATCTTCATCACCGGCACCACGCGGATCAACATCTTCTGTCTCGGCTACCTGGTGGCTTGTTTCTACTTCATGCTGTTTGGCGGCAGCGTGCTGATGCAGCCAGTCAGGTACATCATCCGCCTGTGGGACTGGCTCATCGGCTACACCTGCTTTGTCATCGCCATGAAGAACTTCCTGTCTGTAAGTAACCAAACAGGAAGTCCAGCGGTTGCACGAGGAGTGACTGACTTTGTACTGCCTCTTCTCGTTCCTTCAGCTTGGCTCTTGTGGTTACCTGGACAGCCTTTTGAAGAACAGCTGCTGGTTGATTCAGGCCTTCAGCATGTTCTGCACCATCAAAGGCTACGACATCCGTGAGTGTCTGGAATGATTTGTGCTTCTGATCTTTTTTATTTTGTGGCCTGGAACGACCCACACTGCTTCCATGGGAGTGAGGTCACATCTTCTCCGGAGGAGGTTGTGTAACTCCCTTTCCAAAGCCCAGGTGGTGAGGTCTCTTATCTCTTTAGCTGCACAAGGCCAGACTATGAGGAAAACAGTTTTTAATTGAAACCAATCCATGTGAACTTGTTGAACTCATGAATAATGAGCAGTTATCATAATAAACATCAAAACAATAAAAAAAATATGAGAAAGATACATTTTTGGATTGATTTACTCTTTTAGTTATGCCTTACAGAGATTGACTGATATAGATTTTTCTGATGCTGATATTTTTAGAGGTTCTGGTCAGCCGATGGCTGATTTTTATGTCTGATATCTCAACGTTTTCTGCATGTTAAAATGTCACATTAAAAACAACAATGGATGAACAGCATTTCTAAAGCTGGATCCGTTTTTGAACGTTGAATTCAGCCGCCTCTCGAGTCCTAATTTGTGCACTGCTCAGTAATAAAACCAGACCTGACCAAAGTTAATCAAACAAATCAATAAACAGAAGAATTAAATATAAAAAACCTGGTAAATAAAAATAAACGTCAGTTGAAAATATTGTTTTAAAGCATTTAAATGTTTTTCAGGATCGTAAATATACATTTAAGTAAAATTTGGGAGCAGCATCGGGCTGCCTGCGGATGTGCCTGACTTTAAACCAAATTTAAATCCCTGACTTTACAAATAGATTTTTTATGAACATCTTTTTTTCTCCTCAGCTGAGCCCGATGATCAGTGTGAGCTTCCAGAGGGGGAAGCCGGCATCGTCTGGGATGCCATCTGCTTCACCGTCCTCCTGGCACAAAGGAGAGTCTTCCTCAGCTACTACTTTCTCTACGTGGTGTCAGATCTCAAGTCCTCTAAGATATTAGCCTCAAGGTCTGAACCTTAAACTCAATTTTAAACTTTACAAACAGGTCAGTGACGGTCAAAAAGCTCGAAACCCAAAATAATCAGCTAATATTTCTGATTTCACCCTGTAGTACCCTGGTTAATATGCTATTTTCATTGTTGCTCAAAGGTTTGTGCAGCTGTAGAAACACAAGCAGCACGAGTTAAATCCATGTTAAAATGTTCTGCGTGTTTCTCTAAGAGGGGCTGAGCTGTTTGAAGCCAACGTGAAGAAGAAGATCGCAGCCAGACTGGAGATGGAGAAGAAATCTGTGGAGACGCTGAAGAGACAGTAAGGCCGTGCAGTAAAACAGCAATGAAATCAATTAATGGATCCAGTTTATAGTGATGATTAGCACATTTTCCATCTCTAGTTCCCATTTATCTGCTCTTGAAGGAGTAAACAGTGTGTAATGAACCTTTCCCTTCACTTCCTGTAGGATGGAGAAGATTAAATCTAAACAGAAGACTCCTCCTACGGCTAAAGACAAAGAAGTTTCCACAGATCAGGATCAGGCAACACCGGGTATCAAAACATAATCTCTTTCATGTTTTTAGGTTCAAATACTTTAATTAACACAGATTTCAGCTGTTTATGTGTTTAAAAGTCACCAATAAACCCCTAAAAAGGAATATTCTAATAGATTTGTGATGCTAAACAAAAATAATGAAACTCCAGTAAAGCTTTTCTGTTTGGGTATTAAAATGTCTTCAAACATTTAAAACTAAAATCTAATTGTGATTGTTGACGTTTCGAGGGAGTTGTCGTGATTTTGTTTCACAGCGATATGAGGGTTTTTACTAATGTGGTTTTCGCTGTGTTCTCTCCACGTTAAAGAAATCTTTACGCAACTCTTTGATCACTCAGAGGAAGCGAGTCATGAATAAATAAACACAATAAACTTTTGTTTTACAGATGATGATGAGAAGGCAAAGAGAGATGCAGGAAAATGGTGGAAGCCCTGGGTCTCTCAGCCTGGAGGTGAGCAGAAGCATCTCCATGTCGGAGCGCGAGGAGAAAAGTAGTTAAAAACAATTAAAACAAGGGAACAGGAAAGATTTCCATAAGATTTTACTGATTGCTTCCTTTGGGTTATTCAGATGCCTGCCTGTGTAGTGATGTAACTTTGATTTTGTTGTTTAATGCAGTGGAAAACAACTGTGGCTACCACCTGTTTGAGAGCGACAGTGAGGAGGATGAAGAGGAAGTTACAGAGAAGAAAGAGGAAGAGGAACCACCAAAGAAGAAATCAGCTTTCCAGGTGAGAAACGGCTGATTCCTGGAGCAACAACAATAAAAGAATGAAATCTAAATGTTAAATTTAAATCTAAAAGTTAAATAAAATTCTAAATATTTAATTTGAAAAGTTAAATTTAAATTTGAATATTAAATTTCAAATTTAAACATGGAGTCTAAATTTAAAATTTGAATCTAAAAGGTAAAAATATATTTTTATTTAAATCTAAAAGTTCAGCTTTAATCTAAATCTTAAATTTAAATCTAAAGGTTAAATTTAAAAGGTGAATCAAAATGTTTAATTTAGATCTAAAAGTTAAATCTAAATGTTGATCTAAAAGTAAAAGGCCTGGAACAACCCTCGGCTTTGTTGCCTTGCCACAACATAGTTTGATCAATTGCATTCCCTTTCTTTTGCACTCAACACTGGCTGCACTTCAAAGATTAAACTCACATATTTAAATTTAGATTTAACATTTAGATGCGCTAAGATTATATGAAATGTAAACATGTTAGTATGACGATTTTAAGGTAATTTACTTTTTAAATATAATGAAAGAGTGCTAAATGTTAGAAAAGTAAACTTAACATCATATCATATCAAGTGTGATGTGTATTTGATGAGCAACAATAAAAAAAGAATGAACCACATTTATCCTGGCTTTTTTCATTGAGATCTTTGTTTCCTTAGAATAAAGAGCGTGTCATAAATAACATGTTTGTGTGTATTTCAGTTGGCCTACAATGCCTGGATCACCAGCTCAAAAACGGCTCTGAAGGATCTGAAGAAAGAAAAGAAACAAATGAAGAAAGAGGAGAAGAGGAGAGCAAAGAGAGAGCTTCAGAAGCAGCATAGTGAGAAGTCATGTGGATCGGTTTCATCTGAATATGAAAAATTAAACCTGTAATAAAACTCTAAAATCTCTTCTGTTAGGCTTTGAAAGGGCTGACTCAAGTGAGGAAGAACTGGAAGAAAGTACCGTGGAGGAGGAGGTGGAGGAGGAAAAGGGTAAAATATTAAAAAAAACCATGATGAAGCACTTTATTCACAAGTAAAAGTGAAAGAAGGATCTACTTTGGAATTCTTTCATCTTGTTTCTGCAAAAGTTCAAATGTGCAAGAAAAATTGTCAGATAATTCAGTTTTATTTGTTTTTTCATTTATTTATTTGCACTATTTTTGCAGAGAACATCCTGCACCGTGTCATCAACACCATCAAGTTCAGCTGGGTGTTTCTTCAGTCTCTCCTTGATGACATGACCGATGGGCTGAACTCCTTCTGTAGAGAAAACCTGGACATTTCTAAAGTTCTACGCTTCGAGCGAGCGTTACTCAACCAGCAGCAAAAGAAGGTGGGATAAAAAAATCTGATCATTATGAGGGAATTGTAACAATCGCTGTTAAGGATGTGTGTGTGTCCACCACTAGTTTTAAAAGCTGTCGCTCTGCAGGGAAAAGAGGTGAGTCAGGAGAGCGTGAAGCAGTTCTATGAAAACTGGATCTCCCGTCAGAACACGCTGTCGTCTCAGGACGGTTTAGACACCCCGCCTCTCCCACTCACCCCACCTGCTGCTTCCTCCTCACGTCACGTCTACAGAAAGCTGAAGAGCCAAGCCTCCAAAATATCCTGGGGCAGCAGCTTTTCCAGGTAAACCGCTGGACACGAGGTCACGTGTGTCTTCTTCATCTTTAAGCACATTGTCCATCTCTGTTCGTACATCTGCTACGCTGACTCTCGCACAGTCAGACTCTCCTCATTGGTTCATCTTTTGGTTTAACCACAGCTGTATGACAGATGAGACGATGCTGGTCTCCAGACAGCCAACTCAAGAGGAGCTGGACGATCCCCCCGATGCTTCACCTGCTGATCACCAGCTCCGACGAAGACTCCTAAAAGAGGCCAACGTCGACCTGGGCTCGTTTGAGACGGATGATTTTCTAGAGAGGTGAAGGAATGCATTTCAGATCAGTGACACTTCATCTTTAATAATTTAATTTCTTAGCTTTACAAATACCCTCCCACTAAGAATTAGCGTCATTTATGCTTTAAATGTTAATTTATGAAGCTCAGTTCTGTCTGCTTCCAATTGTCTATGTCAAATACATCTGTTCATACTACTACTACTACTACTAATAATAATAATAATAAATGTTCTCTCTTTTGACATAAACGACCTAAAACTCAATTAAAGTTGTGAAAAAACATGTAATAGGCAGTTAAAGGGGACATATTTTGCAAAAATCACCTTTTGCATCATTTTGTGCTGCTGTGGGGTCTCTACTGCCTCTATAAATATTCCAAAAATGGTGTTTGGTTTCAGGAATAACGTGCTAAAACGAGCCGTTTCAAAAAGTCCCCGTATGTGATGTCACAAACGGGAAAAGTAGAATAGAATCGCCTGAGAGAGCTGCTGCTGGAGGATCATCAGCTCTACTCCAAGCCCCTCCCAAATGTCGAAGCTTCTCAGCTTATAGTAGCCTGGGTGGGCGTGGCCAGCTCCAGTCCTTCAGTCATATTTTTAATACATTTGCAGTGGTGTCTAGTAGGAATGAATTCCTTATAAGTCATACTCTGGGGAATAAAGCTCTGCTGCGCCTGTTTTAGGAACAAGAAGACTGCCAGATCACCCAAGAGTGCTGACAAAAGATAGAAATGATCAAAGAAATGCGTTTAATTAAACAGAAATATCGCAGCAGGATCAAAATGAAAACCATCAAACGTTATTTTAAAAGCCAGATTTCATTATATTATTGTATTCTTTAAGTTGTGTTTTATACCTTTACTCACATATGACTGAAACCTTCTCTGCTGATATTAACTATATCCTTTTCTTAAAAAGTTATGATGATGTCGCTCAAAGAGAAGACCACGAACAGGAGGAGTATGTTGATAGGGACATGGAAGACGAGAGACAAAGTGAGCAGGATCAAGATGGAGAAGCAGAAGACCAGCAGGAAGATCCAGATTTAAAGAGCGATGAACCGGAGGAAGAAATAGAGCAAATGGAAGAGGACGAGCAGAATAAATATGCAGAATGCTCCTCACTGGAACTCCAGCAGAGCGATGAGGAGAAAAGTCTGGACCTCCCTGAGACTCCCAGACCTCTGAGTGAAGAAACCAGAAACCTGACCGCTAGCGAGCTTCTCCTCAACAAGTAAATAAACACACTGAATACTTCAATACCAAACTATAGCTTAAAGAAAATCATCTATAAATCATTCGATCTCTATTCCTATTTCCATTTCGCTCCGCAGCATGTTTGAAAACAACGAGATCTCAGAGTCCGATAAGTATTTCACCACCCTGCCGAGGCCCATAAAGCTGACCTTTGCCCTTTATAACACCATGGTGTCCAAGTCGGAGATGCTGTGTTACTTTGTCATCATCCTGAATCACATCGTGTCGGCTTCTTTTCTCTCCCTCATCCTGCCGATTCTGATTTTCCTCTGGGCCATGCTGTCTGTGCCCCGGCCCACCAAGCGCTTCTGGATGACTGCTATCATCTACACAGAAGTAGGTTATTACGCTGGAAAGATCATCAATAATACATCCAAGAAGCGTTTTAAGTTACCATTAAACTGTGGAAATTACTCATTGAAGCCGATAACCTATTAAGACCCATTTCAACCATCTCTTTGTCTCAGCTGACTGTTGTAGTGAAGTACTTTTTCCAGTTCGGCTTCTTCCCTTGGACCACCTCTGCTTACCGAGGGATCAACGCCGAGCGGCCCTTCGCCCTGCCCAACATCATCGGGGTGGAGAAGAAAGATGGCTACGTCCTCTTTGATCTCATTCAGCTGCTCGCTCTGTTTTTCCACCGATCCATCCTGAAGGTTAAATATGTTTCCTCACATAGTCCCATCCCTTTGCATTTCCTGCAGCTGGTCCTAATGCACGCCCTCGTCTCCACAGTGCCACGGGTTGTGGGACAACAAAGAGGTCGAGATGCCGGATTTCTTTAAGAAGTTGAAGAAAAAGGTGGACAAGAAGAAGATGACAGGAGCTGATAAAATGGGGAGCAAAGAGAAAGCTCCACGTCGGCTGAAATTCCTCCCCTTCCAGGCCTCCACCACCTCCATATTCTGCAGACGGAAACGAAGTGATTCTCCTGGATCTGATGGTGAGTTTTCTACTGGAGACATTTACCGGACCTGGCAAGAAACTATATGTAAATTTTGTTTAAATCACCTGCTACCGTAAGGAAAAAGTTGCCCATCATCATTAAAGATGGCCGCCACAACTAACTGACTTTAGCAAACACAAAACTAACCAGAAGTCAGTCAGTTTCATCTGTTCCTGTTCATCATGTTTGTATTTTTTAATGGAGAGTTGAAGCCAAAGAAGCAGAACAGCAGGAAGAGGAGACAACAGCGACACAGAACCCCGCTGACGAGGAAGCAGAGGATCAGACAACATATCAGAGAGACGATGCTGCGAATCAAAGCTGCCTCCATAGAAGTGTGCGTACTTTTCTATTTCATTGATATTTTCTTGGATTTTTTTTTTTTGATCATAATTTGATGGTGTTTGAACATTTTCTTGTAGGCTACATCTATGGGACACCAAGTGTAAATTGTGCAAAATACAATTTTTTGATATTTAATTTACTTTTCTGTTATTTAGCACACTTTCATCACATTTGAAATGGAAATTACCTAGAAATTGTCATATATGCAAATATGTTTACATTTCATATAGTTTTAGCTAATCTAAAAGTTAAGTGAAAACCTAAATTTAATTTTTTTATCTAAAAGTTAAATCTAAAGATTAAATTTAAATCTAAAAGTTGAGTCTTAATTATCAAAAGTTAAATCTAAATGTAAACATTAAATTTAAATCTAAATGTTGAATTTAAATGTTAAATTTAAATCTAAATGTTGAATCTAAATCTCAAAGTTAAATCTAAATCTAAATGTTAAATTTAAATCTAAAAGTTAAATCTAAATATAAACGTGAAATTAAAATCTAAATGTTGAATTTAAATGTTAAATTCAAATCTAAAAGTTGAATTTAAATCTTAAATTTAAATCTAAAAGTTAAATCTAAATGTAAATTTTAAATTTAAATCTAAAAGTTGAATCTAAATCTAAACCTGCTAGCTAAATCTTTTGGTTAACCACGCCCCTTGAATTTAAGCAATTTCCATTTAAATGTGATGAAAGTGTGCTAAATGTAAGAAAAGTAAGCTAAATATAAGAAAACCAGTCTGCTAAATATTTTGCACGTTTCACACGTGGCATCCCATATTCAAGAGAGAAGTGTGACGTGTATTTGATGAAGGTGCCTCTCCCCCCGCAGAGCTCTTCACATCTATCTGCCCATTAGACAGTTCTTCTATGACATCATCCACCCAGACTACAGCCCGGTGTGCGACGTTTATGCTCTCATGTTTCTCATCGATGTCGTCAACTTCATCGTTACCATATATGGATACTGGGCCTTCGGGGTATGACGGGACTGTTTACACACCAAAAAAAAACTCAAGTATGAAACATTGAAGTAAAGTTTTTGTGTTTTTGTAGAAATATTCCGCAGTAGCAGACATCTCAGAGTCTCTGTCGGAAGACCAGGTTCCTGAAGCCTTTCTGGTCATGCTGCTCATGCAGTTTGGCACCATGATCGTTGACCGGGCCCTGTACCTGAAGAAGTCTCTGCTGGGAAAGTGTGTTTTCCAGGTCGTGCTGGTCTTTGGAATACACTTTTGGATGTTCTTCATCCTTCCTGGTGTCACTGAGAGGTTCGAATTTGTTACCTGGAATCTATTTTATATTCAAACTTTAGAAAGAGTCATTGCTATTTCCGAAATAGGACTTATTTTTAGTTGTTAGCAGTTATGGAAACTATAATAAACATGAATAATGTAAAGGCATTTAGTTAGTTTGTGTTATGGCTCTGAGAGGAAAAAGCAGAAGATCAAAAATAAACAACATTTTATATTTCTTTAGTCTATTTAGCGTTGTAATAACAAATCTGTTGCAGCCTGACTGATCCTTTCTGTCTCTTGTTCAGGAGGTTTAACAGGAACCCCATAGCTCAGCTGTGGTACTTTGTAAAGTGCATCTACTTCGGTCTTTCTGCGTACCAGATCAAATGTGGCTACCCAAACCGCATCCTGGGCAACTTCCTCACCAAGAACTACAACTACCTCAACCTCTTCCTCTTCCAAGGGTGTGCCTCTAACAATCGCCCCATCACAGATTCAGATGCTATTTTTAAATTATTTATACTCCCATTTCTTCCCCTTCCAGTTTTCGGATGGTTCCTTTCCTAACAGAGCTGCGAGCGGTGATGGACTGGGTTTGGACCGACACCACTCTGTCTCTCTCCAGCTGGATTTGTGTTGAAGATATTTACGCTAACATATTTGTCCTCAAGTGCTGGAGAGAGTCTGAAAAGGTAACTGAGAGGTTTTACTGCACAGAGACTGTGTCTTATCCTCATCTGATTACAAAATGATTAGTTTAATGTGATCAATTGTTTTGCGTTCACAAAAAAGTACTAAAAGCAGCAGTTTTCTCTCAGAAATACCCCCACCCTCCGGGTCAGAAGAAAAAGAAGGTGGTGAAGTATGGGATGGGAGGATTCATCATCTTCGCTCTTATCAGTATCATCTGGTTCCCGCTCCTCTTCATGTCGCTGGTGCAGTCAGCAGTTGGAGTGACCAATCAGCCGGTCGACGTCTCCATCCAGCTCAGCATCGCGGGATACGAGGTCAGCGAGGAAACCGGAACGTTGTTGACGTTTCGCGTGTTGATATTCCACCGTACTATCCAATCTTTATGTGATCTTGTCAGTCAGACTCTACGTGCCATTCCTGATCTCATCCCTCTGTTTCATCTGTTTTCACAGCCTCTGTTCACCATGAGCGCCCAGGAGCAGAACCTGATAGCGTACACAGATGCAGGATTCAACCGACTCACCAAAATCTATGCTACACATCCAGTACGTCCCACTTATTTTAATTATGAAATGAAACACCTGAAACTGTAAAAGCACATCTAGTATTCACATCATCAGTTAGCCTGAATGATTTTATTATTTATTTATTAACTAGAAGAAGTTCTATCTCTTTACAACAACATAGACACACCAGATCTAAGTGTTCTGTGTCATTTAATTTATTCAAATGATGAATTAAACTAGATTTTACTACCTTTTAACTATCATTATGGAACAACAGATTAATAACTGTAATAATAGTAATAGTACTGATAAAGATCTAATATCATTGTCAATTTTTGGTTCAGTTCATTTACAGGTGAAACTGGGAAAATTAGGATATGGTGCAAAAGTTCATTTTTTTCAGTAATTCAACTTAAAAGGTAAACCTAATACATGAAATATTCCATGCAAAGCCAGATATGTCGGCCTTTATTTGTTATAATTGTGATGATTATGCCTTACAGCTTATTAAAACCCCAAATTCAAAACCTCAGACAATTAGAATATTACCAAAAGGTTCAATATTCTATTCTAGACTCAAAGTGTCACACTCTAATCAGCTATTGAATCCAAAACACCTGCAAAGGGTTCCTGAGCCTTTAGATGGTCTCTCAGTCTAAGTTCTGAAATAAATGAACTTTTGCACAATATTCTATTTTTTGAGTTTCGTCTGCATATTGTAACAATTGACTATACACACACTCTTCAGAATTTAGTGACTGGACTTTTAAACTTTATTCATGGCCTCTAACTCCATTTGATCTGACTGTCTCCTAGTCTGCCATGCAGTTCCTCATGAACTATGAAGCTGAGGACTTTGTTGCTGCTAAAATCAAAAGTGACGCCAGCCTGCTGTGGAGCATCAGCCCGGCCAGTCGAGCGGCTATGATAGAAGAACTCAGCAGCTCCTCTCACATTTACATGACGCTGCGGTGGACGCTGGTCAGGTCAGACTGTGTGTGTGTGTGTGTGTGTGTGTGTGTGTGTGTGTGTGTGTGTGTGTGTGTGTGTGCGTACTTCATTTAAAAGTAATTTGAGAAGACTATTGGTGGAGCTTGTGATGCCAAATCCAGAGCTGACTCTCTGAAAATAGAGTTTTGCTGCCAAAAACCCTGGCACCATCTGTCACTCCACCCTCCTGAATAGATTATCCTCAGTGGGTGTTTCTCGCACTCTTTTTAACTAGTTCAAGTCATATCTTACAGGTAGAACTCAATTCATTCAGTTGAACACATTTACCTCCACTCGTGTCATCTGGGGTTCCCCAAGGTTCTGTCCTCGGCCCCTAATCTATCTGCTTCTTTTGGGTTCTATCTTTTGGAAATTTAAACCAACTTTCATTGCTGCGCTGATGACACCCAATTATATGTTTCAACTACTCCATCCTCCATGCTTCCGCCATCCTCACTTGCTGTTGACTTGCAGAAATTAGGTCCTGGTTCTCTTCAAAGTTCCTTAAGCTGAACTCTAACAAAAATGAAGTCCTCCTCATACTGTAGGTACAGACGTTTTTGAACCCCCATCCCAAAGTGGGATATTAATTTAAAAAGAGGCTTGAAAGCCAAAATAATGATTTTAAAAAATCCATATTAGGAACCGGAGTTTGTGACACTAGAAGCAGGACTTCTGATGTGCTCTTCCCTTCAGAAATGCGTCCATCTCGATGAACGTGGAGGCTGTGGGAGAACACACTGTGAAGTTCGATGACAAAGCTTTGATGGAAGGGATTGTCCAAATGCTGAAAGGCAACAGCAGCAAACCTGTGTGAGTCTCAGAGAATAAACTCTGAATGCAAAAGTTTTTTTTTTTTTGTGGCATAATTAATACGTCCAGCTGAACTTATTTGTGAAACTGCAGTGCATTTATGATGTCTCACCAAAGCACGGTTTGGGATTCGTGCATTATGCAGTAATACAATCTGCAAAAACAGAATATTCATTAGGGAAAGATAAAAGTAGTGCAGAAAATACCAAACTAAAAAAATGAACGTATTTATAGAACTCTATAGGCTGCAGCTTTAATGTTAATCAGGTTTTTTTTTCTGTCCTGCAGGATAATTAATTCTCTGCTGCCAAAGTTTATAAGAGGTCCCAAGGGACAAGAGTCCAAAATGGCCACCAGGATGACAGTAGGTGAGAAATAAAATAATTTCTACATGCAAGTTCAGCAGTGTTTGCATATAAATATTGTTTGAATGATTTGCAGTTGATTGCATTCTTCTTTTAATTACTCTTTACAAGACTTTAAAGCTTTCCAGTGCTGTTTTATGCCACAGTTCTGTGTGTCTTCTCTCAGAGCCGTCGGAGCGTCCGGAAATCCAGGCGCTGGCTTTCTTCAGACCCATGTCTATTAAACTCCAACAGCTCAACAAGACATCGGACAGAGATGCCGATCAATGGTGGGTGGTGAAGGAGTGCTCCTCAGTGCTCACCTCCTCTGAGCCTAAATGTCACAACATTGAGATCGTGGTGGTCAATGACAAAGTCAGCCCCTCAAGTCTGGGCTTCCTGGCTGGACACGGGTAAGTAGAGAGGATTATTGCACCAGACATACTAAAATACACCAAATCTCTCCTAAACAGACTGATCTGACGTTGCTGATGTTTCTCTTCACCTCAGAATTGTGGGCCTGTACATGTCTGTGGTTCTGGTCATCGGGAAGTTTGTCAGAGAATTCTTCAACGGAATATCTCGGTCCATCATGTTTGAGGAGCTGCCGTGCGTCGACCGGGTCCTGAAGCTCTGCACGGACATTTTTGTGGTGCGTGAGACAGGGGAGATGGAGTTGGAGGAGACGCTGTTTGAGAAACTCATCTTCCTCTACCGATCACCAGAGACCATGATCAAGATGACCAGAGAGAAGAAGGACAGCTAGGATTCTGCTCTATGTCCACTCTTAGCATGGGGAGGCATTTTTTTATTTAATGGGGGAAAAAAACTTATTTCCAAAGCAAAAATTGAGGGGAAAATTTTAGCTTTCTTCATTTTTTAATGACTGAAAAAGGTATTTTACAAATAAAATCTCCATTCCTTGTTACTATAGTGAATATTTTGACCATTCTTATGGCACTTTTTTTTCTGTCAGAGCTACAACAGCAGCCACATTTTCCCCACATCTATCAATAATTTGATATAAGATTAACAAGCTGTTACATTAGAATTAATGAATACTGTGATTGGTCTACTCTAACCAAATCAAGTTTCCCCCTTTTGTCAATGCATGTTTTTCTTGATAGTTTTTCATGAATTTGTTGGGGTTTATTAAATATTCTACTCAATTCTTTAATCTAGAAGAATAAATCGACACACTCATACCTCTGTAAATAACCATGTTTCTGTATTTACTGTGCACACAACTGCATAAATTTATTCATATCTAATAAAATCTGTTAAGAAAAAAGACTTTAGTTCATCATTCTGCAGAGATTTTGCATTCTCTCAAACAAAAACACAAGAGAAACAGTATTTATGAGGTTTATTGTTAATACATCTTTAATTACAAATGGAAACACAAATCCATCCAGGTTCTCAGTTTTTAATGAGTCTTCTAGATGTTATCCAGCTCCCCCCCACGTCCTCATGTTGTGATGAACAGGATGATAACGAGTCCTCACATTCTCCAAGAAAATATCTACATCATAGGGTCATATCCTAGAAGGAAAAACAAAAAAGTTCATCAATTATGCAGAGACAACAAAAATCCTTTTGTACATGCAAGCAGAATAGTTATCAGACACCAAACACTGAGATCTGGAACACATAAACGTCATCTTACATTGATTTACTAACATCCATAATCTAAATGCCATTTAAAAGCAAACTTTTCAGCTGTTGAATAATAAAGAAATAGAGGCAGATATTCTACCTCGCCTCTATTTGCATCCCAGTCAAACGAAGATGTTAA
The DNA here is from genome assembly GCA_006937985.1 of Aphyosemion australe. NCBI lineage: Eukaryota > Metazoa > Chordata > Actinopteri > Cyprinodontiformes > Nothobranchiidae > Aphyosemion > Aphyosemion australe. The sequence goes on from SSNS01000472.1 coordinate 256,983, forward strand.
ACTAACAGAATCAAACAACGCTTCATCCAGCTGTGATGGCATTTGTTTAAATTTTTTCAAACAATTTAGGGAAACTATATTTTAACCATCATTCTCAAGCTTAAATTCTGATTTGGAGATCATCTCAAGGCCCCCAAATTGTTGTTGACATCAATCCAATCCAATAGATGTCACAGAGAGGAAAGAAGTGAATCAGTTCTAGTAGTTTAGAATGAGTCTTGAAGCTTACATGCTGTTTTGGGTTTGACGACTTTGACGCTTGCTTCTGCGGCCTTTATAGCCTCGGATTTGAACTGGGGCTTCAGCGCAGCCCGCACTGCGTTGGCGCAGATAGCGGAGAAGCGAATGTAGCTGCAGAGAGAAAACATGGGTTAGCCTCATGCTAACAGACTTACACCAATGACAACTATGAAAACAAAAAACACTAAGTACAAAATATATGTCTACTTACAAACAAACAATGCGTTAATAATAAACAGTCACGTATTATATACTATTTAGCATTAGTTAGAGTCGATGGATTGACTGATGGATTAGCCTCAAAAGCTAACAGATGCTAATGGTATACTACTGACCGGTGTAACAACTAGCTTAGCTTATTCTTTACACACAAAAGTAACATGTTAGCCTAACAAATTCTGCTATAAATTACACAACCAACACCTCCCAAAAACGTTTTCTGTCATTAAATGAACATTTGTTCATGTTTTTCTTACCTTAGGCCTGCCTGTCTCCAGTATGCGACCATATTGGCTATGCTGTAGCTTCAAGGACAGGTCGGATGAGTGCGTGATGACGTCATTTGAGATACGCTCAGAAGAAGAAGAAGAAGAAGAAGAAGAAGAATCAAGTCTTATTCAAAACAGACAAAAACACCCCAAGCAAGTGTGCAAACATTCATGCACAAGATAATAAATAAATAAAATAAATAAATAAATAAATAAATAAATAAATTGTGGAAATATTCTGGATCGAAGTGTAGTAGCTGTTTCTGCCACCAGGGGGAGTATCTGACTGAACTACACCCACTTCTCCTTCAGCCCGTCTCCTCCTTCCTCTCCTCGGTCACGCTGACATAAGTCACCGGTTACAGAGCAGACAGAAAAGCCAACAGAAATGAAGATCTGGGCGTCCGAACACATATTCAAGTGAGTGATTCAAGTGTTTCAAAGACGTATACGTGCTACTTAGCCGTTCTTTTGTCCATTGGTTCATAATCAAGTCTCAGTGATTATCTGTTCCTTCTTTAATTGTAGCTGTTAGCTTCCCCCCTAGCAGCCGCTGTAAAGAAGTTAGAAAACTTAACACAAAAGAGACTTTCTGCTTAAAGTAACTCATTTAAAGCATTGCTAGCATGTTAGTTAACAGTACCAGCTTATATGACAGCATATAAGAAGCTTTAATTGTTGGTCTCTGTGTGCTGGAAGTAAACCGCTAGCCGAGTTTACTTTGATGTTAGCATTTAGATGCTAACCTTAAAGCATACTTTAGTTTAAGACACATCAGTTTGTTAAAATCTTATAACAACATTTTAATTAAATCTAACACGTTGTGGATGGACTCGTGTGTTTTTCTCGTGACTCAATTTAATCTGCCCACGAGTTTGACATGATGTACCACTTTTATCACTGTTGCATAATAATCGTGTTCCTATCTGCCTAAGCTAAGCATCGAAAACACGAGGATTTATTTACCCCCCCCCCCCCCCCATCTTTTGGACTATGGATGTTTCCAGATGTAAACAATGATCCGGTTTACTTTTCTATTATTTTCTAGAAGTTTCTAGAGCGTAGTGGTGCAGTGAGTCTGCGCAGTGAGGATGAGGCGTTTCCTTAGCAACGGCTGGTCATCCTCAGCTGATGCTGGATGGGACAGTGTGATCCTAAATCTGATGTAATCAACTGGAAATGAAACAATTTTAGAGAATAATATTGCGACATTGTGGTGTTCCATAATCACCCCTTCCCTTCACATGATTTCATGAATCATTGTAAAAGAAATCTGAAATATGGTGCATTATTCTGGATCCAGATTCTAATAAAGGGAAAATTCCCCCAAAACATGGCTCATTGTAAAAATGTAATGAGTAAAAAAGTGTAATTAGATAGTTCAAGGGTGACTGACATTGATCAGTAGCAAATACTAATATCTAACCAATACTATATCTAGAAATGTGTTTATTAAACTGGGCCATATTTTAACAGCCACCCATGGGAGACGGTCACCAAGGCAGCCATGCAGAAGTACCCCAACCCCATGAACCCAAGTGTATTTGGTGTGGATGTTCTGGACAGAAACGTTGACTCTGAGGGCCGGTTACACAGCACCAGACTGCTCAGCACTGAGTGGGGCCTCCCTGCCATAGCTAAATCAGTAGGTTTTAAATCTGAATCAGAATTTAATGTTGTTGGAGGTCTTTTGCTTTTTCTCCAGCTTGGTCTTTGTTTTGTTTTTTTCTTCAGATCATTGGGGTTACAAGAAGTTGTACTTATGTTCAGGAACATTCGGTAGTGGACCCCAAACAGAAATCCTTAGAGCTGCAATCAACAAATGTAAGTAGAACATCAAGTTTTAAAAAACAGAATAATAGATAAAATAGATTCATACAGACTTCAGCTTAACGCAGCTGAGTGATCCTGTTTGCCTGACAGGTCTTTAACTGACAAGTTTATACACGGCTTGTGTAATTAGCAGAATAATACATAGCATCATGCTGTGTTAGCTGTAATTTCAAACATCTCTTTTAAAGTCGACATGCACAGATTTAGTCTGTCCTGTCTGTAGTTATTTTAAAATCAAACTCCTGACAGGTCATGATGTTTTAAATAATAAAACCTGTTTTATTTTCCCAGATCTCGTTTACCAACCTAGTATCTGTGGATGAGAAGTTGACGTACAAGCCTCATCCACAACATCCAGAAAAGCAAGTGATCCACTAAATATATCCCCTATTAATTAAAATTTTTATTAGCTCAAAGCTTAAATGTGATAATTGTTTCAGATGGTGTCTAAAAATCCCATCAACAACATTAACTTCTTTGTATTTGTATGTTTTGTGTACATTTAGGACTGTGCTGACTCAGGAGGCTCTGATCAGTGTTAAAGGTGTCAGTCTGAGCAGCTACTTAGAGGGTCTCATGGCTAACACTATATCTGTTAACGCCAGTAAGGTGCGGCTGTTTAAAATCTCCCAAATACATTTTTCGTAACTGAATCTCCTACAGGTCTGTTTAAAGTCTATAAACCTTGTGTGTCTGTGTCAGGGACGAGAGGCGATGGAGTGGGTCATCAGACGGTTAAACGCCGAGATCGAGGAGCTGGCAGCCACTGCCCGCGGTTCCATACGTGCTCCAATGGCTGCCGCCACCGCCGACAAATGATCCCGGCTTTTCCTCCGCTTCATGAACTGATGAACTTCTCATCTCTGCCAAAACCAGCCTAAACACCACAGCCCCACATCCTTTGTAAATCAACCATCTCAGGTCTCTATGTTGAGCTAATGACGGTTTAACCAGCAAGCAGGGTTCAATCACACTAAACTTGAAGCTCATAGGACCTCTAATGGGAACGTTCTGTTTCTTAAAAAGTCACACTGTGCCTACATGTCCCCCCTGCAACGTTCTCTCCTACTTCCTGCTTTCATTGGTCTTTAACATTTCATTATTGTGTCAAACCTTTGCAGCGCTTTAGTAACGCGTTTAATTACATTTTTAATGTCTGATCCTGCTTCGTACTGCAAAACGAACCAAAACATCAGGAAATGAAAGCTACCAGAGACATTTTATGATTTGTTTTACACGTTACACAACCTGGAGAACGTCTTCTCTGGCTCTTTCTGACAGCTTTTAAGTTAAATTCAAGGTGTGTATGTGTGTGTTTTCTTTTTTGCAGATGCTGGTTTATCTGCTGCTCACGCCAGACTCAGTGGTTGTCTGTTATGAACTTTCTAGTTTTAAAACCATCCTTTTCTTTATTCACATTTGCTCTTACAGTGTTAATGCATCGTTTTGTGTTACAGCTTAGGAATGTTCATACTTGAATGTTTAACTTATTTCTGGGTTTGTGCACTTTTTAAGTGGAAGAAAGTCCTTGAGGGGTGCGGCTACAAGAACATGAGCACTGACATGTTGACAGTATCTGTGTGGTTGGAGGAACTCGGCATGGTGTAACCACGAAAACAACTAATACACTTTTTGTACAGCTTAATTTGTAATAATGAGCCAACTTTACTAATCTTTCAGTATTTGATTTTGTAAATGTTGTTTTCTAATAATCTGTAGCACCTGTAGACCTCCATAGAATCTGTTTTGATCCATCAAACATCTCATTTGGGAACATTTTCATTATCAAAATGAAAGTTTACATTCAGGAGCAGCGCGGTTGATCTAAAGCTGTGTCATGATGTTAGAAATGTTTCTACAGAGGTTAGCACCATCATGAGTTTCATTTGATTTAACGTTTTTCATTCTTGCTTCCACTTTGGACGACTGTTTAAGTTTTGCTTCATGTTTTGTAAAACATCTGGAACTTTTCACAACCCTGCAGCTTCTAGTTTTAACAAGAAGTAGTGATTTATTGTGATTTTTTATGGGGAACATTTTAACAACTCTTGGCTGTAAATAGGTGTGTATTTATATTACCATGGTGCTACATTCCAAGAATGTTGTAATCTAAAGAGGCAGCACTGAAATGTTTCAAAAATAAAGAGATGTCATTGTTTCATGAATGCTATGAATGTTTTTGTTTAGGTAATTAGAATTTTACACACCTTTCAACCTTTATCAACCTGCAGACGCTCAGTTCTTACAGAAATTAAATATTGTTATTAAAATGAAATGCAAAACTTCTGAAAACATGGAAAAAATCTCGTCCATCCCTTTTCTGTTAGTGGTTTTTTTAAGGATTTATGGTGCATTACAGTTGTCCTCGGAATTTCTGACCAGGAAATGACGTTACGAGCTCGTTTTGCGCTCCAGAGTCCAACTCGGAAAACAAATCGACGCCGCCAGTAAAAAGCTGCTAAAGAGTTGTTGCTCTGAGTACAAAGAACAAAACCATTAAAAATCAAATGTAAAAATGTACGGTCAATTTCGGCGGCAATGCTGACGTTTTCAGCAACGTAACTATTGATAACAAGAATAAACAACTCGGTGCTGTTAAATAGCAAAAAAAAAGAAAGCAGAACATATAAATGATGAAAAAATAAAGACAACTTCTGGTAGCACTGGGCGCGGCCATCTTTAAAATGGTGATCTCGGGGTCCTCTAGAAGTAAGAGCTTGCAGCTTGAAATTTCGAGTTCATCGCGTCATTTCCGTTTAACTTATCTCAGAAAAACGAGTTCCGAGGACAACTGGAACACACCATTATGTACCAAAAACAAGCCCCCGAAAGTACCCTTTTGTGATTTCACAAATGGGGAAGGTGGAATAGAACCACTGCACGTTCAAGAGAGAGCTGCTACTGGAAGAGCAGCAGCTCTTCTCCAAGCTCCTCCTAGATATTGGGAGCTTCTCAGCTTATAGCAGTCTGAGCAGGGGATAGGTGGGCGTGGCCAGCTTCAGATTGTAGTGACAGAGCCCTGAAACGGCTCAATCTGGAAGTACTCAAAATGTCAAGAATGAGTAACAATTTAGTGCAAAAAACTTCATGAACATGTTTTATATCAATCATAGATCTATTATAACTTTAAAAAGTCACAATATGTCTCCTTTAACATAAAGACAAAGAAATGTGAAGAATTTGGTTTATTTTGATAAGATGACCTGAAACAACACTTTGTTTTTTTAGTATTTTTATTAAAAATGAAGCACTTTTCCAATAATTTATTAGAGTTGCTGATTGGACATGAAGATTTAAATTAAATGTCGTGATTTTATTACAAGGCAAAACCTTTAACCATTTACCAGACTGATTAGTTTTTAATAACCAATATGGAGAAGAGGAGTTTCATTTCAAATGCAAACAAACAATTCAAATTAAACACTGAAAGAAGAGAACACTGGGTGACACTTAATAAGGGTGCCTTTATTAATGTTACTTAGCACAATATTAAGCATTAATAAAGAAAGGATCCCTTTATTAACGTTTGTGATATTGTTAACTATTAAGGTTAGGATAAAGGGCCATGGGTGGTGTCTGCTTAGTAATGCATTGCATAATATTAACATTAATACTAATCAGTTGTTAATAGTTTATTAATGCTTAATAATACACTAATTACATTAATAAAGGGACCTTATTGTGAAGTGTTATCCAGCACTGATTACATGATTTATGTTTCTAAGATGTTGACGTTTCGACTCGTTTGCACGATTTTTGTGTCTGCAGAAACGGTCAAAAATCCCTGTTTGGAAAAGAAAAACAATATTCAGACAGTTAATTAAATAACATTAATGTGCATTCTTTGATTAAAACTGACCTGCTCCACCTTCAAAACCGGGTTAACCAGTTGTGCTTGTTTCATCTGAGGTAGAAAAATCCCGTCTCCCAGTAGTGCTGAAAGAAAAGTGCACATTTGTGAAGAAGATAATCAGGATAATCTGTAAGGAGAGCCGTGCACAAAACCTAAAACTCACAGTTCAGTTTGGGTAAGCCCATCAGGCTTATTCCCATCTTCACCACGTTTTCCAAAGCATCCGTCTGCAAATACAAACATGCTCTGCATTCCAACCAACAAACCCTAACGTACTACAGATGATGCACCGTTTACCTTAAAGGTCCCCACTTCACTTGATGCAAGAGTCAAAGTGAAGCTAAAAGAGAGCAGAGGTGTTACTTTAGGTCGTCTCAGAGCTCATTTATGGGTTATAGGTAAAACTCACTTGTCCAACATCACTTTTCCCTTCAGTTTTTCATCAGCGATCCACATTTTACCGCTGAGTTTTGTTTCCTGGAACAATAAAAGAAAGTTAGGTTTTGTTGAAATTAGATTATAAAAGAGTATTTATTTGACAATTTATCAATACTCACAACGTTGAGTGTGAACAGTGGGACCTGGGTGCCGTTTGGCTCGATGGCGAAGGCCTTCGCACTGAGCTTGGCGCTGACTTCACCAACGTCCGGCTGGAGGGAAACCATCGGAGCTTCTGTGGCGTACACCTGAAGAGTCATCAGCATGTTTGGATACTGTTTGGGAAGCTGATGAGAGAGGAAGTTAATGAAACCTATCGATCTTTAATGAAACATTGATCTTTTGCTCCATCTGAACGTCGTACCTGAGGAATGAACACCCCCATGGAGGTGGTGTTCAGGTGTACGGGAGACGCTGGGGGGACCTGAAAATAAACATTTCTTAATCACAAAGAAAAACAATACAAATGTCCTTGTGCCGAACCCTTTGGCTGCACCTACCATGCTTTCATTGATGAGGATCTGAAGCTTTCCCGCTGAGAAGTATCCGAAGGAGGCCGAGTTTAGCGTGAACTCGGATAACCCCACTGACATCATGTAGTTTGGCTGCTCAGGTAAGACAAAGGGCTGAGCCACGAACGGGGGCTCCTGGTGAGTTTTAATGCTGTAAAACTCCCCCTTTAATAAAAAAATTAAATATGTTTATTCTGTATGTTATGAATGCATTTTTATTATTACACGGAGGGCGTGCTGCCTCACCTTTAACCCCAGGTTCATATCAGCACCACTGATGACAGGTAGGCCAGTGAGAGGAAGCTCAACAGTGAGAACTTCATTCACATCATAGGAGACTAAAAAATAAATAAACAAATAAATAAAAGCAATGACTTTCATTTAAAACCCTGTTTAATCAGCAGACAGAAGGTGTAGTACCGCTCATGGCCTGTAGGTGGCTCTCCACACCATCAATAGCATTTTGAACATTAGGGCAGATCTGAGGAAATAATAAAACCTCGTCAGTATCAGCTGACCTGTCATAGTTGGATCTAAAAACAGAAAATCTGCATCATTTATTTATTATGTTGAAAAAGACTCACTTTGCTTTGTATAATTCCAACAATTTTATCCTTGAAATGATCCACAAAGGGCTGGAATATGAAACTGTTGGCAAAGAAAAATCCACATTTTATCAACTTGAAGTCTGTATCTGCAGCTTTCTTTATTCTATCGGTTTTTTCTGCCGTACCTGGCTCCTCCGTGGAACTGAATGTCCACATTTCCAACCTGAGACTCGCAGCTGACGCTGGTGATGGACAGATGCCCGTCAGGATCGCTGCCCAGCTGCACCACTGAGGTCAAACTCACACTAAAAACGGCCATATCGAATGATCCACCATCATGTCTGCAAATACAAACGGATAGATGCTTTTACTATATTTGATTAGGATCTTTTAAAAGCAGCAGATGCTGATTTCTCCCTCTCTTGATGTCTGTTTTGTTATATATTTGTATTGTAACACCCAAATCTCCAGATTTTATTTAATAAATGCAGTTTTATTTTCATTTTTCAGGCAGATATGAGAGTTTTACTTTAATGCTGCTGAATTTATGACAAAAACCTAAAAGAATTCAGATTTCCTCATTCATCAGCGGAGATGGATTTCCCCTTCCTCATGACATAATCACCTGACTCACCTTTAAAAACAATAGACTCTGTTTCTTTGTTAATCAGAGAGACGTTTGAACTCAAACCAAAATAACTTCCTAGTTTTCAGTTTAAACATTGAAATAAAATCTTTTAAGTCTCACATTATGCCAAAACGCGTCCTCCAGTCCCCCACCAGAGCAATGTTCAGACCAACGATGGAGGTCTTCACTCCTGTGGACTGCTGATAAAACTCTACAACAGGCTCTGGAAGGTCACACCTCGTTATGCGAATGCTGGAACGCAACACGGCGAGAAACGATGATAACGTGAGCAAAGTTAGTAACCAAATAAAAAAACCAACAAAAACAATAATCCTACCCTGATAGCGTGTAATCTACGTGTCCAATGAGGATGTCGACATCGCCGCTGATGTCAGGGAAGGTGATGTGCTGCAGCTTGTCCTGCACCCATCCTGCACCCACATGCTTCACTGCAACAGGTTTTAATGAAGCGTGAACAAATGAAACACGTTTCGTCCAAACTCCAGACTCACTCAGATCAGTCTGAGGTTATTATCCTCACCGTACTGAAGCCATTTGTCCGTCAGCGTGACCTGAACTGCAGGATTCTCTCCACAGGTGCAGGACAGGATGGCAAACACAACCATCACAGATGAAAGCATGATGCCCTGAGTTTAAACAACATTTAGAAATAAATGTGAGCATGAATTCTTTAGAATGTCTTCTAAAATCAATAAAGTAATCCACAAACCAAATGGGTCATATTACCTTATTTTAGTGTCAAGGTGAAGCGGAGCTCCAGGAGTTTGTTAAGGCTCTCCGTCTCTGTCCTGCTGCAGCTTTAACTTCCTGAACCGTCTGACTGAGAAGTGAAACTCAAACAGCTCTAACATTAGCAGAGGGACTTTTATGGGGCAGGTTTGAGGAACTGAAGAAAAATGCATTCGATTTATTTCCGTAATCACCTAAAAGAACTGAGAAAAACCTTTAAGTCGCCCCACGTTTCTTTATTCTTTGCTTCCAGGTTGTTAAAAGTGCATTTGTAATCATTTAAAGTGGATTTATTCTAAAACTATTTTAGTTCTGCTTTAAAATAAAGAAATTAGACAAGTTAAGGACAAAATAAGTGTCAGGAGTAAAAGCAATAGCTAAAGAACTGAGTCTGACAGGTAAATGCATCATCCTCCAGCCTAATATTAACAAATCACCTGTCAAGTTTTCAGCCAAAAGCTCTTTGGGAATCACCTTGTTGTTGATTTTATAGATTAAAGAGAAGAACACTGACTTTATGACAGCTGGTTGGTGAGAAAACATGCTTTAAGATAGAATTTATCTGTGGTTCTTTGCTTTTTTGCTATGTGCTGACACAACATGGTGTCAGGATGTTGGTGGTTGAAGTAGGACCCAAATGCAGGTGAGCAGGAACAGGAGGCAGGTAAAAGAACTGTTTAATATGAATAACGGTAGGTAGGGTGACGCAACGAGGATCTGACACAGACAAGCACAAACAGAGGGTTTAAATACATGAAGGTAATCAGGAATCAGGTGGGTAGGATAACGAGGGGAGATGGGACAACGTCAGAGGGAGAAGGAGCAGATCCTGACACACATGACCCACGTTTAGGTGTTTTATGGCTGAATGAGTCACAGGGAAGAGAAAAAATCAGAATTTGGGTTAAAAATGAGTGGAAAAGCAGTCAAATTCCAATTCAAAACAATTTTAAAAATCATTGAACAAAACTGAAGAATCATGTAATTAAAAGAATGACAATGTCTGATATATTGGAAAGTAAAAATGTAAAGAAATTGGGGCGAATTTAAGACATTTTTATGGTAAAATCAAGAAAATGATGATTTGTTTTCCATATGTGATTAGAGTTAGGGTTAGGGAAAGTTGGGGTGGTTCAGCATCCTCACTGTGAATGGATGATTCATTTGTTAAAGGTGTCCTAAAATGCAATTAATCAAGAATCAAAAACAGAGTTTTGAGCTTCCAAAAAGCATAAGAATTTTTTTTGGCTTTCATCTGTCCCCGGAGCCCTGATACAGGCCATTCTAAACCCCCTTACTCAGGCCTTCAGTGAAAAGAGCTGTTAGCCCCTCCCACTCGGCCAGGACATGCTGATTGGTTGGTTTCCCCAGAAGGCCTCAGACACATGCAGGTTTGAGGAGGCGTGGCTCCCCCTTATGACGTGTTAAGGAAGGCTTTCTCAGAACAGGAGGTTTTCTCTCTTTCTAATTTACATAAAAAGTAGGTCAAACACGGCTTTGACTTTTTGGCATGCTACTGTTGACCACCCAAGCTGTCTTATTCAACAACAACAAGGAAAATGTTGGTTTACATTCTAGGTCCCCTTTAAAGGATCTGAAATACTTTATTTCTTTAGAGAAAGAAAAACATTTTGAAAGTAATAATTATTTTATGCTTAAATATTAGAACTGGGGGGTATTCACTGCTCTTTTTCATGTTGACCATGTGTGTTTACCTTAAAGAGGAAGCTTCATTAACCTTTGAAATGGGAAGTCGAGCCGAGCTCAGACTCACTAAAACAAAAGCAGAAAAGCTGCTCGCCGAGGCGCTCGGGACAAAGAAACATTAGAATCACCAGCAATAAAATATCTGATTTATTTATCTCTTAATGCAACAAATACTCCGTCTCACACACCGTGTTTAGTTCCAACAAATCACAATTAACACGTTCACTGGGAACAAAACATCAGCAGAGACATTTGTTTAAAACACAATAAGGACCCACTTCATCCAGGAGGACGATTGAAACACCGAGAAAAGAATCGAGCCAAGGAGGATTCAAAAGAAAACAGAGAGAAATGGCACGACACGAGTTATTTATCTGGTCTGGTGGGTGACTCCTGTTTTACATAGCAGCTGAAAAACCAACAACAACACTGTTGTCCACATTTTCATTCCCCATAAACACGTACACACACTCACGTTTTTGGACTCTTAGTGAACATTTCCATTGGATCTTTGCACGAACAGAGATTTAATGAGTCCTTTTCCTCTGTCCACTTAATAAAACACCTTTTTCTGGAATGATTAGACTAGAACACTATAACCGTAGAGTTTATTATTGCACGTAATCACAAAGGCAAAATAAAAAAGTACATTTCACACAGATTATTCTCTTTTATACGTCAAATGGTCCCTTTTGTGCACGGTTGGAGCTCTCAGTCGTGGATGTTATACCTGAAGGCCTCTATGAGCCCTTCAATGGAGTGGATGAAGCCAGATATGGCGCACACGCCACCAATAACAAAGATGGCGACGTCGAAGAAGACGTGATGCCACAGGAGGTTTCTCCACTGGAGCTTTAGGTGGAAGAGGCTTGGCAACAGGAAGCACAGGCCTGCACCTGTCAGACTTCCAGTTAAACCCATAAGGAGAGCGAAGTGGGGGACGAAGACCGCCATGAGCAGGGTGAAGACCACCAGGCCTACTCTCAGGCCCAGTCCCCAGGTTTTTAACTGCCCACCAGGGCCGTAGCAGTCAGGAAAGAGGGCCCTCCCTCCATCCTGGAACATGGATTTCTCCAAAACCTCCACTGCAGCGAAGAACGGCAGCGGGTAGGACAACAGGGCCTTGGCCACCAGGAAGAGGTTCACCACAGCCCTGATGGTGGAAGGCAGGTTATCCGTAATGACCTCTTTGGTGGTGTCCGCCCAGGTCAAGTAGGCCACCAAGGCGAAGAGGCCCTTCAGGACGCAGGCTGCGATGTGAGTCCACTCCATCATGCAGTGGAACTCACTGGGCCTCTGCATGTTTCCTTCCAGGGAGGGGAGGAAGATCTGGGAGGTGTAGCTGAACACGATGATGCCGATGGAAATGGGGAATTTCTTCACATCGATGTAAAACTTCACCTTCTCCCAGGCCCACTCGCGCGCTCTGGAGAGGCAGTAGGCGATCACGAGGATGTTGATGACGAAGTGCGCCAGCGTGCAGAGGAGGCTGAACTTGGACACGGCCTTGAGGTTCTTCAGGAAGGCGCACGGCAGCAGCGCGGCCGTGGCCAGGACGGACCACGCTTTCTGGGACACGGGGAAGCTGGGGAAGCTGTTGTACATCAGGTTCCCGCTGACCACCACGTACAGGATGCAGGTCATGACCAGCTCGATGATCTGAGCCACGTTCACCACATGGCCGCCCAGCTTCGGGAAGCGCGGCGCGCAGCAGGCGTTGGCGATGTCCACGTACGAGTCCCTGACGCGCACCTTGATGCCGTCCTCGTTGTCCTCGTACAGGCAGGCGATGAGGATTTTGCCGGTGTAGCAGCACACCACGGCCGCAAAGATGATGAGGAAGAGTCCGAGGTAGCCGCCGTGGAGGATGGCGTACGGCAGGCCGAGGACGAACATGCCCTGCGGACAGAGAGGCGCAGTGAGCGGTAATGAGCGAGGCCCAGATCGGAGTGACAGGCCGATCAGACCAAGGCATGCAACGACTTACTCACACAGCCCTCATCTTACATAATAATCATCCAAACCAGCCAAGTTCTGGGCTTTCAGCTGAATTTATTTCTTTATCATTCCAAGTGATTCCCCCCGCTCCAGTCCCCTTTGATCACAGCTTAATCTAATTAAAAGCGTTGAAAATCCAAATTGAAAACGAAAATTTTCAAATATTCTGATTAAAACGTCAATTTGATGGAGGCGCTGATAAGCACGTGCCATTCAGCCTCGTGCGTATCGGGGCCAAACAGGCCCTGCTGCAGCTCCACTGATAAAAAGATTTGAATAAATAAATTCTAAAAAGAATGAATGGAAATAATCCTTTAACGTGAATTTGAATCCCGTTTTTTTATTAATATAAAAACTCTTTAGGGTTATTTGTTTTTTAATTTTATTGAAATGAATAATTTTCTTTTTTCTTTTATAAATTAGAAAAATGTGAATATTTTCAAGGTGACTTTGTGTCCATTTTTCTGGGCCCTGTGCGTGCCATTTGCGCGCTCAGACTCTATGGGATGAGGTGTTGTACCTGGATGGCGTTGGTCACGTTCCAACCTGCTTCCCATGAGGTGATTTTGGGTTTGTCCTCCTCCAGAGAGCCTCCAGTCTTCAGGGTGGACGGCCTCGGGCCCTTCCCATCCCTCTGGTAGTGGCTGTCCCCATCCAGCTCCCCTTCTCCCTCCATCTCTCCCCCCTCCTCCTCTCCACGCAGGACATCCATTTGCATCCCTTGCCTGTAGTCATAATCCAGGTCGTCGCACTCGGCGAAGCCCAGGCCCTCCTCGTCCGTGGCGGCCTGAAAGCCCATCCGGGCGAACATCCCGCTGACCTTGGCCTGGGATTTGTGGGATACCGTGTGGGCCGCATTGGTCAGCTTATTTGTGATCTTGTGTCGGATTAAGTGAGCCATTTTCAAAAAAATCAAAACAAATCTCTTCCTCAAATGAAAGATGTATTAAAAAGCAGCTTAGAAATGATCTATTCAATTGTTGACTGCTACATTAAAACCATGCCTGTTGCCTCTTTGTTCATCCAGACCTTTAGAAAATCCTTTTCTTGGCTCTCACATCCATATCTCCTGGGAAAAAAACCTTCCTTAGGGTTAGCTTCGATAAAAAGGAGTTCCAGAAAACGTCCTTGGTTGTTGTTAAAATGTAAAATTGGTCATTTTTTCCCCTGAGCAGTCTTTTCACTTTGGAGTCCAGTTGGTGACACGGCGAGCGCAGGAATCCTGATTCTCTCTGAGAGAGAGAGAGAGAGAGAGAGAGAGAGAGAGAGAGAGAGAGAGAGAGAGAGAGAGAGAGAGAGAGAGAGAGAGAGAGAGAGAGAGAGAGAGAGAGAGAGAGAGAGAGAGAGAGAGAGATATGGGTGGAGGGCGAGGAAAGGAGCGCGCACGTGTCTGCAAACAGCGCCATGGCTCTCGCGCCCCTCACTCGCGCGCAGCAGCTATCGCGGGTGGCAGAGAGGCGTTTGTTCCCTCGACGAGAATTTGCCGACAGAGTGATCCCGAAAAAAATCATTCTGGTCTTTTATGAGCAGCAGAGCAGATTTACTCCCAAACATCATGCATGAGTGAAAGAACATCTCACCTGCTTCCATCCTGCAACAAGTCCGCACACAACAGGCTTTCTGCATAAAAACACCCAAAACAAATAAAAACATTCACGTTATCAGCTTAGAAATAGTTTTATTGTAGATTTGCAAACTTTATTTAAAATCCAAAAATCGAATCTACAAACAAGAATAATTTGGTTTATTTGGGGAATAATAAAAAATCTCTTCCGCGTGACCTCCTCAGCTTTATTCTAACATGTGAAACCAATCTGAAATTTGTGAAATGAAGCATGCAGACTGCACCGCCCTGTAGCCTGTAGACGGTTTATTTTAGGTTTGCAAGCTCTCGTGCAAATTGCCAAAATTATAGAAAGCAAAATAATAATAAATATTATACTACATTTGTATTTGGATGTGTCTGTAACATGAATACAAGCTGCAAAACAGTTAAAATTGATGACAAATTAAAATCTAAATTACCGAATTTATTGTTATTATTGTTATTATTATTATTATTATTATTATTATTATTATTATTATTATTATTGAGGGGTTGTTGCTCATTGACAGCTTGGGTCCAGATGTTCCGCAGGGAGGCAACTCGTAGCAGACGTGATGTCGATCAGCACCATAGACAGCTCCTCGCGCACAAACAGACCTTTTCCTGAGCATTTACGCATTTTATGCGCTTTAGCTCTTTATGTTTTCATGTAATTACATAAATGCATGTATTTTATTTACATTATGTGTTTTATTTTGACTTAAATACCACACACAGTGAGAATTCTCCACCACAGTTCCTTGCAAATAGGAAGCACCTCGTCTTTTCCTCTGTCCGTAATCAGCTGTGACAGGGCTGAGCGAAACTGTCATCAAATCTTTGCAGTCGGCTTGCAGAAATGTAGCCCAGTGTGGCAGGAAGTCTAAAAAATAAGGACGTTTCTTTCATGTGTGAGCTTTAAAACAGGGAGGAAAACATCATGATCTTAGCCTGATGAGGAATTATGCCCAAAACGTGAGCCTATAATCTGTGAGCACTGCAAGAAACAAACATGGACGAGAGGTCTAAATTTAGAAAGCAGCCAGAGGACAGAGAAAGTTCCGCATATTTTCATGCTTGGCTTGAGCTGCTTGGGCAGCTGCTGTTTGTGTTCAGGACGACGCAGTGTTTGTTTGTCGGAGCGGGTCATCATGTCTGAGGAGCTGCGCGCGCGCGTGTGTGCGTGCGTGTGCGTGGGTGTGTGTGTGCGGGTGTGTGTGTGACGGAGAGGAGCCAGGGAGAGTCCTGGCGGCGCTTCTCCCTCCCCCCAGCGGAGGCACAGAGCCCGCGGGCCAAGGCTGGGACAGAGAAAATGTCACACACACGCGCGCGCACACACACAAACACGCTCGCGCGCTCAAGAAGCGCGTGCAAGAATAAATTTAATCAAAACGTGAGAAACAAAAATCATCTTAGGGAAGGTTTAAATTAAAGGTGGAGAATTTGATTTAAAAAATTGTGTTTTTGAAAATATTTTAATTAAACACCGAAATGAATTCGTAAAAAATAAAATATTTGGGAATTTTCAGCTGGGATTTTGTTTCTGTGAAAGGACTTTAAGACTGGTTGCTGTGGCACCAGTTTACTACAAAGAGAGGGATTAAATCAGGCTCCGAGAGAGAGAGAGAGAGAGAGAGAGAGAGAGAGAGAGAGAGAGAGAGAGAGAGAGAGAGAGAGAGTGTGTAGGCCTAAAACGTGGAGAGGCTTACAGCTTCGTCTAACACCCGTGCAGTGCTGACTGGGAGCAATAATCTCTGATAGTTGCCATGGCCACAGTAATTGGACAGGGTGTGTGTATTGTGAGCGCGTTCAGATTTGGATTTTCACATCACAGCTCGTTTCTTTTCATGGTTTTTTGGGGTGTTTTTCCTCCTTTAAACCTTTAGCTGTCTGAGAATAGGAGAATAAAATCATCGACACCAATTTCAAACCTTTTTTCAGTCACAAGTAGCAAAAAGCTAATTATTCATGTAAAAATTAAAACCCTGTTGAGTTTTTAAGGTACAATTGATTTTTAATTATAAAGAAAATCCACATTTCATCAATACGAAACTGTGCTTTAGCTAATGATGATTGCTCAAGTTTTTATTTTTTGCAGAATTAACACATAATCAAACCTATAGCTTATTTCAGATAATTTTACTAATAAAAAATGTTTTAATAAATGCTGCACTGTCAGCGTTTCCATAAAAATGTCATTTAGGCTATTTGAACAATTCTACAACATTGATCAAATACCTATAAAAATCAGATAAAATTCAGAAGCAAAACACCTGGAAACTATGCAAAAGAACAAAATAAAGATAAAAATGCAACATATCTGTTTCCTGGGCAACATTTATGGTGAATAGCCTGGATTCTACAACCCCCCAAGGTGCTTTACAACAGTGGTGATGAGCTACATCGTAGCCACAGCTGACCTGGGGCGTACTGATGGAGGCGATGCTGCAGAGCACATGTGCCACCGGTCCTCCTGACCACCACCAGCAGGCAAGGTGAGTTAAGTGCCTTGCCCAAGGACACAATGACTGCGACAGACTGAGTGGGACTCAAACCTTTCATGTTTACAATAAACTCCTACATCTCAAATAATCCCAATTGCTGCTGATTTTGTGATGAGACTGACATTTTTTTATCATCATGTAAAATGTTCAAATGTGGCTATAGTTAGCAAATAGACACTGCATTAGGTTGTAAACACTTAGATTAAATACAAAAACTCAAAAAAGAACACTTGTAATGTCCCCACTTTTTACAATCTAAGATAAAAGCTTAAAAATGGACTCTTATTGTTTCAGAGGTGAGTTTGCTAGTGTTTTTATTTCCAACAAAGCTCTAGAATAATCTGGGTAATTTCATTATTATATATAATAATGACCTGAATTTATTTAAACAGTCCAGAAAAATCTAGACATCAAACACACATTTAACCCTGACTTATATGCAGAATGTAGATTTTTTTAGCAATAAGCCTTTCCCTGAGCAGCCGTGTTCGTACGTGTATGAGCTGTGACAGGTGAACAAACGCATTCCTGTCTCTGAAGGCCAAAAACGGATCTGCTGGGCTTGCAGGGCCAGAGCCAGAAGAGAGCAATAGTGACAGATACAGTGTGTGTGTGTGTGTGTGTGTGTGTGTGTGTGTGTGTGTGTGTGTGTGTGTGTGTGTCCAGGGGAGTCAAGGAGGTTGCAGAAAGTCATGTCCAGTGTGACTGTGACATTTCCAGGCGTTCTGAGAGTCACAGATGAAACATGAACTCTTAGTTATTTATTCCATTTGACTCAGAAACATGCCAAAGATAATCTAGAGGATATCTGAGGTAGTGAAATAAAAAATCTCCAACTTTTGTGAAAATTGGCCAATTCTGCCTACATGTTGCTGTGAAAACCTGACAACCTGCTCTACGAAGGAGTAAAAGTGAGATTTTAAGGAGGTTTGGG
>SSNS01000472.1:277500-438737 GCA_006937985.1 Aphyosemion australe
TTCTCTGTGGAAGATTAGAATTTTTAAGTATCAAGTCTAATTTTCGTTCTCTCTCTTTTGTTCTTCCAAACTTTCCGAAAGGCAAACCTTCAGAGCAGCTTTTGTATATGTTATTTATTCATTTATATATTCATTTATTAATTTTATTGTCAGACCTTAAATAAATGGCTTTTGTAATTGTGTACTGAATATTTTGTGTTTTGGGATCAAGTGTACGCGCATTTTCTTGTGGGTGGATCTCGAGAGGGGGGGACTCATATCTATGTAACACCGTATATTCTAGGAACCACATGTACGCAACACAGTCCCCTCCCGGTCGTATTTTGCAGTGACACATTTTAAAAATGGCCGCAAAAGATGGGCAAGTTTGTCAAATTTTTTCATTTCAGGATTGTAAAGCAACACCGGACCCGATATTTGAGCTCCCCGCTCAGTGTTCGACCCCCTCGGCCTCTCCGATAGTGATAGATAACGGTTCCTTCCAGACCCGGGC
This sequence comes from Aphyosemion australe, assembly GCA_006937985.1. NCBI lineage: Eukaryota > Metazoa > Chordata > Actinopteri > Cyprinodontiformes > Nothobranchiidae > Aphyosemion > Aphyosemion australe. The sequence goes on from SSNS01000472.1 coordinate 277,994, forward strand.
CGGGTGGGCGACCTCAGCCGCCGAACTCGACACCCCGCGGCTGCTCTTCAGATCCGTAGCCGCTCGGAGCAGAGGGGCCGCCCGCAGCGAGACACAGATCGGTAACGACATCCCCAACCTGGAGCCGCTGAGGTGGCTGCTGAAGAGCCAGTTCGACCGGAACGTGGTGGTGAACTTCGAGATCCAGGAGCTCATTTTTGACTATGTGTTCACACACCTGGGCGTCACGTCGGAGGTCTGTGGAGGATCGGACAGGAAATAAACTACTGAATTAAAACTGGTTTCTTTTGGTAAACTGCTGCTGAATAAATGGAAATAAATAGGACACTTTAGCTATCATGTGTATAAAATACTAATACAGAAATATATATTATAGTTATATCAAGATTTAATCAGATGACAGATAAATAATCTCACTATTTCATGTCAACAGCCTTTTTCAGGTGTGTTAACATTTTCTACCAAACAAGTACTGATGATGATTTCTTTTTGTAGGGTTGTGTGGATCACCCCATCGTGGTGACAGAGGCGCCCTGCAACCCGCTGCACTGTCGACAGATGATGTCAGAGCTGCTGTTTGAATGCTACCGTGTCCCGTACGTGTCCTACGGTGTGGATGGCTTGTACAGTTTCTACCACAATACCAATCAAAGAAACCTCCAGCCGCCACAAACTGGCATTGTTCTGTCCTCTGGGTACCACTGCTCACACATCCTGCCAGTTATCAACGGCAGGTGAGTCTCACACAGAGCTATTAGTCCCTGTCCCATCATCAGGAATACTTTCACTTCATCTCTACTTTTTTCATTTTCACTCACATTTAGTACATACTTGGTCTTCTTTTAACTTTAGGTTTGATGCTGTGAACTGTAAGCGCGTGAATGTGGCCGGAAGTCAGGCAGCGACTTACCTGCAGCGTCTTCTGCAGCTGAAATACCCAGGTCACCTTGCTGCCATCACGCTGAGTCGCATGGAGGAGCTGCTGCATGAACACAGTTATTCTGCTGTAGATTATCATGGAGGTCAGTTCTACAAGCTTAAATGAATTGAAATCTATACTGTTTCCCATCTTTGATATGAAATAATGTATTATTTATTTTAACAAGAGCTGGAAAAATGGCGTTGCCCTGAGTTTTATGAGCGAGAAGTTCACCGGATGCAGCTTCCCTTTTCGGGGAAGGTGCCGGGCGGTTGTGTGAGTGTGGAGGAACGACAAGAACGGAGAGCTCAGCAGCTTCGGCGACTTCAGGAAATCAACTCTCGTCGGCGGGAGGAGAAGCTGCAGCAGGACCAAGAGAGGCTGGACAGACTTATGGCTGTACAAGTGAGGAACCGTTTCATACATTTAAATATTTTGATGCATTAAACGGTTTAATGCTGCACACATGAAGAGATGACGCAACAAAGTGAGTGCACTCAAACGGATGAACCAAAATGTGCAACAAATCTGACGGCATCTGAACTGAAGGCAGTGAGTAAATGTAGGATTTTAAAGCCTATCATGGAGGTGTGTGTGTGTGTGTAGGAGCTGTTGGAGGACGGTCTGCTGGATCACTTTCACAAAAGTTTAGTGGAGCTCAACATGGACTCAGCCGAGGAGCTGCAGTCGTACATCAACAAGCTGCAGGTTGCTGTTGAACAGAGCCGACAGAAGCTGCTGCAGAATGACGGAGTGGAGGGGAAGGCTGAGGTAAACCACAACGTTTAAGATGCTTCTGTTTTGGGTTTTCAGTTGTTTTTTCATCTTTGTGTTTGTGTATTTTTTTTACTTTCTCGACAACGCTTCACAAGAACTATCAAGTGGTTGTGAATCATCCGTGTCTCCATCTGAGGGGAATTACAAAACAAATATGTAATCTGGAACATAATTAGAAACATATTAGGTGTTTGATACCCCAACAAGGCCAAATTTTGTATTTTTTTACTTCATTTTTATCACTGTTGACAACTCATGACTCATAAATTACCTCCTTGTTCTGTTCTACTTTTAAAATTAGATTTAAGTTATGGCTTTGTTCTTATAAAACGAAGCAAAATATTATAATTAGCAGTTTAAAGGTATGACAGGGTCACATAAAACTTCTAAAACATCAGCTTTATTGAAAACCGAGGGGCTTTTCTGAGTTTTTATTAAATGCAAACTTTATAAGAAGATTCTGAAGGGCTCATGGTTTTATTGTCAGTCTAAAAATGACTGGTTTATCTTTATTTTTTCCTCCTACAATTAGCATGACAGAAGAATTAAAATGCAACAGAAGTGAATTGGGAGAGTTTGAGTTGTTTGCTGCTGCAGCTGACGGGAAGCCTGAGGCTGTTCTCTTGCTCTCTGCCAGGTGTCAGAGTTGGATCACCCGATGGATGAAGGAGATGGAGTGGCGTTGATGGATGCAGACTTCCCCGAGGAGATGCTGTCAGAAAAATCTGCTAATGTTGTTCAGGTAGCGAAACGCTGAATGTAAATACTCAGACAGAAACACCGTGTCTCATTATTGCTGATGGAGAAGTGTTAACCTGAATGTGAAAGAAAACTTTCTGTCCTGTTTTTTTATTTTTTAGCTAAACTTTGCTGAAGAATCTCACGACCCGCAGCAAGAATAACGTTAACTTTTTTTGTCCAGCCTTCATTCAACATGGCGGAGTACCACCAGCTGTTTGTGGGGACGGAGCGTCTGCGGTGTCCAGAAATCCTGTTCCAGCCTTCGCTGATTGGAGAAGACCAAATGGGACTAATGGAGACGCTGCAGTATGTCCTGGCGAGGTAATGAGGTTTCATCAAATACGCATCTTTAATTCATTTTGTGATATTTTATTTAAAAAAAGAAGTTTTACTTCTGGTTTTACGCGCAGATACACCCCAGAGCAGCAGGAGGCGCTAGTGAGCAACGTGTTTCTGACAGGAGGGAACATGCAGTACCCAGGGATGAAGGAGCGAGTGGAGAGGGAGCTGCTGGCCATGAGGCCATTCCAGTCTCACTTCAAGGTGCTGCTGAAACCCTTTAATACAAACTCTTTTTTTTATTGTTAAACATCTTTTTGCAACAAATAGACATTTTGTTAATTCAGAGAAAAAAGCTAATCAACTGAAACATTTGTCAGAATCCCAGTAAGGGAAATAATTCCAAAAATACTTCTTGGAAAATGTGTGTAGATGCGTATAAATGAAAAATGAACAGATATTAGTTAGAAAATCTATCAAATAAAAGAAAAACTCAAATGTAAAGAGACCAGCTGAGTGGTTAATTCAAGGATGTGAAACAACAACTTCACAGGTAACCATGGCAACACAGCCAGCCCTGGACGCTTGGTACGGAGCCCGGGACTGGGCGCTGGAGCATCCTGCAGCAGGAGAAGCAGAAGGATGGATTAGCAGGCAGGACTACGAGGAGAAAGGAGGCGAGTATCTGAGCGAGCACTGCTCCTCCAACACATTCGTTCCCTTGAAGGTCGCCAAACCGGCTCCTGCTCGTGCCGCCGAGCCCTCCGCCACTTCACAGACACCAGCAGGAGCCCCTGCTGCTGTCGCTATGGTTACATCAGCATCAGCTTACGTTTCTACTGACGCTGTCATGGTAACCACCTGAAACGAGGTCCTATACATCACTCAGGTGTATTCTTCCTGTTTGCTTTAGGTTTGACTTTTAAATCTGTAACAGCTCTAGAAGGTTTGGAAAAGACATTCAGGACTGTTCATATTGAACGGTCTTCTGTGGTTTCACATTTAAAATTGGAATATTTTGCTTCATGTTGTGTAAATAAAGTTTGTTAATGTTTTTTTAAGTGCACATTGATATTGAATAAAAATAATTTAATAATTATTTTAAGACCTCTTTTGCTTCCTCTACTCATCTCTTCCATCTGTTTCCTCAGCATAGCTCACTTTTAAATAAATAAATAAATAAATATCAGATTATTTATTAAAAAAAAATAAAGAGTTCAGAGTTTTAGGTTTTATTTTCCCTTTTTCTTTTTCATGTTAACTTTAAAATACGTATCTGACGGTATATTTAATAAAAACCAGTGAAATCTGACCTAAGAGATTTTTGTCAGTTATTAAGATGAATCTATAATAAAATGATAATTTAAACTGGATTTAAAAGGCCACCCAGCCCCATTTTAGATCAAGTTAATTCATTTATTAAGGTTAATTAACTTTTGCAAAAATGTCGGAGATGTGATTAAGGTAAATAAGGTCCCTTTATTGAAGAATGGATCAAGTGTTGCAGTATGAGTTGTGCACCACTTGGTGGCGCAAAGCAACACTAAATTTAGTCATTGGATCACAATTTGACTATTGCATTTTTAATTTCACTACATTTTATTAGAAAAGTTATTAATTTCCCTTATGGGTATTTTTCTTTTAATTTGATTTTTACTACAGAAAACATGACAGCAAGTTTCATCCTAGTCACGTTTCTAACAGATTTTAGTCTCCAAACTTATTTATTCTAAAGATTTTAACTCTTACGGTCCTTATTATAAGTTTATTATACATAATAAACAAATACTAACAGAATTATGTGGTAAAGTGTGCCAGGGCTCAAACCAGCACCCATCCTGCTCTCTCTCTCTGTTTCTAACACACACACACACACACACACACACACACACACACACACACACTGGGCCAATCACAGCAACCATTTGCCTCTGACTTGAAGATGATTGACTTAAATTTAACAAGAAGAAATAAAAAGCAAAACAACCATTAATGTGTAAAAATAATCTGATTTGTTTCCATGGTTACACAGGCACTTATGCAGCCTCTCAAATTAAATTTAAATAAATCAAAAATCATATTAGAACATTTTTTTTCTTTAACACATTATGAGGTTTTTAAGCAGGTGAATTATGCAGAATTAAGCATTTGAAAGATTTTTTACCTAATTTTAGTCACTACAGAGCAGATGGTTGCACATAGATCAGATTTAAAGCTACAACCATCATCATTTGTTGTTTCTATTGAATAAAATGTTTACTGATTGGCTCAGAAGATCCTGCATCGGCTGGATTTCTGCTGCGTATTGAGCTCAGGTTGTGTCACCGTGTTGGCCGATGTCCAATTAGGAGGATTTATTAGTGAGCTGCGGTGTTGTAGGTCAGCGGGAGCAGCAGCCAGAGAGGAGCTAATGGTCGAGGAGAGGAGAAATAAAAGAGCCACAACAGATGCACCACAACGTTTTCCTAAAAATGGCCAGACGGTCTCATGTTTTCTGCTTTCTGTGTGCAACTTGATGTCACACGCTCTAAATAAACCACCAGAGGCCATAATGGTTCAGAGCAGAGAGGTTTGTTTTAACCAGTAAACAAGAACTTTTAGACCAGGTAACCAGGAAACCTCATACTAGGACAAGATTTTACATAAAAAACAGCAAATTTGGTTCCTTTTATAACAAGAAAATAACGTTTTATTGGATCATCAGCTAAAAAAACGAATTCACACGTGCAAAACGTTATAAATATTTATGATATTCAATCTAATAAATCATCTTATTAGGAACTTTATATCATGTCATAATACCTTTAAACATGTTTATCATAAAAGCACTCATCCCCCCCAGAATAATCATCACACGACTAAAAAATGCTGCTTTTCTTCTCCAGAGCAGACCTGTGGGCCTGGATGAAGCATCTCTGATGTTAAAAGACGAGCCATCGTGTTTGAAATTGGATTTTATTTGTTTTCACGTCCAGTAAAGCTCAACAAATCAAAGCTACGGGTCTAGTGTGCATCTCTTTTGATGCATATGGGGTGTTTTCATCTCAGGAGGTTGTTTTTGTTTCCAACTCCTCTTTAGGGGACAAAGATGCTGCAGATGGAAGAAAAGTGAGTATCTTTTTCATTTTGGGGCTTTTTTCTTTTAAATAAAGATGCTAATAATCATAAAAATCCAGCCTGCGGTGAGTTAAACTGCTTTGTGTGCACATTTTAAAATTCAGACGCGTTTTGTTGCTGCTCATAAAGGTCTCTAAGCAGGGTTGCTATGTTACTAAACACTCAGAGTTTGAGTGTGTCTTTGGCACGGCTGATTGGTCTGCTGAGAAGCCTGAAAAGCTACAGAGATGCTGATGAGGGAGGGCTGAGCCAAGAGGATTCAGAGAAAACAAAACATCGTAAAAGTGAAAAACGTGAATTATTTTGTATTTTAAATTCATTTAAAGAAGTTTATTATGACTTTATTCTCATGTGACCCGTGAGGCCGAGCCCCTCTATCTGTCCATTCAGATCCCAGAAGACAACATGAAGGAAATGACAAGCAGGAACTTGTTTAACACGATAAAATCAGCCGCCCCTGGGGTATTAAATGAGCATTTTTAAGAATGAAGCATAAAAATGCCCCACAGTGTTTAGCTCACCAAACATGGAGCCGGCGGTAGCTGTGATTAGTTGGAAATGACCTGTTTCTCCTCCTCCTCCTCCTCCTCCTCCTCCTCCTCCTCCCTGCTCCATGTTGAGAGCAACAGGTCCCAATCCCGTCAGCTACAACAGAGCTGTTTGTAGGAACCAAAAGGCCTGAGTGTGAGTTATTTTTTCATCCAGAGCGCATAAATCTTTAGTAAATCGGAGCACTGATGTTTCGGGCAGCAGTAGATCACGCTAAGAGGCACCCTGGAGTGAGTAACCCTGCTTCTTTCATGTTCTAATGGTTCTGTGTAGTTTTGAGTTTCCTTTTCTTTAAAAAAAAACATCATCAAGGAGGTTTTATTTTACTTTCCACAACAAATCTCTTGTTTTTGATTGATTTTTTTCTATTCAAGCAGCAAAAATCCCAGTTTAGACTTAATGATGCAGCATTTTAGATCATTTCTAACAGTTAAAATCTTTTGTGACTCTGCATTTCCTCGCGTGTTTGAGCGATGCTGGTTAATTGATCAGTCGAGGCAGGAGACACGATGAGAAGTCTAATTACGTCCCTCCTAATCTCATCCCAGCTCTGCTTCAGTCGGTTAAGTTGTTCCTAAATGAAGCCAAACTGGGAGAGGCTTAAGAAATCAAGGACAAACTATTAAAATAAACTCAGACAGAATGTGAGCATTTAGAAAATCAGATCCTGGAAGAAAATGTATTTAAAAATATGAGATTTCCCCCACAGGAGAAGGGATTATTTCTGAATTTTTAACCGGCTCTACTGTCACAGGAGAGGAGTGACAGAGTATTAACTTCCTGTCGCTTTCCTCCCCGGGGAGAAAGGAGGAGAGAAGCTGCAGGGATGAAAACTACCAGAGCTCCAAACTAGACAGGCTGAGAGACAGGCAGTAACGTAAAGCGGGAGAAGGAAACTGGAGGGAGTAAATCTCCCCTGAGACTCAGCGAGCTTCCTCAGTGAAGGGCAGAGAGAAAGTTTGAGTCAAACAGATGGACAGGAAGTCAGAAAGATGGATAAAAACCTAAATTAAAGGGATACTATGCAGTTTGGGCTTGCTTTTAGCACCCCCTAGTGTTCATTAGTGACACCAAAAGTTAAACGTATCTCCTCGCTGTGCGTTCGTCTTTTTAACACCTTAATCTAACTGCTGAAATGTCTCCTCAGAATTTTTTCAGCACAAATGTGTTGATTTTTGTATTAATAATTGTTTGCATGTGGAAACCTAACAACTCCAGGTAGGTAGGTGACTTTAACGATGAAATGAGTTGCTAAAAAGAGAAAAAAGAAATAGTTTTTTTCCATGTCCAAGAAATTTCAGTCTGACATCAATAAAACTATAAATAGTCTTAATAAAACATTCCTTCATTCAAAACAATAAAATAAAATAAAGCTTCCATAATAGAGACTATTACTGCCAAAATAACGACCATTATTCTCTCTCATTAAATGATTATTTTCATTACCATTACTTTCATTAAAACAACAAAAGCTACTTTTTTAGCATTAAGGTAACTGTATAATAATAATGATCTTTTTGCATTTTCATCATGCATTTTCGTATTTATTTAATTTTGATTTTCTATATATTTTTTTCATAAATCAACTTTTTAAACAATGTAGGTAAAATCGTAATGATTGTTGTATCTATTCAACAATGCTGGAGTCCCTTAAGACCACAATACACTGTAAGAAATAAAATGTTGAATTTACTTAACCAAGTTAGGTCAACTGGTTCCACTAAAGCTAGTTGCTTAAATGTAAAGAATAATATAACTTTTAATATAATAATGTATATTACTCTTTACATTTGAGCAGCTAGCTTTAGTGGTTCAGTTGACCTAAGTTGGTTAAGTAAATTCAGCATTTTATTTCTTACAGTGTATTTTGTGTCAGCAGTTTGTTAGGATGAATGCTGGAGTCCAACCAGGCCCATAATTAATCCTCAGAGCTGCTGTTGGTCAGCTGGCCACAGTTACACAAGCTTTAACGTCCACACAGAGAGGAGCAGATAAAGGTTTTAGTTTGTTGCTAATTAGGAAGGATCTGACTTCCATTCACTGGAAAAATGTTTCTGTTTCCTTCAGCTCGTCCCTCAGTTCTTCTTCATCTGCCTAGGAATGGGCGGTGCGTTCTTATATCTGATCCGGTTGGCCAGAGGACCACATGTAACGTAAGGCCTTTGATAATACATGCATGAATCAGTATTTGTGACGCTCTGTTGGAAAAACCTGAAGTCTGGCGGCCTTTTTGAGTTAGTTTCTCATCCAACTCAACAAGCAAAGACAAAACTGACCCAACTGCAAAGTGAATTCCTGCTTTAAAAAGCTCCAAGTCCTCAGATTCATTGCATTTCATGCAAACGAACTTTTCATAAACCTCTAGACATCCAACTCTTTTGCAATGAAAGATCATCTCAGCAGGAACAAAGGAAATTCCTGCAGGATTTAACCCCATGCACTGTAAAATCTGATTAGGTAACTTTACTTGAAAAAAGCAGGCAAACTGATACTTAAAATAATAAGCACACAGGAGTAGGTAATTATGTGGTAGAGCTACTGATGCATACAAAATAAAATGCACTTACACGCAAGTTAGCTCCAACACAAATTTACCTACTACTGTGTACTTATTATTTTACACGTGGAGGCATTAAGAATGCAACATTTATCTGCTGCTTATTTTAACACCTGAGCATAAAAATCCATGTAAATCACAGATTAATGCACTAAATGAGCAGGAATGATGCCAAAGGTCTTTGTGTGTTCAGCTGGAACAAGTCCGAAAACCCAGAACCGTGGAATAAACTTGACCCCACGTACCAGTACAAGGTAACTTCACCACACACGAGGGATTCAGTCTCGGTTGTTGGACAGATTTGAACTGACCTGTAATATTTCCACAGTTTGTGGCCATCACCACAGACTACAAAAACCTGAAGAAGGAGGGACCGAAGTTCTGAATCTGTACAACAAACTGGATTAAGGTGCAGCAGATCCTGATCTGGGCTCAGATTTCCTTCTTGACATCAACAATGAAACCGGAGGACAAACTGGAGCCCAAATCAGGACGCGTAACAAACTCTTTAGTGTTTCTGAGCCCGTGTGACGTAAAAAGAGCTGCTGGTCACCTGGGAAACGTGACCAAGACCGTCCGATTTGAGCATTTTGACATTTACTGAAAGGATAAACTGTCTTCACTCATGTGCTCCTGTTCGTTACCACAGTTACACTGTTTACCAGAGCTTGCTTGTTTTAGCCATTCAAATCCCTCGTTGCCGATGCATTTTAAGTTGATTTGTTTAGGAAGTTAATATTTTTGTTTTTTCTCTAGGCTTCTTGTTTGTCGTTCTGCACAAACATCCACAGAGCAGCATAAAAAGCACCAAAAACAAAGAAAATGTAATTTTATTTTCTAAGTGTCCAGATATTAAGCAGAATTTAGAAAAATTTAAAAAACTGTTTCTGTTTCTTAGATGTTTTCCTGCAGAGCAGCATCACTTTCAGGGTCAAACGTTTGTCAGCTTGTGTTTTATAACTGATGAGTGATTTTTGGTTTAGTTGCCACCAAATTAAACAACCAGATATGAAAACAACAAGTGCACTGATTAAACTGGAGTCTTTCCATAAATAAACTAGCCATCCATGTTTGTGGGAGTGTGTTTTTGTTGTCACACCTGCATGAATTTGATTTATCTGTTAGCAGCACAGCTGTCCCTTTGCAGCCTGAATGGTGCTCATTCAGCACAGTCACATGCACAATCTGTGTGTGCGTACATGTGTGTGTGTGTGTGTGTGTGTGTGTGTGTGTGTGTGTGTGTGTGTGTGTGTGTGTGTGACTGCAGTCTTTGATCAGTGACAGCATCAACAGGATTGAGAACAGTCCTCTTCTGTGTGCCACTGGCAGCAGAAACTGTGTTTACATCCTGAGAAAACACCCAGCCACGTTTCTATCCAGTCACAATATTTATTTTATTTTTTACATTTTACTAAATGTCGACATGACACAACTCCTTCACAAAGATTAAAAATAACATTAATTAAAAATGGCAGGAAAATCCAATTAAGGACGCAGCTTTACACAATAAAACAAGGAGAGTACAAGTTTACAAATCATTGTTTTAATTTATATTATTTTATTCTAAGGCAGCAGAACATCAGTTACAAAACAAACACACAAAAAATGTAAGGAGACATTTGTTTGGCTAAAAACACCATTTTATGTCTCAGATGTTTATTTATTAGCCTTTTTATGAAGATTCAGCTGAAATGGGAACATGTTGTATCTTTGTGACATGCTGAAAAATACAGAAAGATCTCAATTAAATTAAATTTTTTGAAAGTTAAATGGAAATTTCAATCAGGATTCCTCTGAAAATGGTGAATAAAGACAGAAAATGAGTGAAAAAGCGAAAGTTCAGAGAAAAACTGAAGAAATGTTGCAGCTTTAAAGCAACATTCCACAACTTTTACACCTTAAAATTATGCTTTTTTGTAAAGTTTTTGCGTCATAGTATTATCTATTATGTTCATTTTCATACCTGTGATAGTGTTGGGGGGTCCCACGTCTGTTTACTGCGCTATACAGATTTTGTGCATCGGGTAGCGACGGAAGTACTGACTGGGTGTCGTTTTACGGCAGAATATGGCAAGCCAAAGGGATAAAAAACATAGAACGCGCGTTATGTCCGCCAAAATGCGCGTCTTGAACGTGCGTAATACATTATTTCACTGGAGTTATTGTGTTTGGTCGGGCATAAAGTTGTTATACAGTCCTGATAAAACAATTTATTCAATGTGTGGAGGTGGAAAAGTTTGTTTTCGTTGTTTTGCCTGATATTAGGAATGTAAACATGCCACTTTTGCCCGAGAGAGAGATTTAATGTTACGACAGTGACGTTACGCAGCAAGCCTCTAGAGGGCGACAGAGACCTTATAACTGCAAAGTTGCGGAATGCTGCTTTAATGGTTTCTCTCGTCCTCTGTGAGCAAATTGTTTGTTCTTTTCTTCTTAACTCCACAGAAACATATAAAAAAACCAAAAAGTAAATAAATAAAATAAAAATTTCAAAACTTCTTTTGAACAAGTAGCAAAATTAGAAAGGTTGACCAGGAGTGTGGGAACGTGAGGGGTCAAACAGTTTCTCTAAAGCTGAGATGTCAGGTCATGAGAAAGAGGCAGAGAGATGAAGTGGGTCAGTCTTTGTCCGAGCTGTGTGTGTGTGTGTGTGCGTGTGTGTGCGTGTGTGTGTGTGTGTGCGTGTGTGTGCGTGTGTGTGTGTGTCTTTGGGTTTGTTTGTGTTTATTTTCTGACGACACAGCTGAGTACGGCCCCTGTCCTCTCTGACCTGCCGGTCCTCGTGGAGGAGACACATTCCTCTGGCAGGAACAAAAGTACAAACCGTCAGTGAGAAGCTGAACTTCTCACAAAGCCCGAAAACAAACGTCCATTCAGTCTTCTAACAGAATGAATATTCAGTCCTGAGGTATGCAGCGACAGTGATTGATTCATTTAGTGTTTCTTCCTCTGGGTCTAAAAGTTAGTTTTCTTCCAGAATACTAAAGAAATTTACCCAAAAGAAGCAGCTAAGTTTAATTTTTCATCCCAGAGTTAAAAGAAAATATGTCTGAGTGCATCATTAAAGAAACAGATAGAGCTTTAACGTTGATCTCAGTGATTGTTGGGTTTTGCCACAACTCTGCAGCCCTCTGACCAAAAACCACACTAGATGGTTTTGTGGAGCGGGTAGGTGTTCTAGGGGCCGCTCTTATACCTGCTTTACGGCTGTTAGCTGTAATGCTAGTGGTTAGCATTTTCAGCACAAGAAGAAGAAAAAGAAGTTTGTTTTCTCTGTTGGCATCATGGCGGAGCCTGGAAGTAAAGTAATGTCTTTGGTGGCAAAGCAAAGAAAAAACTTTTTTTTCCTATTTTATTAGACAAAACTGTTTATTAAAAACATTGTCAGTGATTTTCTATTTACATTATTTTAACTGTCCAAAGCTTTTATTGGTTTTAGTGCTAGATTTTAAAATGCATGATTATTCTGGAGTTTACCTGAACAAACCAGAGATTTGAAGTTTAGTTTACAATGATGATGTCAAGTTTGATTCAGACTCAGATATTATCTATTTGTCACATCTCTGTAAATGTCGAGGGATCGGCTAAATTGCACGAAGAAGAAGAAGAGTAAACATTCTAGTTTTATTTTACTCCACATTTCCCTGAAGTCAACAGGAAATGACTGAAGGAAATTCCATCATCTTCAAACGGCTCCGTGTTTATAACAATCCCAGCTTCTACTCCCTCCTCAGATTATTTGAATAAATCCATCTGTCTGACAGCCGCTGGTATTCACGGTGGTTACTGTCAATAAAATGACTTGCATAAAAATAACTAAACATTCAATAAAACTGATAAAAACTAAATATTTAACCTGTAGCAATGCAATTTAAAATGCAGAAGCATTGTTGTACACTCAAAAAAACATTTTCGGGCCTAATAAACACCAGATAAAACTTGAACTAAAAGATCAAACTGTTTTTTTAAGTGACAGCTGTTATTTATCAAAGTGGTTCAACAAAATCAAATGTACTAAGTGTAAACCTAAACTAAGCATGTTTAGTAAACCCCACTTAATCTAATTCCATTTTAAATAATTCTCTAGGGGGCAGCAAATTCCCAGTTTGGGCTTGAAGAAGAAAAAAGAAGGAATCAAAACTGTTATTTATTAAAATAGTTAAACACATAAGCATAAGAACATTTTACCTGAAAATGTGGATCCTTCATTGACTTCATGTAATAAAATTACATGAAAAATTTACATCTAATTAAATTACATAAAGTCAAAACTCTTTTTTCCAGTGTACAAAGATCTTTTCAGTCTTTATTACAGTAATGTCACATTTATCTACTAATACAGCATTTTTATATGCATTTACATATTTCACTGCTGTACATTTTCAGTATCTGTTCACACACTGGGTCCACCAGAGGCTTGTAGATATTAACAAACATTATTAAAAACTTTAGGATTTGGATTATTATCAAGTACAAATGATCATAAATATTCAGCGTATGTGTGGGATTAGATTACAGTTTAAAAAAGCTTCTTTGAGCAATAAAATAAATCAGTAGGAAGTGATTTTAACATGTTAGTGAATAGATTTGAAACATCTTTTAATCTGGGAGCTGTTTTGTTATTATATATTATAAACATGTAGTGAGTGTATCCCATAATGCATGCAAACAGTAGGAAATAGGACAGGAAATGAGGGGAAAGCTCGTTAGCTCTGGTGTTTTTAGTGATGAGGAAATCCTGGAATAGCTCCACCTGGTGGTGAAGCTCTGCAGTGCGTGACACCGTCTGGATCAACTGGGTCAGATTTTCTGGAGGGATGAGAAAAAATGAAAAATGTTGTTCCTAATTCCATTTACAGGCATGAGGATGGTCTTGTCTCCAGGACAGATGTTTCTGTTAGATGTGGTAGACACCAACTCCAGAACCCTCTCAGCTTAAGCCCCGTCTATCCCACAAGGTCGAAGGTCACCCAAAAACCAGGGGACGGTCTGTTCTACCTGAAGAGGAGGGACATTGAGTTTGTGATTTATAAAACTCAGATTCAGTTCATCCTAAGGACAACTGCAGACTAAAGGTAAAGGCAAACTTTTCTAAAGTTGTTTAAACAGAAATCAGACTGGAGAAAATAGAAAAACTTCCTATTTCATGGAACTAATTCTGAAGCATTTTCCTGATTTGAATGAGAAACCCAGCTGACACCAGGGTTTACCCCTTCTTCAGCAGCACCTGAGGAATATAAACATGAGAGTAGAAGTCTGCAGAGGCAGAAATGATGCTGCATGAAACAGAAAAAAACACCTTAGAATATTAATTAAGAAAATCAGGACAGTTCTTTTGTTTTCTATTTTGCATATCACAATAAAAGATAATTATTTTGGCCAGAATTTAAGACTTCACGGTTTTAGAAGAACTTTAGCGTCTTTTCCACTCAAATTTGTTTTTGCACCATTCAGCAACAACATGACAACTGACATATAAAGAGAAAAATGTATAATTATCTTGTTAAAATCCCACCCAGCTGTGGACATTTTAGGTCCATTTGCTTTTCAATTTTGATGTGTTGAAGGCAGAAAACAAAGCTGCAGACACGAGGAGGTGAGTGATTTTGACAGGAGCCAAATTGTGACGGATGGATCTCTGTAGGTCTGTGGTTCCACAGAAATAACCTGGTCACGTGCTCATGGATGCAGGAGCTAAAAGGTTAGTACTATAGTCCATGTATCAATATTAAATGTGTTTGGAATCAAAACTAAACCAGAGAGAAACATAGGAGGTCCTAACAGATCGTCTCAACTAGAAAATACAAGATGCTTTATGGGAAGGAGAAAAGCTGGTGTTGGCAGGGAGATGAATTCTGAGCTGGAGCTCAGGTTTTGCTGCAGGTGGTCATAATGTTATGTCTGCATCATAAGAAGTGCAGGAATAATAAAAAGTTCTTTCTAGGAGGAATTTGATATTGTGATAAAAATGTGGATGCAGATAAAAATCAACCCATTTTCTCTTTTCTGTTTCTCCTCCCAGCCGACGGTCAGCCATCATATTAACTGGATGTGGAGCGTCTGGCAGTAATCCTTAAGCTGCTCTGTTCTGTGAATGTCTGTCAAAGAAAAATGTGTTCATTTCAAAGAGGTTTCCGCCCAGCGACAGCTGCAGTGTTTAAGACTGAATTTGATGTTAAGTCAAAAGCATTAATTTTGAAAAAGCTTCAAAACTGCACAACAAAGTCCGTTTTTGTGATGAATGTAACTAAAGAAAGTAATAAAAATGAAGAAACTGGTAACAACTCTAAAGGGTTTTAACACTTTAAGCCAGTTGTACTCACTTCTGGTCCTGGAGGGCCGGTATCCAGCATGCTTTAGTTTAAATTCTGCCTCAACACACCTGACTTCAATCAGCAGGTGATTAACAGGCTTCTGAAGAGCCTGATGAGCTGCTGCACAGGTGATTCAACCACTGAATCAGGTGTGTTGGAGCAGAGAAACAAGGGAAACATGCTGGATACCGGCTCTCGAGGACCAGGAGTGAGTACCACTGCTTTAAGCTATTGCTTTCAAACTGGTTTCAGTGGTTCTTGAGCCAGAAACGTGAGCAACTTCACATCGGACAGCACGCTGTCACCCTCTTCTGGCTAGGAACTGCACTTAGCTTTTGTGTTCAGGTAGACATGAGTGGAAATCTGCTTTATTGCAATAATTGTTTACAGTGCCAGTAGCTAATATAAAGGCTAGCAGTTAGCGTTTTCAGCTCTCTGACTGCCGATAAAAAGCACAAGAAGAAGAATTTTGCTTTTTTATAGGCATCATGGCGGAGCCTTGAAGTAAAAGTAATAGAGTAATGTCTTTAGAGGCGAAGCAAAGAGCTAAAACCAGAGTGAACATCAGCGTGGCATACACTAGTTTGAGGGAGCTAAAGGAGGCTACAAAATCACGGACTGATGGTGACCTGGCTTTGTTGCTACTGGACTTGAGTGTAATAAGGTTATTTTGTCCAACAGTGTAGATCTTTTTACTTTGTAGCTTATTTAGTATCAGTCTGCTCTTTGTTAGCATTAGCTATAGCAGGCTGCTGCAGGTTTGTTTACAACAGCTGTAATTCTGCTTTCAACCAGTAGGAGGGAGAAGTGGGAAACTTATTAAGTGTTACTTTAAATGTGGAAATCCTAATTATTGGTTTAATTATCAGATTGGGCAGATCCAGTTTATGTATCTTCTCCATTTCATCTTATAATAAACTGTATCTTCTTTAATATAATATGTTTTACCAATTAGCCATTGTATTACATCATTTTGTACCAATTATAATCCCGTCTGGAGGAGCTGAGTTGCATTGTGTTGCATAATGATGTCTCAGGTTTGCTGAAAAGCGTTTTACTGAGCTGCATCATCCACAGAACATTCAGATCCACATGAGAACTTTTCCAGCGATGACAGATTTTTCATACTTTTGATTTTGATCGAGCTCCACCTTTACCTTTGTCCAGGATGTCCTTCGTAGAGCTGCACGGCTGCAGGAGTTCTGACAGGAAAAAAGAGGACAGTGTTAGATGTGATCTTTAAAAACAAAATCACTTTTGAGTAATAATCATTATTTACCTGAGATCATGACCCTGTTATGGTTTAAGCTAATAAAACACTGAGGGTTTATGTATAGGAGACAGAGAGCTGCAGAAAAACAACGGAATGCAAATGATTTTTTTTCTTGTGTCAGTCTCGTCTCTTCTCCCACTCTCACTTCAGCTTATTTTTCCTCTCACTCTCACTCCATCTTCTTCACCCACCTCCGAAGTCTCATTATTAGACTAAACCTGTCACTGTTCAGGGATCGCTCAATCATTCTAGTGAGGTTTAAATCCAGTCCCCTGCCTCTGACATAAAACTCTGTCACACACACACACACTCACGCACACACACACACACACCTCCTCCCATATCTCAACTTAAAACGTGGAAATCAATAAAAAAACATCACTGAGGAAGCTAATGGGATAATTTGACAGCGCTCTTACAGAAAAAAACACACCGTCTCTCCTCTGGGAGTCAGACTCACAGGTGACTGACAGGCAGCACCTGAAGATGAAAATCTTCAGACATTCTTGCGACTGACTGAACTGCAGAGTCATAATTGTCAGAGAATAAAAGAAAAAAGAACTTTTTTACCACATCTAGATTAAATCTGTGATTTGCAAAAGCTGGAAGCAGAAGAAAACCTCCTCAGAAAAGAGTTCTCTGTTGAATTCAGTGAGGAAAAACCTGCAGACAAAGTTGTTTTTCTGGCTCTTTTCTATCCCGTATCGTCCTGTCCAAGGTGTTTTTCTTCTCCGCACAAGTTTTTTTTTATTCAGAGCCTGAAATCTCAGAGAAAAAGTTTGTCCTGTGAACTGAGTTTGAGCCAGACTGACATGGTTGCTGTTTTTTTAGTTAAATATGTACGACACAGAACAAGTGAGTAGAAAGTGAAGTATTGTTGATTTCTTTGTTGTTTTTCATCTTCTCTGCATTCATTCATTACTTTACAGCTGTCCACCATCACCCAGCTTCCAGAATATAACCCTTCCCTCTTTTTTCTTACTTTTACTCTATTATTAAAACACAGTCACCATCAGCTCCTCCTCCAAGTCTACACCTTTGATTCCCTATACACCTTTTAGGTTTTCAAAATAAAACTTAAAATTGGTAAAATAATCAAACATAAACCTGAGCTTGACATAAAGCCAAAAGTAAAACTATCTTTACAAAACTCAGAGAGATCATGTGAATAATGAAATTACAAAAATAAAGCAAAACACTAAGAAAATCAGGTTTTGGTCTGTGGATTCTTGTCTTCTGCCTTTTCAAAACCTCCCAGTTCTGTTCATTTTTAACTTCAGCTGCCAGTCGCTGCCTGCATTTGCTCCATGAAAAATCATCCTTCTGTCAGATTTCTTCAAACTTTCCGTCTCACCTCTGATGCGATGAGCTCCTCCTCCTGCTGCAGGAGGCTCCACATCTCCTGGTGCTGCTGCTGCTGAGGTTTCATCCATCTCTCACCAAACATCCAGAAACCCTGAGGAAGGTGAGCTGCATCACGGAGGAGAGAAAAGAAACCATAAAATTAAATAGTTGGTCTAAAAATCTATTTGGAAATATTCAGCCATATTTCTTGCTCTTTGTGATAAAAAAAAAAGTTTGAGTTTTTTTTTTTTTTCAAAATTTCCTCTTTTTTTGTCCTTTTTGTTTAAAATCGCTCCTTTGGAGTCCTGAACAAAGACAGCTTGCTTCAAAAACACTTTCATCACTCTAAATGACGACACTTTCCAGCCGGGGTTTGGATAATGTGTCTTTTGATGTTCTAAACAAGCCATTAAATGAAAAGCGGAGAAAAAACAAACATGATTCAGGGAAGCGTTTTACAGAAAACTAGGTTTGGGAAGGCTGGTTTGTGCTCCTTTGACCCACAGATCACCATTAAAATAGAAACACATACGAAAAGACATCTTTCATCTTTTGCATTCATGATCTTTTGCACGATGCCCACATTTCCTTACAGAATAGATTTTTTTTGCAGACACTAATCATGAAAATTAAAGCCTTTAACTCATATCTAAACATATCTGAGTTTTATAAATAATTACACAAATGCACTTACCTGTAATGTGTGCTGCAGCAAGCGAAAACATCTTTGTGACAGCTGAGGTTTGCTCCAAGATGCAAAGTAAACATAAAATCCTCCCAGGATAGTTCTGTTAATCATCTAAATCAGTTCTAGATTAAAAGTCCCATTAAAAACAGCTTATGTGCTCCAAACAGCAAAAAAGTTACATTTTCTCATTGAAAACATGTTTAAATATGTACAATTTTGTTCTCTTGTTGATGAGCTAAGAAGTTATTGAGTAAACAAATCAATATCATACATCGCCAAACTTTTGTTGGAAAATATTTGTCAATAATATTTCTAAAGCAGAAAGACCAAATGAATGACGTTACGGCTGCTCGTTTTGAGGAAGGAGAGCAGCTTCAGGCAACACAAATGTTTTTGGACTGAAACTGTCCTCAGCAGGCTGAAAATGTGTTTCTAACAGAAAAATTAGCTTAAAGCTATGAGGGGCCGTGTAAGCCATAATTTATTCTGTTACTCTCACATGCATATATTCTCCTCACACACGCATACATTCTTCTCATACATACACACATTCCACACTCATACACATATATATTCTTTACACACACACATATATTCTCTGCACACACACATATATTCTCTACACACACATACATATATTCTCTGCACACACACCTATATTCTTTACACACACACACACACACACACGTTTTCCACACACACACACTTATATTGTCCACTTACACACACATACATACTCTTCACATTCACATACATTCTCTCCCTCCCCTCTCTCTCTCCCTCTCTCTCTCTCTCTCTCTTTCTCTCTCTCACACACACACACCTTCTGGTTTGACATTATAAGAATATCAGAGATAAAATATATATAAATGTGAAAATGAAGAAAGAAGTGTGTGTGTGAGAGAGTGTGTGTGTGTGTGTGTGTGTGTGTGTGTGTGTGTGTGTGTGTGTGTGTGTGTGTGTGTGTGTGTGCGCGCGAGAGCGCGCGTGTGAATGAGAATATATGAATGTGAGAGGAGAATGTATGCATGTGAGAGAAAGTATAGTGGAAACGGAAGGCAGTTTGGTTGAAACGGAAGGCAGAACATCTTACTGCTCTGTGATTGGCTGAAAGGTTCGAGGGCGGGTCATTGTCATGAAAGAAGCGCTCTCATCATGGACGCTGAAGCGAGGCTGGAGCTGGATATTTTATCTGTCCTGAAATGGTCACATATCTGTCTTCAGCTCTTGAGCAGCAAAGGACAGGCTCACCTCTCCCTACTGTTACTCAAAGCGCGGCTGAAAATGACATTAAAGAACTTTTTCAGAACAAACTTCTCTGCAGGCCAGTCACCTCGAACCGGTACCGGTTCCGCTGCCTCGGGAGTGCTCTCCGGTCAGAAGCAGCTTCTCCGTCAACTGTGCCTCGATTCCAGCTAACTACACGTGGAATTACGTTTTATTTGGATGAAAATATGAAAGATAGTGGTGTTACTTTATTGTTCAGTTTGTGGGTGAGGTCAGAAAATGAGGCATTTGTTACGTGATATTGATCAAGCTGAACGTTTCCCTTACGACCGCTGTCAAGTGAGCCGACACTTGGAAATACGCTGGGGCGGAGTGCACCAGCTGGTCGTAAGGTCGGATGTAACCTTAAGTCCGACATTTGAACGTTACGCTATTTAAGAAGACGAGTGCACCACTCAGGCCTAAGCTCTTCAGCCGCTACGCCCAGGTGTAACTTTTACGCCTGGTCCACAGCAGGTGTAAATTGGAAGATCTAGCCTACAGCTATTGTAAATAAGCAACAGCTTAAGTGTGCAAACAGAGAAGCTAACCTGGCACAGCAGAGACTCACCGAGGATGCAGCTGATTCATTTGTTCTGTGCGTAAAGCGTTGATGAAAGACAGACGACCTCCATTGTTTAAGCACTGTTTTATTCTTTAAATAGCAGCACACTGGGTAATGTATATAATAATAATTCATATGAGTCATTTAGGTGACCTATTCCGATCATTTTCCTGGATGCAGCGTTCTCGCGCTGAGGTTGCTGCGCACACGGCAGAGAAAAGCTGTGCGTAATGGCACCGCGTAATGGCACCATTGTCAAACCGTGTAACTTGTTAAACAGCTATAATCACAACATTTTGAAGAAATAGTTGTGTTAAATGTATTTGTATAGGATTAAGTACATGTATAAAAATAAACGAATAACAATGAATCTCGTTAAATATAAGAATCGTTTAAAGTTAATTTGAAACAAAATGCATAAAAATAGCATCAATTTAACATGAATTATAGGCTAAAAAAACAAAATAGAATATAAACACAATTTATTATTCTTGTTCGACACGCTGTAGGTCCAGAATCTGACGCTGGAAGAGTTTAATATCTAATTTTAATTTGACTTTTTCAAGCTCCAGCTTTTCTTCTTGAGTTTTTAATTTTGATGTTTCAACTTCCACTCTGTGGATCTCTTTCCAGTATTTTCTGAAGCTCATCCTGGTCTCTCCGTTTCTGAGAAGAACACGGCCTTTGGGGGAACTCCTCCTGCGTCACTGTGTGGGGCTACCCTCCTCCGGTCTCCCATCTTGAATCTAAAATGTTTAATATTGTTAATAAAACATGAATGTGGATAATTTAGGGCTTCATCATGAATGACCTACCATAGTGGCTGTCAGATCTGTCCCATCCTCAGCGCAGCGCTCATCCTCCCAGATCTTTGACATGTCGGGAGCTGAACAGCGCCATAAAGGCCGACAAAAACAGGTGAATCCACTCCAAAAATATGCATAATCATAGAGCGGTATGGCGAGGCTTTTGGAAGAGGACCCCGCCAGCCTGGGGATTTTTAAGAGCAGACTGGTGTTTTTTGCTCGTGACAAATCTTTCAATTTTTTCTCACCTCCACAACATACGCACTCAGTCGTCACACTCGTTATTAATGGCAGCAGTGATCATCTTCCAAACAGCGCTTTTTTGTTTATATTTGCTTGATTACATTTAGTAGAAAATTGTCTCCCATCCTTCCTTGCTGAACTTGGGCCGATGCGTTTCTAGGCAACGAGCACAGCAAACCTCGTCTCTCCTCGTGAACGCGCACAATATGGCGCAGCTGCGACTGGTCCCATTCATTGTTATTCGTTTATTTTTATACATGTACTTAATCCTATACAAATACATTTAACACAACTGTTTCTTCAAAATGTTGTGATTATAGCTGTTTAACAAGTTACACGGTTTGACAATGGTGCCATTACGCGGTGCCATTACGCACAGCTTTTCTCTGCCGTGTGCGCAGCAACCTCAGCGCGAGAACGCTGCATCCAGGAAAATGATCGGAATAGGTCACCTAAATGACTCATATGAATTATTATTATATACATTACCCAATGTGCTGCTATTTAAAGAATAAAACAGTACTTAAACAATGGAGGTCGTCTGTCTTTCATCAACGCTTTACGCACAGAACAAATGAATCAGCTGCATCCTCGGTGAGTCTCTGCTGTGCCAGGTTAGCTTCTCTGTTTGCACACTTAAGCTGTTGCTTATTTACAATAGCTGTAGGCTAGATCTTCCAATTTACACCTGCTGTGGACCAGGCGTAAAAGTTACACCTGGGCGTAGCGGCTGAAGAGCTTAGGCCTGAGTGGTGCACTCGTCTTCTTAAATAGCGTAACGTTCAAATGTCGGACTTAAGGTTACATCCGACCTTACGACCAGCTGGTGCACTCCGCCCCAGCGTATTTCCAAGTGTCGGCTCACTTGACAGCGGTCGTAAGGGAAACGTTCAGCTTGATCAATATCACGTAACAAATGCCTCATTTTCTGACCTCACCCACAAACTGAACAATAAAGTAACACCACTATCTTTCATATTTTCATCCAAATAAAACGTAATTCCACGTGTAGTTAGCTGGAATCGAGGCACAGTTGACGGAGAAGCTGCTTCTGACCGGAGAGCACTCCCGAGGCAGCGGAACCGGTACCGGTTCGAGGTGACTGGCCTGCAGAGAAGTTTGTTCTGAAAAAGTTCTTTAATGTCATTTTCAGCCGCGCTTTGAGTAACAGTAGGGAGAGGTGAGCCTGTCCTTTGCTGCTCAAGAGCTGAAGACAGATATGTGACCATTTCAGGACAGATAAAATATCCAGCTCCAGCCTCGCTTCAGCGTCCATGATGAGAGCGCTTCTTTCATGACAATGACCCGCCCTCGAACCTTTCAGCCAATCACAGAGCAGTAAGATGTTCTGCCTTCCGTTTCAACCAAACTGCCTTCCGTTTCCACTATACTTTCTCTCACATGCATACATTCTCCTCTCACATTCATATATTCTCATTCACGCGCGCGCGCGCACACACACACACACACACACACACACACACACACACATTTCTTTCTTCATTTTCACATTTATATATATTTTATCACTGATATTCTTATAATGTCAAACCAGAACGTGTGTGTGTGTGTGTGAGAGAGAGAGAGAGAGAGAGAGAGAGAGAGAGAGAGGGAGGGAGGGGGAGAATGTATGTGAATGTGAAGAGTATGTATATGTGTGTAAGTGGACAATATAAGTGTGTGTGTGGAAAACATGTGTGTGTGTGTGTAAAGAATATAGGTGTGTGTGCAGAGAATATATGTATGTGTATGTAGAGAATATATGTGTGTGTGCAGAGAATATATGTATGTGTATGTAGAGAATATATGTGTGTGTGCAGAGAATATATGTATGTGTATGTAGAGAATATATGTGTGTGTGCAGAGAATATATGTGTGTGTGCAGAGAATATATGTGTGTATGCAGAGAATATATGTGTGTGTGCAGAGAATATATGTGTGTGTGTAAAGAATATATGTGTGTATGAGTGTGGAATGTGTGTATGTATGAGAAGAATGTATGCGTGTGTGAGGAGAATATATGCATGTGAGAGTAACAGAATAAATTATGGCTTACACGGCCCCTCATATAAAGCAACACTAAAGAGTTTTATTTAACACTTTAAGCTATTGCTTTCATAGTTGTCTCAGTTATTCTTGAGGTAGAAACTTGATCAACTTCCGATTGGACAGCACTCTGCTGCCCTCTGCTGACCAGAACTCACACTTAACAGTTTTGTGGCACGGGTAGGTTCACTAGTGCCATTACTGCTATTAGCCAGTTACCCTGCTAGCAGTTAGCTTTTTCACTTCGTCGACCGTCAATAAAAAGCACAAGAAAAAGAAAAGAAGACTTTTGCTTATTTGTTGGCACCATGGCGGAGCCTGGAAGTACTACATTCGAGGGAGCTAAAGGAGGCTACAAAGTCACGGACTGATGATGACCTGACTTTGTTGCCACTGGACTTGTAAGTAATAATATTTTTGTCCAACAGTGTGGATCTTTTTTACTTCATGGCTTATTTTAGTATTAGTTGGCGCATGTTAGCGGTATAGCTCGTTGTTAGCGCTAGCTACAGCAGGCTGCGGCAGGGTTGTTTACTACAATTGTAATTCCACTTTCGACCAGTAGGAGGGAGAAGCAGAGAAACATATTTAGTGTTGCTTTAAAACTGGAACTCTTGAGGTTTTAGAATGTGTAATTCGGGATTTTGCATGAAGAATGTACAGCATGAACAGCTAAACATGTCAGTGTCACTCAGCCGAGGTGCTGCTGGTTCTGATCCGCCTGAAAGTTGTGATCCGGACAGACTTTCTGCACCAGCCTGTAGTCGGTGCCGGTGAAGGCGATGAAGATGCATATGACCTTGAAGGGTTTGGCGCAGATCCAAGCTGCTTGGGACTGGGTGTTCTCAGAGTAGCAGGTCTGACTCGGGTCATACATGCAGGGCTTGGTCTTCTTGGACCTGTTAGTTCTCTGGTACTCGATACGACAGTTGAGTTCGGTCACCATCATCATGTCCCGTTGATATTTCTGATGTTCTGGGGGGGTGGAGCTGGTGGACTGAGGGGGGCTGGGGAGTTGGGATGTCAGATCTGGGAAGAGGACGGAGTTTCTGGTGGCGCTGCCCTGATCTGAGCGTTCTAGAACCTCCCACCCTACCGTTTTGGACGGCGGGACGATGCTGACTGAAATGTTTCCCAGCCTGGATGAGTTGTGGCGGAAATAGACACTGAAGGTTCCATTGATGTGGTCCACGATTTTCCCAGTCACCAGGAGGCTGAACTTGACCGTTTTCACGTTGAAGTAAAAATCCCCCCAGCCCAGGATCTTCTTGGCCTTTGGAGATGCTTTGGCAGGAGCTTTGGGTTTGGGAGGAGGGCGGTACAGGTACTGGTCAGGGGCTTGTGAGAAGTTCTGAGGCCAGCCATAGGGACTGAGCGAGCCGTGAGAAGGGGGTTTGTGCTTGGTGGAGATGATTTGTAGGTCTTTGGAGATGTGTTTAACCTTCAGAGCTGCTCCCTCAGCATCTTCTCCTGCTTCTGCCTCCCTCCACTGTTCCCTCTTCACGTCTAGAGGCTTGGACGACTCTTGGACCTGTAGAAAACAAAAAATAACAACCTAGATTATCAACCTTGCTTGTGAAGCAGAAACATGAAGAGGAGTTTTGGAACAGAAAACATAAGCAAAGATTCTCCCAAATGGTAACTTGTGATGAAGAGATCCTCGAGAAGTTATCTAACCTCCAGATGCAAACATAAATGGTTGCCTTTCAATAGATTTTAGTTAATAATGACATCTCAGAGGTAAAACATCCTTGGCTGTCAGGGTGACACAAATGAAGGACGGCTTAGCTTTCCAGGGCAGGAAATAATCGATTAAAATAATTATCATTCGGTGTTTTGTTCCTCCCAATGAGGATGAGCTGAAACTGTTTGTGATCAATAGATCATCTCCTCCAGGGCAAGGAGGCAATATTACATTAAAACTTCCAATAACAAATTTTAATTTTCTGTTCGTCCTCAAACACCTTCTCATTCCCCTTGTTAAAACCGTCAATCATCCTTTCATGCAACCTTGATAATAATCTCCTTGGAACAGAGAGACATTTCCAGGGGTGGTTCTAGACTAACGGGGAGGGGGGGCAGCTACTGTGTTAAGCTGCTTTCAACAGACACACCATGGTGGCATATCAGCGTAATACTGCTGCCATGGTGTGGTCTTTGAATGTGCCGTGGCAGTATGGCGAGGCAAGAATATTGCGCCATTCATGCCACCAAGCTTGGTAGTAATGTAACAGCAATGTCGGACTTCTGAATGAAGATCATGGGTGATGTCATGATCATGTGTGGGATACTTGCTGAGCCCCGGCCAGCAACAATATTGAAAATGTAAGTAAACATGGGGAGTCCATTTTGCACTTGTAAACAGTATCAACTGAGATGCCTTCTCCAGGTCAGGGATGAGGTCCTGCCTCAAGTGGAGGTGAACAAGTATCTCGGGGTCTTGTTCATGAGTGAGGGAAAGATGGAGCACGAGATCGATAGGTGGATTGGTGCTGCGTCTGCAGTGATGCGGGCGTTGTACCGGTCTGTTGTGGTGAAGAGAGAGCTGAGCCGGAAGACGAAGCTCTTGATTTTTCCATTCAGTCTATACGTTCCAACCCTCACCTATGTTCACGAGCTTTGGTAGTGACCCAAAGAAGGAGATCTCGGATACAAGCAGCCGAAATGAGTTTCTGGGCTCTCCCTTAGAGATAGAAGCTCGGACTTTCCAGGAGGAGCTTGGAGCAGATCTGTTGCTCCTCCACATCAAGAAGAGCCAGTTGAGGTGGCTCGGGCATCTGGTTAGGGAGGCCTCCTGGACGCCTCCCTCGTGAGGTGCTCTGGGCATGTCCAACTGGAAGGAGACCCAAGGGAAGACCCAGGACAAGCTGGAAGGTCTATGTAATGCTTAGATTCTGCCCTTAGCAGGGGGGCCACAGGGGGGGCCATGGTGGCGCTGGGCCACCGTGGACCCCTCCTAGAACCGCCCCTGGACATTTCAAAATCAGTTAAATAAAAACTGTTCAGCTGTATAGTAAAACCTATTTTAATTGTTTTTTATTGAACAAACCTATTTTCGATATTCATTTGGATACTGCGTTTCTTCATGTCCGTCCACATTCTCTTCCTTCAAGAGCTCATCTCAGGTCTATCGGAGTAAAATCTCTATCCAGTTACAGCTGTTTCCAAGTATCCCTCTTATAATCTCCCCCCATCCAGTCGATATTTGAAACACTCCTGCATACACACTCTCAGAGAGAGAAAGAAAGCAAGTAATCTCCTAAGAAATGCACACAGTGATCATCTTTTAGGATGTGTACAAGTTCTGTAACACATTAGATGTTTTATTGTCACATTTTTATTTAATTATTTACCAACACAGAAAATAAAACATCTGTTATTTTTTGGTTCGTAAAACAACACAAAAAAGACCAAAATAGAAAAACAACACCTAACCCTAACCCTTAACAATGAAATGCTGGGTTATTTGAAGCCAGGAGACTTCCTGTTCTCCATAAAAAACACAAATCCTGGTGAATTAAGTCTCTACTGAGCATGTTAATTTGTATGTGACATGATCAGGCATCCCAAATGAGCAATAACTTGACATCTGCGACAAAAAACACAATTTAGAAATGATTTTCATGCTTGTTGTGACATTAGAAGTGCAGAATGTTTTGCACACTTGTTGTGCAGAGCTGTTTATCATTACGTGGAGAAAGCAGAGCAAAGCTGAAGCCAATGTTTCAGAACAAACAACTCTCGAGGTATCATTATTCCTCATAGATGCTCAGTGTCCGCCTTAACCAGTCCACGCCAATCTTGGCCTGCTCCTGCACCCAAGTGAGCTCCAGCTGTGCCTATTGTTACAAACCTAAAACCTGCAGCTATGTGCTGTTCTCACCGACTAATTGGAGCTCACTATGTGACAGCCGTGTCACCGGCTCAGTGTCAAGATGCCAGCACAATGACTGCAACTGAGCAACAGCGGAGGAGTGGATGCAAGCACAACACATGTGAGAAAGCACCTGCAGAGGTAAGAAAATAAAAATGAAGGAATATTTGTTTTATTTAAGGACCTGGAGAACATTCTTGCCACGGGCGGAGAAGATCCTTAATGTGTCGGGTTTGTTTGTTTTTAAACTTCTTAAGAAATCACAAAGCAACAATCAGTCTGAAACCCCCGAGGAGATTAAAGTTTGTTTTTTTATTAAAAGACCTGTGAAGTTTCTTTAGTTAAAGTGATAAAGCTCAAAATGAGGTTTTCTCCTGACAGTCAGAAGTTACAGACAGCTGCAGCGACTAAATTACAAGAAAATCACAAAACCATTTAAGAATGCAAAAATAGAAATGTCACTGTAAACATCTGTACCTAAATAAAAGCACAAATTTTATTTTTTTGTAACTTTGATCAATAATGATGTCTCAACAAATGAAGTCAAGACTTCAGAAGTGTTTGAGTTTGTTTCTCACTCATTTATTCACTTAAAGCCATTGTAAACTTAGAAATTATATCATCAGACTTTATAAAAGGCAACAATATGATGAACAGGTGTTGATTAAAGCTGTTTCACTCTTAAGCATCGACAATCAGCTGAGCTACACCTCCCTGCAGCCCTTTTCCATAAATAACAAGCTTCAGCAGCAGAGCAGACTCACCGTCCAGGGAAGGAGGCACAAACAGGTGATGGCAAAGTTCAAATGCAGAGTCCTCATTTTGTGGCAGCGTTTCTCCTTCTGGAGTCGAGCGATTTACGGAATTAAAGCTCGATACTCTCACTTCTCAGCTGGAAGAGACTCAAAAACCACCAAGACTTGAAGTGAAGAGCTCAGCTCTCCCCCCTCCTCTTCACGAGTGTGCCTACTGTTTTTTTCCTTTTCTCTCTCTCTCCTCTTACACACACACACACACACACACACAAACACACACACACACACACACACACACACACACACACACCCTATGTATGCTCATTTTAACCACCTGGCCGGCCCTCATTATGACTCATCAACCCAAGGAAAGGCGCTCTCAGACAGGCTGAGTTTGACAGCCGTCCCTGCTGTCCCCACATACTTCAGCCGCAGGGAGGCTGACAAAATGACAGGGACTCTGCAGAAACAAAAAAAAAAGACAACTGGTGAGCATCGCTGCCTCAATCTCACGATGGAAATCTATGCCAACATATTCCCATAAGGACCGTCCAAGTTTAAGTAAAGATTCCTAATGAAACTGTGATTTTGCTGAATCCCTCATCTGTTTTTGGACCACATTGCAGCACATGACTGATAAATGTTACAAGCTCTTAAAGAAAATCAACTCAAGATGTAAATATTGAAAATTATATATATATATAAAAAAGAAAGTAAGTTAACGATGTAGCGTATGTTTGCATTAACTGAAGAAACGGGGCTAGAATTCCTTGACACATTTTGAAGTTTTCAACAAAAATGACTAAATGTTGACAAATGAAGGAGTTGTAGTCGTTTTAGTCAAAAATAAAATTACATGCAATCTCATGCAATATAGCTAGATGTCATGCAATCTCACCTGGAGTGACTTTAACGACTATCAGCTGCTTCTACGTCAAATTGCAGCTCAAAATCTGCAAAACTCACTGAGTTTTAGTCATTATGTGTTTTTTAAGGTTTGTGTTTATGTGTTTAACAGACGCTTGCGTCCATAGCATCTCACAAATGAGGATGTAACAGTAACAATACTTTTAATTTGCAATAGTAAGTACTACTTAGGAACTTTAAGTGACCATGTTAAAACAAGGTCAATTAGCTGTGACATCATAGCCGCGGGAACATATTTTCAGCAGGGGGTGCTGAAAAAAAAAAGCTCAGCTGCGCTCAACTCGTTATGTCCAGGTGAATCATAGCGTGTAGCATAGGCATTGATACGAGTCTCATTATTAGAAAGAAGACACCCTCCAACAGTCTTGACGCGCTGCTTATAAACCTACGACTCCTGTCTGCAGTTGACCAATGAAAACACACCTTTGGGACGCCGCAGCAGCAAGACTCCGCCTCTCTGAGTTTCCGTTTCAACCTTATGTTTAAAATGCGGATTATAAACTACACACCAGTTTTTATTTTTGTTAATAGCCCAAATAAAACCGGAGTTATACTAAAATAATTCAACTAAGAATGGGTTCAGTAGCGTTTTGCTGCTGAGGGACAGAGGATGCTGCTGCGTGATCTGACAGCAGGTGTCAAAAGGGCTGAGGCGCTGTCACGGAGCGGTGAAAACACTGAGACAGATATTTATGGCAAAACTTTAGACATTGGAGCGATCTGTGACAGATAGATAGTTACTTCCCTGTAGTTTAGTGTTTTTTTATGTATATAGGAGGATGAGGAGGATGGATGTCCAGCAGACAGATCAGCTGTTTAGCTGGAAGACGGGAAAAGGAGACGCGCAGCTGGAGTCTGAGGCCAAAGCGGATCAATTCTTCCTCTTTGAGGAAGATGAGCTGGGTCATGAGCTGACACTAAAAAGTGTTTACTGTGGCGCTTTTTTCTCTTTTTAGCGTTGTATTGCTTATCTGTAACGTATGCTTTTTGGGGGGTGCGCTCGTGACATAGCACGTCCTCTTGGAGCGAGACGTCGTGCAGTCTGGCTCACTGACAGGTTGCGCCGTTCAGTGTGGCACCTTTCTGGAGTTCTCACAGTGTGACATGAACAGTGTGGTCCCGTGGCTGGAGGACTATAAAGATATGCAACAAGCGTTTTATTCATGGACGGAAATGACGGTAAAATGGGTTTAGAGGTGGTGAGTGCACGAAGAGGTGAAGGAGAATGAGGGACAAGTTTGTTGGTGTTAAAAAGTCTCTGAAATACAAAAACAAGCACAAAATAAACTGCAAATAAACTGTCAATGCACTATCTTGGACCGGATACATGACAATATACCCCAGAACTTACTGTTGCTGCATATCCTTTTGTTTTCTCGAGGCTTCCCAAAAAAGGCTATAATCCGCTTTTTTGCCATAGTGGTAAATAAATATTTGAGGTCACCAGCAGGGGATGCTGCAGCCCCTCCAGCACCCCTACTTCCCGCGGTACTGTGTGACATAGATCATGTTTTAGAACAAAATCACTGTGAAATAATTGTTTTGTTTTGAGATAAACTGTGTATTTCTGCAGCTTCCTGAGGAGTGTCTGTGGAGGGGAAAGCTGGGATTGATTTGAAACCTCCCTGTTGACAGTCAGCCAGTCTCCCCCTGAGCTGCAGATGCTGATGTAATAATCGAGATCCATTCTTTTTGTTTTGTGTTGATTTTTGTAAATATTTGTCTTATTTTTAACAAGTTAAGTGCATGTGAGTCATTTCTTGAAACAAATTAGAATTCAGTCTTTATCTGTGCAGTTTGGTATTTTTATGAAGTAGCTGGAAGTTTCAGTAATTAGAAAACATC
This sequence comes from Aphyosemion australe, assembly GCA_006937985.1. NCBI lineage: Eukaryota > Metazoa > Chordata > Actinopteri > Cyprinodontiformes > Nothobranchiidae > Aphyosemion > Aphyosemion australe. Next base: position 308,879 of record SSNS01000472.1, read on the forward strand.
TGTGGGGAAACATCTGCTTGTACACGAATCGCCAGTAGCAGACATGCACATGTTACTATTTCAACATATTTTAATTGAATTTCTGTAAGCGCTTTGAGATTTTTATAATAAAAAGTGCAATACAAATGAAATGTATTATTATTATTATTTTATTACAGAGTAAACCAACAGTTTCTGCAGAAATAGCCCATTAAAAAATAGCCCATTAGTTCAGCAAAATAGAGCTATTACAGGCAACATTATTATTATTATTATTATTATTATTATTATTATTATTATTATTATTATTATTATTATTATTATTATTATTATTATTATTATTATATTGGGTTGTTCCAGGCATCAGTAACTACTGTATTGAGGGGTGAATTAAACTGTAATGAGAGCATGTGTCCACTAGAGAGCGCACAAAGCCATTCAGTGCACCATGATGTCAACATTTAAAGAAATAACTTCCATGAGATATATTTACTAGGGATGGGACTCGATAAAAAAATGTATCTAATTAATTAGAGGCTTTGTAATTAATTAATCTTGATTAATCGCATTTTAATCGTTCAAGACAATTTGCCCTGAAAGCAATTTTTTAAAATTAAAAATAATGAGACAGAGACTCAAACAATAGTCATTGACATTATTATTGTAATTTCTAATCTTTTCATTTCTAAAAAATTGCTTTTAAATTGTATTTCAATTCAAAACAGGAGAAAAAAATATATATGTATATCACTGGTAAAAATAGGACAGACCTAAAAGTACAATACTATTTTAAGTACATTTTCATAATGGTATTGTCTTTAAAATATAATAATAATAATAATAAATAAATAACTAAATAATAATAATAATAATAATAATGGGTTAATAGAATGTGTGTGCAATTTGATTTGATTTAGCATCATTAGAGACAGAAATGAAGGCAAAAACACATGAAGAGGAATTTCTGATCACTCATGTGATTGTAGTTTTAGTTGTGTTCGGAGCACATAGGAAAGGTTTACATGGTCTTGTAGTCAAGGTTCTGAGCTTTCTTTAGAGGTGCAGCTTGACTAGATTGATAGGGCATGATTTAGGGCATGTATTTTGCTGCTAAACTTCAACATCCCCCAATTGGGCGACCCTCGGGCTTAAAAGGTTAAATGTGTTAATTTTTTTAACGCATTATTTTTTTCTAAATAATCATAATTAACGCGTTAAATTCCCACCCCTAATATTTACTCCTACCGCCAATCTCAGATTTGATGTCTTCTGTTTTATGGGTTTTATATATAAAACAACATCAAGTTCAACAAAACAAAACACTGCAAATTCATGAATTTTATTCATTTATGTGTCTGTTTTACATTCCAGTCCAGTAGGTGGCAGCAGTGTTTCGGTTAGCTGGTTGCTAACTCACTATTTCATTTAAAATATTAATACAACTGTTTTGAAATCATCACCCTGTGTGTCGAAGGCAAAAAATCATTTCACAGCAAAAACATAACAGTCAAACTTGTTATTTTTTAGGCAACAAATGTGAATGATCTGTTGAACAGGTGTGTCCAGGTGTGTTTCAGCCCCTTCTTTTGTTATTTAGGTGCTCATGTCACGGTGATCTCCTCCAGCAGATCAGCAGGAAAGTAGCCCAGCTTGCGTCCTGTGCTGACCTTCAAATATCCACCTTTCTCATCACCCTTTTTCACCACGATCTGAAACCCAGACAGCAGAGCAGTGACACGAGTGTTGAGTTCAAACATCTATAAGATGCATTTTTATGCCTCATGTGGAGAATTTTAGCATTTAGACAAACTTTATTAGTATGTTTGGGCCCTGAGTGGGTTCAGTTAGGTTATTTTAAGTGATTTCTTCAACAAAGAAACAGAAAATAGGTTTAGTGGTACATTCTTCACCCAGATCCAGGTTGTCATTTACAAGCATCCAACAGAAGGTGTGTTGTTGAGAACATTTAGAAGGTCACCTGATCTTTCTTGAGTGTAATTTGTCCCATTTCTCTGTTGCCAACAAAGGAGCGGGTCACCTTGTAGACTCTCTCTGATGCTCGTACTTTGATGAGGTAGTTTGCAGGGAAGTAGCCCGTTTTCTCCCCCATCTTTCCCTGATAATCCGACAGAGTTTGAGTTCATCTTCTGCAGCCACACACATGGAATCAGCGCCTTTCCAATGAAGACAATAAACTCACCCTCCACCACTCTTCGTTGGAGTCATCCAGCACTATGATCCGATCACCAGGGCTAATAAACAGACATATTTCGTGCTTGTTAGAGACACATTCAAGACAAATGCTTTGTTTTATGATGTCATTTTTAATCCTACTGGAAGTCGAGGTCGTCTTTCTCGATTGCCTTGAAGCGGTAGAGAGCCAGGTAGTAGTGGGAGCCGGTAAATGTTCCCTTACTCTGCTGACAGAAACATTTATTTTATTGTGACAGATTATGAAGATTTGAAACAAAATGCATCCTTATGAAATGTTTGCTTTGACCTTCTCGTCTGCTTTGTCTCCTCCTTTCTCTTTCTTATCTTCAGGTTTTCCTGTGCAGACAGAGTCACGTGTCCTTTAGTGAAGCTTATTAACAGCTAGGCATCACTTCTATATGCATGTGATTAAATTCACCACCACAGTGTTACCTTCTCCTCCCTCCTCACTCTCTTTGGGTTGCTGGTTCTCCTCCTCTTCCTCCTCCATCATCATCATCATCTAAAACGCACAGCATTGAATAAATGTTGTTATTTATTGATGACATTCTGAAGCTCCTTAAAGTATTAGTACCTTATATGGATTTGTTTTACCAGATGATACATTTCTGAAAAATGTGTTTTATGGAGTTTTTATTGATTAAACTCACTAAATACTCACATTTTTCTTGTCATTTTCATTCTTTTTGCGCTCCTTGTTGGCCATGATGACACCGACTCTCAGTGTGTCAAAGACCGGGTCGTTCCGGTTTGGGTTGTCTGATGTCAGATGAAAAATTTCGGCCAAAAATATTATTAGTATTTTCAATTATAAAGCTTTAATTCTAACTATTTACTAATGAATAATCTATAGAAAAAGATGTAGTCCAGGCATTATGAACATTAGATTGTTTTATCTCAATTTTTTAGGGATGCATTGATATGAAAAACTGGGCTGATATTATGCTGGTGAAGGTTCTCAGTCATCCAGGTCATGGTAATCCAAGGGGTTCAAATGAAGGCAACTGGACTTCTTTGGTTTGCCTTCATTTGGGCTGATATTAGCATTGCTGTTATGTTCAATGACAGATGCACACCAACTTTGTAATTATTATACACATATATATTTGCGATGTTGGATATAGGTTGTTTTACTGACATGATCTAACTCTTAAGTTCAGGTAACTAACGTCATGTATCTCCTATCATGCATGCTTAAACTTTAAACCTTATATGTGACCGTAACCATTATAAATAGTAGTTTTTGCTCTCGTGTTGTCCCAAGTTCTCTGAAAGAATCAGTAGATCAGTCAATATTGAAGAAGTCGAGTCTTGACTCGTCAGTCTTAGCTAACTCTAGGCCTATTTCCAAACTTCCTTTCACATCAAAGCTGTTGGAGAAGGTTGTCTACCAGCAGCTGGTGGCCTTTCTAGATAGATAGAATATGTCTGAGACGTTTCAATCAGGATTTAGGGTTGTACACAATACTTAAACCGCCCTGTCGATGGTTTTAAATGACATCTATTTATCTATGGATCAGGGTGAGAAGCTCGGTCATCCGGGAGGGACTCAGAGTAGACCCGCTGCTTCTCCACATAGGAGCCAGTTGAGGTGGCTAGGGCATCTGGTTAGGATGCCTCCTAGACCCTGGTGAGGCTTTCCAGGCACGTCCAACTGGAAGGAGACCTATATGCGCTATATAAATAAACTGAATTGAATTGTTTAAATTTTTCTTAATTTTACTAATGCTATTTTATTTTCTGTGAATCCTTTTATCTCTTTTATTGATCAACATGTCATTTTGCATAAGTGTTGGACTTCCCTAAAGGCAGTGGAAGACGCTGTATGAATAAAGTTTGATTGACATGATTAAAGATTTACCGCATGACCATCTTCTCCCCTCCTGAAACAGATACACCAATGGCAACTAGCTGGAAGTAAATATCAGCCAAATTTCACTTATCGGACAATACAATGTTGAAGTTGATCCCGCGCATCCCTACTAATTTTACAGATCTGCTTAAGAATACACCCTAAATTTGAATAATGTGTCATTCAGCAGCAATAAATAAAGGGTTACTAATTCTAGGAGTGATTGAAGGTTTGATGGACTCACTTGGATCTGGGATGTCACTGCTGTACAGAGGAGAACTATAGGCCCTTCTAAAGCCAGGTGGCTACAAGACAAAACAAAAAACAATTAACAAAAACCTGCCACATAGTCTCCTGTTGTGTTTTTAAACATTTAAATTCAAACACAAGAGAGAGAAAACTCACGATTTTTCCAAAGCACTTCTGGAACTCAACATAGGACTGACATGAGTGGTGGATGTTGGTCTTGCAGTTTTTACACCTCAGACAAAATTTGTTGTTCACTAAGAAATGTGCAAAGATTTGGTCACAAATCTCACAACATGTCACGTGATATGTTTTGGGTGAAGTACGTACAGACTATCATGCGAGCGCAGACGTCACAGAACTTGGGTTTCTTGCAGTAATGGTCCTTAAACTTGTGAGGTTTGTCATTGATCCGAACGACAGGCTCGGAAGGAGGTTCTGGCTCCTTCTCCTCTACCTCCACCTCCTCCTCATAAATAAAATAGACCTGCAAAGACAAGAAAAGCCTTTTAAGAAATGCAAGCAAAGACGAAGAAGGTGATCGAATATAAACCTAACACCACGGTGCAGTCCTGTCCCAGCTGGAGGCTATTTTAATCAGAATGGCACTGCTAATCGTGGGTGGTTGACATGCTGCTGTCACTCACAGTGTCTCCTTCCTCCCTCACTACATTGTCAGGGGCTGGAGGATTGTCATGGATGTCCACTGAGTTTTTGTCTTCCTCTCTAATGAGCACAAAGAGAAAAATAAAGATGAACTAAAGACGCCTGTGAAGGAAAAAGTATCACAAGAGGGAACATCTGGGTCAAGTGAGGAGGTTTAACAACAAACGTTAATGTGTGAACTGCTGAGGGAAATTTTATTTACACCACACCTTTTCCCATCATGCACAAACATTAACCAGCTGGTGTTAAAGGCACAATACTTCATGTTTTAGGATCATCTTCTTGAGCCAGAATGTGCTAAAATGACCCTTTACAGGGTAAATGAAATGTCATTCAGACCCCCACTGCCCACTGTGGCCAGAATACCGCACTTGCAACTCCAGCGTGCCGGTCCGGTCTGTTGTACTTAGAAAAAATTGAGCTGACATGCCTGGCGCTGCAGTCTGCTTCCAGCATGTTTCCTGCATGTTTTAGATCGTGAACTCAGCTGATTTGTTTGATTTAGTGATGAACCGCTCCTGTAGACACTAATGAAGGCTGAGGAGACATTTCAGCAGTTAGATTAAGGTGTTAAAAAGACGAAGGCAAGAAGATAAGTTTTACTTTTGGTTTCACTAACGAACACTAGGGGGTGCTAAAAGCAAGCCACTTCAGCTTGTGATCAGGTCACGTCAGGAATCCAAACACACACCTATTTGATGGAAACCTGGAGAACCATGCTCTACTTGAACAAGATTCCACGTTCATCACCTCAAACAAACCTGATGTGAGTCGCTCTGATAAATTTAGAGCTCAGATTTTAATAAATGAAAACCCCAGAGATGTTAGCATGCAGCACAGGGACATGAACTGTACTCACTGATCCATGGAGTGTTGGAAATATCAGTGTGCTGCACCCTTAAAAGAAATCATGTACATTTTACTGTTTTTCTTTTCTCCAGATGCACTTTGTCAGTAGCTGGTTTTTCCTAAATGCAAAACAAGGTCACATCTTTTGGATCGCATGTTTCTTGTCTGATTTGCCTACATTTTGAAGGACTTGTTTGTTTTTAAGCACTAAACACGTGGTTAAAGTTCTAGGATGACATGGAAAATTCATGTAATAGTTGAAAATCACTATTTCAGATGAGGATCTGGTTAAATTATCAACTATAAAGCAAGCAAAGACAAACATTGTTTTAGTTTCTGTCCATGTGACGTTCAGAGCTAATACCTTGTAGCAAACAGTGGTCATCCTGACCTGCACTATTCCTGGTTTGTGAAATTTGATCTGAAAACTAAATTTGGGAGCTGCTGCATGTTAGGAAAATATTCCACACAGCATTAAAGGATTACAGAAAAAAGATTAATTAACTGGCTGAATGGTTGTTAAATTTATATAACTTTCCTGCAACATGATTACCATTAAACTTGAAATTTTTGCCATATGAGACATTATTAAATAATACATAGAAACTTCACTATCAACTTACCAAGTCAGTAGAGTTTACACAGAAGAAGTAAATAAAAATTACTTCTCTTCACCTGCTAGTAAGTGTCATATGGCCATTGAAGCAGAGTTTGACTTACCAGCTGACCAAAATGTCTCCTCACTTTTCAGCACTTCTTGATCCAGTCCCGTATGGTCCCTCTATGTTTCCTTCAGGTTATTTCCACCAGCGACCCAAATATTTATTAAAGTTAAAGGTTCTTTGTGTATCTATGGGTGTAATTGTGAGCATGACAGGCTGACCACTGCTATGTGACGTTGACAGTTTGCAACAGCTGAAGGACCCTGAGCACCAGTGACGAGGAGAAATCAGATATGTTCACTCCATCTGTCTTTATCACACACACACACGCACGCACGCACACACACACACACAGCAGAGTCCTATGGTCTCACTTGATCACAGGAAACAGGAACACACACAAACACACTCAGGTATCTGTCCCACTCATGGGCCTGCATCCTCTTATTCTTTTGGGAGACTGATGTGGAACAAGAAAAATGACTGAATCTCTTTAAACTTAGTAAAAATTAGTATATATATATATATATTTATATATATTTATATATATTTTTTCCCCAAGTTGTGCTGAATGTTAGTAGATGTCACAAAACTGGATAAATTGTCTCAAATACATAAAAGAAACACTGAATTTATACAATAAATACAATGCAACTCAAACACTCCAACAATTTATTTATTGATTAATTCAATTTTTAACCAATAATGTTATAAAGTTTTGCCTCCGTTTATGAAAACATGTCTTTGGGCAGTCAGAAACTATATCTCAGAATGCATGTTTTTTTTGTTTTTTTTGCATTTACAAAGGTGTATTGAGTTAATGTAGATGTAAATATTTTGTACACAAATATAATGCATTTTTTTGTTTATTTATTTATTTGTTCTTCACATAATTTTATTCTGTTGCAATGTCCTGCACACTCCACCCAACAGCGTCCTCTTGTGGACTGACGTCTGACTGGAACACTACAAAGGTCTCGTTGCATGTTGGGTACAATATTCCTTACGTACCCAGTGCGCACGCGCAAAACAAAACTCCATTATTTTTTTTCTCGGAATTTGTAAGAAAAAAAACAGAGGGTAACTGTGAATTGGGGATTACGTTGGGTCGTTATGTTTGTCGGAATACAACTGAATGCTACGCGGATTAGCGGAAGAGAGACCAAAGCGACGGCTGGATAGGTGTGGAGCTGAACGGGACATCCCTCTGTCTTTGTGGGACACTCTAGAACAAGTAAATATCACTCAGTTAGCCCCTCCAGTTAGCCTAGCTGGGAACGCTAGCCTCCAGAAGAACCCAGGCGCAGTAAAATGAAGCGTTATTGCCTCCTTTGTTTTTAAGTCCGACTGGAAGACGCTGCTTAAATATTGAGAGCTGACTCGCCGCGCCAATTCGTGATTTGGATTATGTAATGATTCATTTTAGTTATTTATTAGAGTGTTGATCGTTTTCAACACATTTTATTTAGTATTTATTTAGTAGTCCTAACTAGCTAACTCTTGATTTTTCCTGCGAGCCAAAAAGAGCGAAGACTTCCAAACTTGGTGGTCAACACATAGCTTGACGCAGAGAAAGATTGTTCAGAACATGTTGACGTTAGCTAACAAATATTTGTTTATAAGTGAAATGTGAGGATAGATTTCATTAAGGATTTTAGCTGGACAATCTTGTGCAAAGCTCGTTTCTTGTACCCGTAGCCAAGACACCAGAGTTTTGCATCGGGAGTGTTTTGTGCTCCTGACAGCTGTCACGACAACAGAGTACCAAGTGGATTTAGCCTGTTAGCTTAGCTGTTAGCTTACACGTTAGCTGCGATATGTACCCTGTAATGTTGTTAAACGCACACATTTAGATGTTTTTCAGACTCGGTGGGATTTAATATAAACCTATTTTCCATTGCTTGCTGTTTTCTGACTTTGTTTTTGGAGAGGCAACTGTTTACATTGTAGCGAATCAACTACAGGCCTACCCAAACACACCCTCCTACTTCAAAGAAGCCACAGTTTGCTCTGAAGTTGAACTTTTTCTGAGGTAGCAGGGCATCCGACCTAATCGTCCTTTTTTTCCCAAGTGTGGTTGAATGAGATCAGTTTGAAGAAAGATTTATTGCAGCACTTATTCACCGAGCTCCCCCTCTGCCAGATTACATAATCCACCTCCTCCACCTTTCTTTGCAGGCTCTCCATCTGAAACCTCTACTCTGATGTGACTTGAACTAATACATCTGTTGGAATCATCCTGGAAGTTGAAGGATTTCCTCACAGCGGAAGATATTGCAGGTATTTTGAGGAGTCAGGTTTTTTACTGGCAGTCTGTGAGCTTCTCAGCCACCAGCAGCATGCACATTGGACAACGGATACTGTAGCCAAAGCAGATCTTGGCTTCCCAAAGATGACAAGGTATTTAATCATGCTTTCCTTTCCCTTTGTTTTGTTAAATATATATTTCCCTGTCAGCCATGCAAAGTCTGTATTTTAGCAGTGACCACACCCACCACATGATAAACACAGTTATACACTCTGCAGACAAGATTTGCCTTCATCATAAATTAAAATCGATGTAAGTAACAATAAATCAGACTTGTTTAACATTAATTTGTCACGTGGAAGTCAGATTCTCTATAGTCTTAGTAAGTCTGCTTTAATAATCTCAAACTTCATGTTGCAGGTTTAGTGAAAAGATCCTTTTACTGTTTGGGTTAAAATCACCAAAATCTGTGCATCAGTGTCAGATTTTTCTTAAATTTCATCCTCCTGTATTCATAATATTTATGAAATATTCAAAAGTGAAGACAAAATATTTATTAAGCATTTGCTGCTTTTTCCAAGGTGCTGGCAGCCTGCAGCATCAAAATGATGGGAGGCAGTGAGACTGTCAGTGGAGACAAAGATGGGGTCCTCGCCACAGCAATAAACGTTCCCATCGGCTGGCATAGGAAAGTGGAAGGAGGGCAGGTGATCTATGTCAGGTGTGTAGAGTGCTGAGACTGCTGAGAGTTATTAATGTTTGTGCAAAAACATCTTTCAAGGCATCAATAAATGTCTGTGAATGTGTTTTTTGAGATGCGTTACTAATGCTACTTTTTTCTTCACAAATAAGAGTAAAGCAGAATTTATTATTTTTTTATGATAATATGCTTTATGGTTTCTTCCTATAGTCCTAGTGGCACTGCCCTGTCCACACTGGATGAAGTCAAGACCTACCTGTCGACTGATGGTACCTGCAAATGTGGTCTGGAGTGTCCACTCATCATTCATAAGGTGAAACAGCCGTGTCTTAGTGTCAACGGGAGACTGATGTGGATGTTTCAGTATTTATTAATCCTCTTTTGAATCCTGCAGGTTTTCAACTTCTGTGTGGATGTAAAGGTGGAGCAGCACAGCCAGCCGTTAGGTAAAGCAGAGCAGGACATGACCAAACTTTGCAATCACCGCAGGAAAGTGGTGGCGATGGCCGCCCTGTGTCGGAGCATGCAGTCCTCACAGCTTCCGTTAGCCAACCTAACCCACCATCCAGGTAAACGCCACAGGAAAGAGACACAAGAAATAAAACACAAAGCATCTCCATTGCCCTGCTGGTGAGAGCCATGATAATGAACGAGTGGAAGGAATGCAAGCGTCTAAATATGTTTTCTAACCTTTGCACAGTAAATAATTTTATGAATGTAGCAGAAAAAGCTGAGTTGTGTTTCTAAGTTCATCTCCTCTCTTCCAGATGTGAATCGAGGGGACATCAGAGATCCACAAAAGGAACCTGTGGAGCGAAAAGAGGAGGACCGTGGAATTTACTATGCTAAGCTCCACCCAGTCCCACCTCGGGTGCACAACAACCTCCACCCAAACCCCTGCTCCAGCCCCAAATCCTCACACCAGTTTGTTTTTCCTTACAATGGTTCCACTATCATCCATGCAGGCTCAAACTGTCACCATCCCCTAGATGCTTTAAGAAGACTTCACCACCCTCCTCCCCCAGCATCCCCCACCACCTCACCTAACACGGCTCAGAGGTCACACCACACCCCCACCCCTCTCAACAACGCTCAAGGTCAAAGAACGCCCAAAACACCAGAGACCCCTGGCTCTCCTCGGCTAGGACCTCTATCATCACCTCCTCTTTCTTCCCCTGTTACCCCTAGTGGAGGAGGAAGAGGAGCACAAACTCATACTAACCATCCTCACTCTCCCCTTTCTCCTCCTTTCTCTTCTTCTGGTCATAACGTGTGTGCGTCTTCTCACCAGCGGTCCCGTCACCCGTCAGCCTCTCCTTCCTCTCTGTCTGAGCAAGCAGGAGGCTCAGCAGCAGATGGAGGAGGACTGATGGGAAGTAACTTGCTTAAGAGGAGGAAGTCAGCTTCTTCCTCTCCGCACTCCCCGGTCTCCAGTGGCTCCCCTAACCCCAGCCCCCACTTCCCTAAGTACAAGCTGGAGGACATCTTAGAGCAGTTTAAGAACTCAGGCAACAGCAGCACTAATAATCGGCACCTCCCAAACCCGGCTAATCCTTCCGTACTGACCAACCAAAGCTGTAGTCACCCTCATGCTGTCTCCTCAAAGTCCTCAAAGGGCAACATGAGTCCAACTGCCAGTTCAGGACCACCAGGTTTTGGGTTGAACTCTGCAGGGACCTCTAGTTTACCTCTGGGACCTTTGCTGAACCACCACTATGGCCATCAGGGCAAGCTCCCACACCCAGTTTCTTTCCCTGCTAGTAGCCTGCTCTCTGCAGCGGCCAAAGCTCAGCTGGCTAACCAGATAACACAGGGCCATAGCTCAAACGTGGCCAACAATCCAGGAAACTTACCTTCTTCTCTGGACATCTTGAAAGAGGCACAGCAGCATCAAAAGGTAACAAACAGCACTTTACACAACAGCATCACTTCCTCCTCCAGCGCTTCTGCTAGGCTTCCCCGTCCCTCCCTCGCAGCAGCTTCTGCTGTTCTCTTTCCTCCTTCGAACACTCTGGCCCAGTCCCTGGTTTCCTCCTCGCCCCACCCGCCTCCCACAGCTGAACGCAACGCATCGCACAGGAAGAGACAGCGGCGATCTCCGACCGTCCTCAACATGCTGAGAGACACCCAGCCGCTGGCTAATGGACTACGGAAGACTCCACCAGGAGAAGCTGTTCCTGCTGCAGCTATCAACCTTTCCTCCTCCTCCTCCTCACACTCTTACTCTACCTCAGCTGATCAGAACCAGAGTGCTGTCACATTGGATAACCATCATCAAAACCTCAGACTCTCTGCTCCTCGACCGACAGCACTCCCTCCCCGACCTTCTCGGTCCAATGAGGCTCTGGATTTCACCACCGGCCTGACGCCCACACCTCTCGGCTTGGACGCTCCAACTCAGCCCCTGTCTGCTCTGCTACACCTGCTCAGTGTGCAGAACGCTCAAGCCGCTGCATCCAGCTCTGCCTTAGCTCAGTCTAGAACTGCGTTTGTAGAAGGAAGTGGACACACTCGTAAACAGAGTCCCACACAGTCACCGTCTTCTCCGGTTTCTAATGTCGGCCACACACACACTCATTCTCCTTGCAGAACCGATAACACTAACCCCTTGTCCTTGGTGCAACAGCCACTTTCTTCCCCTCCGACCTCTCATTTCTCAACTTTACAGTCTACAAAATCAAGTCCTCTACAAAGAGACCCCCCGTGTACACTGCCGTCTATGTTAACTCTTCCTTTTGGGAACAACAGCCAGTCGCTGCAGAAGTCACCATCTCCTGTAGACAGAGATCAACCAGCTCATAATTGTGTTCCCGTGACAAACTCCACCTCCCAGGTGTCTCTACAAGCAGCCCCACAACAAGGAACTGTCTCGGCGGGGAGTGGAAGGACATCAGTGGACTCGGGTCCTGCTCAAGATAGCGATTCTGCAGGGACGCCGTCTTCTCCAAAGCCTCTTGATCTCAGTAACAATGTCCTGACCCATCCTACAGCGTCCTCCCACCATGTCATCGATGCTGAGGCGTCTTCTCCAGAAAATCAGACTGCAGGTAAGAATAGTTTTCATCGTAAAGGGCTTTTATATAAACTACTTTTATTGCGTGCTGCATGTTTTTGGTAGTTTTCTGTCATTTTTAAAGAATCAATACAATATATTATGTTCTAAATGTTGCAATCAATTATAAAACTCATCTAATAGAGATTTTAGTCCAAACAAAAGGTAATAATTCATGTCTTTTCCAGCAGCACCAGAGGAGCCTGAACATTTAGACCCAAAGACAGCCACCTTGTCCTGCTCTCCAGCAGATGCTAGTCCTGGATTCACCATCTCCACACACCCAGAGGAGAACCACAGTCCTAACCCTTCAGCTCTGGGCGAGTCGGCTGCTCCCTTACCTTTGGCTGAAGCCTTCCCCTTCATGACCCAAGAGCAGCTGCTTCAGCTGCTGTCATCCACAGGAGGCCTACCATCTCTCCTGGACCCCGCCGTGCTGGCGTCTTTGCCTCTAGGGGGGCTGTGGTTGGGGGGTCAGCATGCACAGATCCCCTCTACCTCTGACGCACCTCAACCACCGCAGGATCTTTCAGAGCAGGACCAACCGGAGCAGCCGCATTTGCTGATACCAGACGCACAGCAACAAAACCACGATCACCAACAGAAGCAACAACAGATGAACAATCCGCTGTTCCCCTTGTTGCCCTTGCTGAGCGGTGCTCAGGGGGAGATGCCCCTCAACCTCTTGGGTCTGCTAAACCCGCTCCCGGCTTCAGCCTCCTCTGCAGGACAGGAACCTGATTTAACAGAGAAGTCCAATCTTCAAGCGCTGCTCATGGCGTCGGTGCTTGTTGGGCAGCAGCAGGCCTCGTTGTTACCTCTGTCAGCTCTGGGTCATTTGAGCCAGTTCAGCTTGGAAGTTCCTATCCAGCATTCCCAACACATCCCTGCCACGTTGGAGGGCCTCACTCTCGATAAGACCTCCGGCCTCCTGGATCCATCCAGCTTCACAGGCTCGGGGCTCCTGGACATCAGCCAGGGCCTCCTCCCCATCACTGCTGGAGCGGAGAACCCCATCCAAGCCCTGCAGTCTCTCCTCCTTTCTGCTACCCTCCCTCCTCCCCCCGCAGCCTTCCTGCCCCTCAGCCCTGCCTTGCTCACAGCGGCCCTGAGCTCTGCTGAGCTTCACCCCCCTCCCAACACCCAGTTAGCTCCTGCACAGCAAACCCAACATACCCAGTCTCAGGTAGGCTCCCTGTCTCCTGTACCTTCCTCTAAGCCCACTCTAGTTGCCCGCCTTACATGCTCAGTTTTTACAAATTATTTAATTCACTTGTATTTTTTGGTCCTGAACTACTTTTTAAACAAACTTCAGACTACTTTGTTCCGGTTAATAGAAACATTTTTGGTGTGAATGAAATTATTTTGGAAAAAATGTCGCAGATACTTAAGATATTAAAGTATTTTCACGGCTCAATTGAACATGTTACAAATTTGTTTAGTTTGTTCTAGTCACTCTGGTTTTAGCTCATTTAGACATTTCTCTCTTACCTTTACTTCCAAGCTCCACCATGATGCCAACAAAGAACAGAATTCTTCTTTTTCTTCTTCTTTTATTTTTTATTGATGGTCAGCGAACTGAAAAAGCTAACTGCTAGCCTTTAAATTAGCTACTGGCACAGTAAACAGCTGACAGCCGTAAAGCAGGTAGAGAGCTCCACTGAGTGCACCTACCCAAGTCACAAACCTTTTAGTGCTGTTTCTGGTCAGCAGAGTTCTGTTCAATGTGAAGTTTCTGACTCAATAACCACTGAAACCAGTTTGAAAGCAGTAGCTTAAAGTGTTAAAAACTCTTTAGTGAAGTTTTCTCCTGGTTTTGTTTGAAACTCCCTCCTGTCCTCCCTCATGCTCTTCTTATTCAGGTGCATGCTGATGCCAGTGTGGACACCCTCATCCCCGTGTCTCTCCAAGGCAAGGACAACCCCATCCTCCAGCAGCTACTGCCCACCCTGCTCAACCCATCAATATTAGGTTAGTTAGTGACAACACCTTAAAATGCCTTTTAGTGTAATGACATGTAAGAACTAATAGCTGTTTAACTTCAAAGGTATTTAGCAAGGAGTGGATTTACTCAGTGTGTTTATTTGTAGGAGACATTCCTGGAATTGCAGGTCTCCATAACATGGCGATCGGAGCAGGTTCCATTCTTCTATCCCCGGTCCAAGCTTCTGCTTTAGGAATGCTGCAGGGCCCCGATGGAGCCATCAATTTACTCAACAACATACAGGTAAGAATTTAAACAGGTAAAGGTCCTGATGAGTAAATGTTCTCTTTTAACTTATTTGTCAGTAACTTAGAGCAGCATTTAAACCAGACTTTTGTGTGTTAATCATGTAGGCTGACTGATTTGTTTGCTCTTTTGTGTTTTTAGCTGAACCTCGCACCTCCCTCAAACGGAGACAAACCAGGTTCTTTGCAGGAAACCCAAAGCCCTGCACAGGAAGATTTACCAGCAAACGACATCTCCCCTGAAGCAGTCCCGAGTCCGGTTCCAGCTCTAGCTTCACCTCCTGCCCAACGATCCTCCCCACCTACCAACCGAGGATCCGAGGGCCGGTCTGTCATCGATCCCTACACGTCTTTTATGGACACTATTTATACCTCTTTCCTTCAAGTCAGCGCTAAAGAGCAGGAAGATGGGGCCCAGCTGAGGCCGTCGGACCCTACTTCACCCTTCTGTGCCTTACCTCCTGTTTCTTTCCCTTTGGAGCACCACACCCCCTCCACCGCTGTCCCGGTATCCCTCAGCCCACGTCGAGCTTGCTCACTCCGTAACCCAGACTTATCACGACTCAGCCTGGAAGCAGCGGCTCATTCCCCAGCCCAGGGGACTCCTAAACCTAAAGACGATGGACCCACTTCCCCTTTACCAAGGAAACCAGTTATAGAAGGACACACTGAGCTAGAATCTCCCTTGCCACCCATATATCTGGAGGAGGCTAAGACAGACTGTTCTGCTCCTGCTGCAGCTGTGTGCCCCTTTCTGGAGACTGGGGCGAGTCGGCAGGGAGTGCTTCCTCATACAGGATACCTCAGTCCCAGGGATGGATGCAGTGGACGGTCGAATGAAGACACAACGGGGGCATTGTTGCACACCAGGCAGGAAATGGTGAGTCACTCGTTCTTTTGTTTTAAAGAAATGACGTTTTGTTTGCATCGTCTGCTACCGACACTCCAGAATTTGGGGCGGTAACAGGATACGGTAAAAATGGTTCAAGAGCTGTACTTAACTAGATTAGCTAAAATTTAGATCACCTGAAGACACATTCAGCACATTGTTCTTAATTACTGGTTCTACTTCACAAGGATCAAGCAGGAGCGACAGGCGGAGCCAGAAGAGGCAGGAAGAGAAAACAAACGTAAGTCTTTTAGGAAGGAAGTCATGTTTTCATGTAGCTGAGTTGAATTTACTCAATCAGCACTGATTATATGGCTGGTTTTTGCTTTTTTAGGCTACAGAATGTGTTAGAAGACTTCAGAGACATGGATGCTACAGCGCTAGAGGAAACCAACGCTACAGTAAGACTCTGATCCTCTGGTGTTTTTATTATGTTGTTGCATCCCTGCACTGGTTTTCATTTGCATTTATTTATACAGATCCAATGTGGCAGTCTGAGTAACAGGAATCTAACTATGATCTGAGTTGCTCGTTGTTTGAAGAACCACATCTGCAGTTTAGAACTACACTACTCACAAAAATTAAAGGAACAGTTTTTTTATTGGGCCTGGCATGAAATCAATTAAACCTGTCTGATAATTTTCTGGTTGATTCAGCAGCTGAGGGCATTGTTAATCACTTTCAGCTGTATTGGTGTTCATGGACTTAACGACAGGTGCACTAAAGTGGCAACAATTACAAAACCCTAAAAAACAGGACTGGTTTAACATGTGGAGGTCATTTCAAGTTTCTCCCTCTTGATCTTTTTTGGCTGGTTTTCCACTCGTGCTAGTTTTGGCTTGAGTAATTATCTCTACTGGCAGCATGAGGCGATTCCTTAACCTACAGAAGTTGCACAGGTTGTCCAACTTCTCCAGGATGGCACATCCACACGTGCTGCAGCAAGAAGGTTTAATGTGTCTCCCAGCACAATCTCCAGAACATGGAGAAGATTTCAGGAGACTGGCGGTTATTCTCGGAGAGCTGGACAGGGCCGTAGAAGGTCCACAACCCATCAGCAGGACCGATACCTGCTCCTTTGTGCAAGGCGGAACAGGCTGAGCACTGCTCGTGCCCTACAGAATGACCTCCAGAGGGCCACTGGTGTGAATGTCTCTACCTAAACAATCAGGAACAGACTTCATGAAGATGGCCTGAGGGCCCGACGTCCTGTAGTGGGCCCTGTGCTCACTGCCCAGCACCGTAGAGCTCCACTGGCATTTGCTCAAGAACACCAGAATTGGCAAGTCCGCCACTGGCGCCCTGTACTTTTTACAGACGAGAGCAGGTTCACCCTGAGCACCTGTGATAGACGTGAAAGCGTCTGGAGAAGACAAGGAGAACGTTATGCTGCCTGCAACGTCGTTCAACATGACAGGTTTGGTGGTGGGTCAGTGATGGTCTGGGGAGGGGAGGCATATCCATGGAGGGACGCACAGACCTCTACTGCCTAGGAAATGGTGCTCTGACTGCCATAAGGTATGGAGATGAAATCCTTGAACCCTTTGTCAGACCCTACGCTGATGCAGTAGGTCCTGGTTTTTTCCTAATGCACGACAATGCCCGGCCTCATGTGGCAAGAGTATGCAGGCAGTACCTGGAGGATGAAGGAATTGAAACAATTGAATGGCCTTCACGATCCCCTGACTTAAACCCAATAGAACATCTGTGGGACATTATGTTTCGGTCCATTAGGCGGCGCCAGGTTGCTCCTCAGACTGTACAAGAGCTCAGGGATGCCCTCACACAGATCTGGGAGGAAATGCCACAAGACACCATCCGTTGTCTCATTAGGAGCATGCCCCGACGTCAAGCATGCACACAAGCTCGTGGGGGCCACACAAGATACTGAAAAGCATTTTGAGTTGCAGAAATTAAGTTTTTGAAATAATGGACTAGCCTGCCACATCTTCATTTCACTCTGATTTTAGGGTGTCTACACAATTGAGCCCTCTGTAGGCTGAAAACTTTTATTTCCATTAAAAGACTTGGCATCCTTTTGTTCCTAAGACATTGCCCTGTCGTTATTTGTATAGATATCTAATGTTTTTCTTTAAAGTGTTCCTTTAATTTTGTGAGCAGTGTATAAATACTTTAGCCTCTTTTCCATCATAAGAGCTTCAGAAAAATTCTGGAAGGTGGGAAGGTGACGGGGAAAATATGATGGCTCGGTCCTCTCAGCCGCTGTGTCTCCATACAAAGTCATCCTGTTCAGTAACTTTGCTATGACGTCAGCATTTCATGATTATCGTGCATTTTTTTGGAGTTTAGAAATGGCAATTTTTCATTCTGCTTTGCCGACAATGCCTCCGATTTTACAAATGCCAGTTTCTTGGCGACACCTGTCAATATAATTTCAATTGAGTTTATTTATATATCATCAATTCATAATACAAGTCATCTCAAGGGACTTCACAAGGCAAACGTCCCAATTTAACCTATTAATCAGACAATGCTTTGAGTCCAGGTCATCATTCTAGTTATTTAAAAGTTTTGGATCTAATGCCGGGCGTACACTGTGCGACTTTTTCACTTGTAGCATTCAGCTCCATATCAAACTGTACGACTTCCTTGCAGAGCAAAGCTCACGAGTCGTGTTCTTACACTGTCCGGTAAAATTACCCCGAAGTTCCGATTGTGCAAACAGCTCTATTATAATAAAAATAAATGCCATTGAAAGCAGAATCAGCTTTTAGGGCAGACGTTTCAGAATGTTATAATGTCAAACTTTTAAAGTTCTTGTGAACACAGAACTTTTCCACATCACACTGGGTTAAAACAAAGTCTTACTAGGTTTATTTTAATCTTATTTTAAGTTTAGGTTTTCATTTTATTTTGAAAATTCACACATGAATCTCAGAACTCTTGTGCACATCTGTTGTGTAAAGTTTCTTTTTTTGTTCCAGGCAGAACTCCTGAAGCCGGAGAGGTCCGTACGTGGCAGGCGGAGACGGGGCACCAGGTCTCAGAGGCAGTGATTGGTGGAAGAGTCCATCACCAATGAAAGGTGACCAGATGCCTCTCTAAGCCCCGCCCATCTCTCCGCCCTCATCACTACTGTTTTAGACCTTTAAAGGAAAATCGACTGCACTAATACGATGCTGTTGTGTCAGCCGTTACTGTGGCAACCACTATTAAGGAGGAAAAAAGAGCATAGGAGAAAGATATAGTCAGATAAATTTATTTTTAAAAAGTGAAGAAATGAGATTTTGTGGATACTTTTTCACTAGATTTTTCTCTTAGGTTATTAAAGGATGTCTGGACATTGTGATCAAAGATCTCCCGGTTAGGTCGGTGTTAGAGTCGTATCGATGAAAAACATAACAAGTACTGTTTTCTTCTCATCAACGTGTTACTACGAGTCAGGATAAAGCCCGTCTACTTGAACGATGCTCTCTGTTGGAAGTGTGTTTGAACGTGTGTGGATTAGCGTGTCCTTTTGTGTGTTTGTGTGTTGGACAACAGTGCTGTTTCTGAGCCCCTACTGTCTGACTTTTGTCAAATGTCTCGTCTGTCTCAGTAAAGGAAAAACCCGTCTTTCTTTGCCGTTGTATTCTGAAAAAAAAAACAGTGGTTGTATTTCAAACAGACGTTTTTAAGGCTTTTAGAAAGTGCTTATGACGAGAAGCGAGATTTGTTTTCCTTGTGGTGTAAAAATGGGACGAATTCATGGAAAGTGTCTTGATGATGCTATCAGGTTTCTTAAAGTTAAAGTCCCAAGTATTCATCACACACTGGTGAAATACATCTCCGCATTTGACCCATCCCCATGGTGGGGAGCGGTGAGCTGCAGCTGTGGCCGTGCTCGGGAACTATTCTTTGGCTATTTTTACCAATTACTCACACATAAAATAACCTGCCAACCCTACCGGGTTCTCCCAGTATCCTAAATGACTGAATTTCTGTTGCAAGTCAGTTAACATCCAGTTCTGAGTGACCGAACCAACCCAACCACTCATCCTCCAGCCACAAAATAAAGTCAAAAGCGGTTGATTTATTTGAATTTGAACATTTGCACAAAACGTGAGTTTATAGGAAGTACTGTATGTCCTTTGGAGTGGTGGAATGATTTGCAGGGATCCTTGCAGAGCGTGACGAGGTCTTCTTCGGTGTATTTGTGGAGTCCGTGTGTTTCTGTGGACTTGGAGTGATGTCCTCCCTGCGTCTCCTCATATCACTTTTGATCTGTCCTCCTCCTCTTCCTCACTGCCCCATCTTCTCCCTCACGTGTGTTCTGGCACCTCTAGCTGTATTTGAAATAACCAATAAAGAAATCTGAAAAAGGAAAGCGGATTATGCAATTTCTATACTTGGAAATGTGTATATATGTACAGTTAATGTGTTTGATTTTTTATTGTCACATCGAGACAAAAGAAAACAATTGTGAATTTTTCTTGGAATTGTAATTATTTTTCTCATTCTACCCCTTTTGCTTTCAATACTTATGTTTTAAAAAAAGATTAAATTGTGGACTGTAGCGTTCTTTTTATATGGGAGTCATTTTTTATTTAATATTAAACTATTTACACAAAACGGATCGTGTGTTTTCTGTTCTGTGTAATTCATGATGCACTCTTCTGTTTTATTTCCTGTAACGTCTTAAGGTGGTCTTAGGAGTTCTAACTTTTCTAAAGCGCTTGTGAAGGTTTCATTTGGTCATCAGTGTTGTCTTTGACATCTTTAATCCAAAATAATATTAGAAACGTGGTTTTTTTTTTTCTTTTGATGTTTTTGACACTGAGTTTAAGAACTTTTTCTTAGAACACGTGGAAAAAAGAAAAAAAACAGCCAAAGATAATCAAGACAAATGAAAGAAATTATGTCAGGCTTTTGCAGGGGAATAAGAGATGACTCAAGACTTTTATATGTCATACTGACACTGCAAATGTAAATATTAGATTGATAAAATCTTGCAAATGCTGTTTTCTTTTAAATAGAAAATGATTTATTTACATATCAATGGCTTGGCTCTATAAAGGCACCTATCTGAGACTGAGCAGCCTTGAGTAATACAGCAAGTATTTATTGAGGATTTTCTTCCTATTTGAGCATCTCTGTTCTTTTATCCTGCTTTAAATATTCTCTAACATAATTTCTCATTATGCTGCATCCTCCTATTTAATTTAAAAATAGTCTGACTCCTAATTATTTAATAATAAATTATTTCATTCTCAATTAATGTCGGTAATGATGCTCAGTTACAATTGGCTCCGGTTTCTGAATCACTGATGACGTTGATGATGCTGAGGCTGTGGGTACCACTTTAAAGAACTGGATGCAGACCACGCCCTTCCGCGAGCCACCGATAGAGGGCGCTGTTTCAACCAGAGGAGGCCGATCAGCAGCAGCTCTTCCCCCGTCACTGCCCTTCCAGCAACATCTCACCTTCAGCCGGCCACTCGAGCCTCCGCCGACGCCCCACACGGACAAGAAGACACCAACAAACAGACAACGCCTAAAAACTCAACCAGGAGGCGCGTTTGACATCAGGCCCGGCTGTTTTAATTATGTAGGAGCTCGTGTCGGGATTTGACATCCTCGCTTTAGCCTCTCCGCTTCACTGCGACACAGAAAGCGTCCATTCATTAAAACATTTAATTCCACCTCGTTTCAGCGGCTCTTCAGGACAAAACTTCACCCTCCTCAGAACAAAACTAACAGACGACGCCTCCACTGCAGCTTTTATTTGTGACGGTCATCGGGCCTTTTCCTCTCCTCCAGCATCAGCACCAGCATCCCTGAATCTGCGCCATGGCTGACACCCCAGCGGAGTGTAACATAAAAGTGCTGTGTCGCTTTCGTCCTCTGAACCAGTCTGAGATCATACGTGGGGACCTGTTTCTGCCCAAATTTCAAGAAGACGACACGGTCATCGTCGGGGTGAGTGCTTTGTTGTTCAGCCAGGCCCTCTTATCAATAAATCATCAGCTGGGCCCCATCTGTTTGGTTTTGGGGGGAATGATCTCAGCTGCGCTCTGATTATCCGACATGATGAGGCGAAAATGTTGTCTGCTCATGTTGGGATGTGAAAATGCGCACTCCGGCCTCCTCCATCAGCTGACTGAGTCTTTTTGTGTTATGAAAAATGTTCAAATGGGCCAAGATTTTTATTTTTTTTAAGGAATCTTGATTTTAAACACAAACATCCTTAAATAACTGAAGGCTTCTTCACTTTAATTAACATAAATGTTGTATTTTTATTTTGAAAAGCCTGTTTGTTTCTTAGCAAATTGCAGTTTTGTTGTGTTAAAGTGTGGAGATGGATGAGCCTTTTCTTATTTTGGTTTATGATTTTGTATTGATTCACATCAGAAGTGATTGCAGTGTGTTATATTTAGTGATCGAAAGGCAGGATTTCATTCATTTTTCTTTGTAATAAACTGTTTTTACATGCAGCTCTGCAGATTATTTACTTTTGAAACGCTGCAAACCTCCTCGGTTTTTAGCCTCGCAGTTTATTTATTTTGATCATAAGAGTCGTTGGTGAAAAATCTTAAACTTGCAAACTTTTTTTTTCAAATTGGTGTTTTAATGCACTGATTTGTCGCAGGTAAATTTTTATCATATAGAAAAGCATGTGCTTTCCACTTTTTAATTGATTTTATTCTCATAAACAAAACAAATCCAAATAAATGCATAAAAAAATAAACACAAAGAAGCCATTCAGCTGGCTGATTGGTTCATTTGCCTCCAGAACCAAGATCAGTTGTCAGAACAGAAAAATAAATGTTTGAATTTCTGAGTTTTTACCTACAGATGTTTTAAACTCAAGTGCGAGAATGAACTCCCAAACTGGTAAGTTTAGATAGTTTATGACTGGATATACCAAACAGAGGGAGGAGTCATGTTGTCACCGATAAAGCAAACATGTGATCCTGACCTTCCTCTCTCCTCTTTGCAGAGCATCATAGAGTCAGAAACCGATCTCTCTAATTGCCTTAAGAGATGATCAATAATCAGTTACTTCCTGACCTCATTCCTATTATCTCTAGCTCCACCTTCTTGTTTTCCTTTAAATATGATGCTATTTCCTGTCCTGTGGTGTTTTCCCACTCCATCCTTTCATACGGCCTTTGTTTCCTTTTTTATGTCTTTGAGTTGCGTCTCTCTCGTCCTGGGCCTGTCTCTCTGTTGTAAATCACTTTTTTATGAGGGCGGTCTGCAGATGAGTCAATCTGCTGATTACGTTTTCAGCTCGTTGTCTGGAGGTCTTGCATGAGTGGGCGCCTTAAGAACTGAATGAAAACACACAATAGTGCTTTGTTGTCAGCCTGCATGTTTAACATTTTTGAGAAACACAAAATTGACTTTTTTTATTAGTATTTTATATTTTTTACTATTAGAGACACTAAATACATGAAATAAGAAAAATAAAGCTTATGCTGAATAATGCTGCCATCATTTATGTCTTTGGTTTGGTTTTATTGTGTTATATTTGAGTTTCTTTTTGTTTTTAAGCAGTTTTTTCATATTTAGCTGAGGCCTGGTCTACATAAAAAAATCAGTTTCTATAAAATATTCCTGTAAACACTTTCTTCATTCACATGAAACCACTGAAAATGACCCAAAAGAGGCTGTATGAGTCAGATTATGTGTGCACAACAGGCCATGAAACGTCTCTACAACCTCTAACTCTGCTGTTTATTTACATTATTATATATTTTGTAAAGGGTTGAATAGAGAACATTGAAAAGTGTGTTTTTTTTAATAAATCAGGACAATATTAAAATAAAAAATTAGTAAAAATGAGAATGAGTCAGTTTTTTAAGCATCAGATGTTTGATGAAGTCACCGATGACATCACCACTAACATCACCTCACACTTAATTTATTTTTTAGATGTAACATTTAAACAGATATATGATAAATCTCATAAAGGAAATGTATCTTTCTAATTGTTTCTTGTTATTTCTGGCCGGAACAGGGGAAGCCGTACGCGTTTGATCGAGTGTTTCCAACCAACACCACCCAGGAGCAGGTGTACAACACCTGCGCCAAGCAGATTGTGAAGGGTCTGTTCTAACCCATGCATATTACATTTCAGTCCTAATTACAAAGTAATTTTGCATCTGACTTTTCATTTTAATTTGATTTCTGACAGATGTGCTCAGTGGATACAATGGCACCATCTTTGCATACGGACAAACCGCCTCTGGAAAGACCCACACCATGGAGGTAAAAGGCTCAATGCTCTTCATTTTATGTTTAAAAATAATAAAAATACTAATAAAGCTCTTGTGTAAATCTGTGTTACAGGGAAAGCTGCATGACCCTCACCAGATGGGCATCATCCCCCGTATTGCTGAGGATATTTTCAACCACATCTTTGCCATGGATGAAAACCTGGAATTCCACATTAAGGTGTCAGATTTGATGATTTATGTTTCAAAAATAATCTTTTATATATATTTTAACTGAAAAGAAACTCGCATATAAAGGAAAAGCTTTATTGTTTATTAACATAATTTGTTTAATTCTCTTTTCCCTTCCCGTTTTTATTCAACAGGTCTCTTATTTTGAAATCTACATGGACAAAATCCGCGACCTCCTGGATGGTTTGTGTTAAACACACACGTACATGCAACAAACATTAATAAAAGTGCAACACACAATCATTTTTTTCCTTTATTTTAGTGACAAAAACCAACTTGTCAGTGCATGAGGATAAGAACAGGGTTCCCTTTGTGAAGGTTGGTGAAAAACTGATTATTTTTACGTCGTTTAGGATGAATGTGGGATGCATCATGTCAGTGACGTTACTTCTGACTCATATTTTTCTCTTCTCTCCTCAGGGATGCACTGAGCGCTTCGTCTCCAGTCCTGATGAAGTAATGGATGTGATTGATGAGGGCAAATCTAACCGCCACGTTGCTGTGACCAGTGAGTTTTGATTGTGCAAATGCACGACAAACATTATATTATGCATAAGCAGTTCAGCTCAAACCAGAAATTCAAGAGTAACTTGTTACTTTTTGATCTTTTTGAAATACAAGAGTTTAAAAATTCATGCAATCAAGGATCTAAATCTAGTAACTCAGGTTTTCACTTTAATGCTCGTTGAGTTTATGTACCCAAACATTTTGTTTTATTTTTTAATTGTGAACAAGATAAGCAACATTTTAGTTGGAATCTTGCTGAATTGACACGTATGATTTTTCAGTGAGTCTTTAAAGGGGACATATGATGCACAACTCACCTTTTGCTATCTTTTGTGCTGCCAAGTGGGTCTCCATAAACACTCTAAATATTAAAAAATTACCTGTTCATCCATTTTCTATCCGTGTTTGGTGTTAGGAATGTGCCTAAAACAAGCTGTTTCAAAAGGTCCTCATTTGTGATGTCACAAACAGGGAAATTAGAATTCAACCACCTCTCACGTGCAATAGAAGCTGCTGCTGGAGGAGCAGCGGCTCTACTCCAAACCCCTCTTAGATATCCAAGCTCCTCCCCTCATAGCAGCCAGTCAGGAAGTGGGTGGGCGTGGCCAACTCCAGCTTGTTTTCTTAAAGTGACAGAGCCCTGAAACGGCTCATTTTGGAAGGTACTAAAAATATCAAAATTAAACTGCTGAAATGTCTTTATGTAAGTGCACAGAACTTCATAAACATGTTTTGTATTATAACTTAAGAAAAAAATCTTACTGTGTCCACTGTAATGGCTGGGTCATGTGACACAAAGTGTCTTTAATATTTCTCAATTTACCCTTATTTTATTCACAGTGTGGTCTCCAAGCCTGCTCAAAGTTTTCTAACATTTCTCTCACTGTTTGACTCACTAAAGCCGAACTGAGAAGGGTTCTGGATGCTCCTGACCCTTTGATTAATAGGAGGGAATATTTATCATCTACATGTTAAAAACATCACACAAAACAAGAGCACAGCCCTGCAACTCATGCAAGGAGACTGAGAACTTTTGCAAGTATTATGAGACATTTTCAGAACACTGTGACTCTTACAGTGACAGCCCAGTGAGTTACTGACTTTATTTGTATTTAAATGCTCTCAAATTGAAGATTTACAAGTAATTATTTCATAAATAATGATTTGGTTTGGTTGATTGGTGAAATTTGCTCCATTTGTGCCAGACTTGGTTTCAAACAACAGGTTTTATATCGCAGGAGAAGTTTTTCCTCTGAGAACGGTTCCATTCCCAACAAGTATAATTATATTCATTCATTTTTGTGGCTTCTTTGTGAGCCTTGTGCCGACGTTCGGTGATAAAATCAAGTCTGACAGAAGAAAAGGAGGACCAGATGAGCTCTGGGATCCAGCGCTGCTCTAGTGTCATAAATACTGACCCATAAAGGGACTTCCTTTCTTTGGAGTTTCTCTGCTCTGTGTTTACATGTCTTCTTTTTTGGTTTGGTCCCCTTGTTTTGCAGAATGATTGATTTTCTGAAGCTGCCAGATAAAAACTCCAGCTCTGAAGCTTCCTGTAGACAACATGAGCTGCAGAATTTACATCTTTACAAAATTCACTGAAGTAGGCAAGAAGAGTAGAATATAGAACGATAGTTAATCTTTTTCAGTGTGTTAAACTAGAATCTCACGTGAGCCGCATGGAAGTTAAAGAATGTCTGAACTGTTGATTTAATATTGAGCAGCAATAATCATCTTTTCCATATTAACCTGATGCAAAGATGCTGTTCCCTTCCAGACAAGTTAGATGGAAGGTTGCACTTCTATATAAGAGGATCTAGAATTTTCTACTTGGATTTAAAACAGGACAATCTGCCCAGTAACACATGCACACACACATAAAACTAAACTAGACAGTGTGATTACTACATCTTCTAAAATAATGTACCTCAGACAGCCTTAAGCATCCGGGCAGCGGTGGATCTGATTTGCTGAAAGCTGCATTCCTGAGCAGCACAGAGCCGTGTGCCTCCAGTCAATACCTGCTGACTCACCGTGCTGCAGAGTGGTTTGCTGATAGCGGGCTAATGAAGCCACAGAGTGCAGACGCTGAGCTGATGCCTTCTGATATCATCTGCACAG
The DNA here is from genome assembly GCA_006937985.1 of Aphyosemion australe. Classification (NCBI taxonomy): domain Eukaryota; kingdom Metazoa; phylum Chordata; class Actinopteri; order Cyprinodontiformes; family Nothobranchiidae; genus Aphyosemion; species Aphyosemion australe. Next base: position 335,504 of record SSNS01000472.1, read on the forward strand.
AAACCCAAACTTTCCATTAAGAGAGCAAATTAGCAGAGTGCTGCTTATCATTTGGATGCATTTTTGTTTTGTTTAAAGTCTGAACAGGTCGATAAGAGGTTGGTGTATCTGCATAGTAAATATGCATAAATGCACAAATATTTACAGGAATTTTTCAAAGTTTGCTTAGTTTCTAAATCGACCTTTCACTTGATGCGATGATTTCCAACGTTTTTACGTGTTTTTAAGTCAAACAGGTGTAAAACAGACTTAATCAGCTCTCTAACAGCTGTGTTGCCCTGATCCTTGTGCAGACATGAATGAGCACAGCTCTCGCAGCCACAGCATCTTCCTGATCAACATCAAACAGGAGCACGTGGAAACCGAGCAGAAACTGTGTGGAAAACTCTACCTGGTGGATCTGGCTGGCAGTGAGAAAGTAGGAGACACATAGAGAAGACAGGACGAACGAGAGCTGCTTCAGATGTGAATACGTTCATATTTGACTTTGCTTTTGTGTTTGCTTCAGGTTAGTAAGACCGGAGCTGCAGGTTCTGTTCTGGATGAGGCTAAAAACATTAATAAGTCCCTGTCTGCTCTTGGGAATGTCATCTCTGCTTTGGCCGAGGGAACGGTATGTGTGCTAGCTTGTCAATTTCTTTTTGTTTAGTCAATAAAAAGCATAAAGAGTGCAGATTTTTAAAAAAATCTAAAATGGAACACATTCTAAATATTTCTCTTTTTTCTTTGCACATTTTTTTTTTTAATCTGACCCTCTCTGGTTTTCCATTTCCAACAGAAAAGTCACGTTCCGTACCGTGACAGCAAAATGACCCGCATCCTGCAGGACTCGCTGGGTGGGAACTGCCGCACGACGATGTTCATCTGCTGCTCCCCGTCCAGCTACAACGAAGGAGAGACCAAGTCCACGCTGATGTTTGGGCAGCGGTATGGGTTCAGTCGATCAAACTTTGGACTGGAATTATGCAAACTAAACTCAGCTTTTACTCTGGTGCTTTATTGTAATGTCCACAGCCACATATTTACACGTTGTTGCAAAGAAAATGAACAGATTTTGGATCATGCAGGGAAAATGTTTCAGACTAAACTTGCAGATGCTTGAATTTGTTTTTTTATTCTCCTGTGAGGAAGTTAGGTTGTTTATTTTCTGTCATTTTTATAAAAAAAAAACAATATTTTTTTTTTTTTTTCAGTTTTTATGCTATTTAGTGGAAATTTAAACCAACAAAAACTTACAAGTTAACAGTTTTCTGTGTTTCTTTGTTTTTTGTGTTGCAGTGCCAAGACAATCAGGAACACGGCCTCCATCAACCTGGAGCTGACAGCAGAGCAGTGGAAGAGGAAGTACGAGAAGGAGAAGGAGAAGAACAAGACCCTGAAGGAATCCATTCAGAAGCTGGAGACCGAGCTGAACCGCTGGAGGAACGGTGAGACTAAAATGTTCTTCTGTTCCAAAACCTGAATTCTCTCACGTGTTTGTTACTTGAATGTTTCCTTCTAAACGTTCCACCCTTCAGGAGAGGACGTGCCTGAGACTGAGCAGACCATGGCTGACATGGTGACTCGTTTCGAGTCCGTGGAGGAGCGTCCCGTTCTGGACAACGACACCTCCTCCATCGTGGTCCGCATTTCAGAAGAGGAGCGTCAGAAGTACGAGGAGGAGATCCGGAAGCTCTACAAGCAGCTGGACGACAAGGTGCACACACACACACACACACGCGTGCATGCATGCACACACACACACACACATACTCACACACACACATGCTTGCAGAAAGTTGGAGGGTTTAATTGTGTTCTCAATAGTTTTAATGCATTTGAATCCAAGTTTGGGACATGAAAATTGTTAAAGACTAAATACATTTATGAATAAACGTAAAATTGTGTGCATGTTAAGATTTAATATCATTGTTTTTTTGCAGGATGATGAAATAAACCTGCAGTGTCAGCTGGTGGAGAAACTGAAGCAGCAGATGCTGGACCAGGACGAGGTGAGACAACACAAAAACCCTAATCCTAATTTAGAATCAAGCATCAGCAACAGATTGTCTCCTTGATGTTTTAAACGGACTTCCTCTTTTCCCCCTTCAGCTCCTGGCCTCCTCCAGGGGAGACGGAGACAAGGTCCAGGCTGAACTGGGCAGGCTCCAGGTGGAGAGCGACTGTGCCAAGGCTGAGGTGAAGGAGGTGCTTCAGGCTCTGGAGGAACTGGCCATCAACTATGACCAGAAGAGCCAGGAGGTGGAGGAGAAGGGTCTGCAGAACCAGCTGCTGGCTGACCAACTGGCCCAGAAAATGGTCAGTTTCAACATTTAAGCTTTTGTGCATTTTAATGTAACTTGATAAACCGAGTCAGACACAAAAGGAGAGACGCCATAGAGACGAGTCCCGCCTTCCATTTAAGAAAATCTGAATCCAGGTGGTGCACCTCTGAGATTCAGCTGGTTCCTGTTTCTCTGTTTAACAGGCCAGCCTGATGGAGCTGGAGGCGGAGCTGTCCCGTATGCAGGAAGTGAGCGGTCAGCAGAGGAAACGCATCGCTGACGTCCTGAATGGACTCATGAGGGACCTCAGCGAGTTCAGCACCATCGTGGGGAACGGGGAGATAAAGCTGGTGAGCAGACTCAGGAGAATCTACAGAAAACTCAGTACCTGCTGTGTTTCTTTATCCCGTTGTGTCGCCACAGCCAGTGGAGATCAGCGGCGCCATCGAGGAGGAGTTCACCGTCGCTCGCCTCTACATCAGTAAGATCAAGTCGGAGGTGAAGAGCATGGTGAAGCGCTGCCGCCAGCTGGAGAACATGCAGCTGGAGTGCCACCGCAAGATGGAGGAGACCGGGAGGGAGCTGTCCTCCTGCCACCTCCTCATCTCTCAGGTAGGTTATGATGGATAGGTTGGTAAAGAGGAAACAAGTCATTGGAAGCGTAATGGGTGTGTCTCGTCGTTTCTGCAGCATGAGGCGAAGATTCGTTCTCTGACGGAGTACACGCAGAGCGTGGAGCAGAAGAAGAGGCAGCTGGAGGAGAGTCACGACTCCCTGAGCGAAGAGCTGGCCAAGCTGCAGGACCAGGGTAACACACACACACACACACACAAATATTCATCTGTGAGGAAATGATTCAAGCTGACTGTTGTCTTTCTTTTTTTTCTGCCAGATAACTCTCTGCTGGAGGAGAAGGATGGAGAGAAGGGTGAGATTGAGGATGGAAGTCTGAAGGTAGGAGGATGGATGATGTTTGGGTCACTGTCTTTGTAAATACCTGCCAAATTAAACACGCTCTTCATTTATTATTTAAGTTTATGAATCATAGTGGTGTGTTTTCCCCTTTAAGTTTTTTCTATCTGTCAGCATGTTTTAGAGACATTTGCCCTCTCTCCACTTCCAGAAAGCGCTGCGTCAGCAGGGCGAGTCTCACCGCGGTCTCCATCACAAGCAGCTCGCCCGCCTGAGGGATGAGATCAACGAGAAGCAGAGGATCATCGATGAGCTCACTGAGTCTGTCATCACCTTTTCTCAGTTTTCTGTAACTTTTATACTTTTTAAACATTACAGCCTTCCTCTCACTTTACGCCTAACCACATCTGTCGTTGCCTCACACCCGCAGTCGTAACTCCAAGCTGGAGCTGGAGCTGGCTCAGGTGCGTTCTGACTACGAACGCCTGAAGAGTCAGGACAGCACCAAGAGCGAGCGGCTGGAGGAGCTCTCGTGAGTCCACATTCACTCCAGAACATAAAACATTAATTAAACCTTATAGATGATTATTAGTGTTTGTACGTAAAAGCAGACGTGACTACCTTTTTTCTAATGATGTCTTTTGCTTGTTAGATTCCTGCATGAGCGCCATGAGCAAACCAAACAGGACTTGAAGGGTCTGGAGGAGACTGTTGTGAGTAAAGCAGAAACACGTGATTCTACCTCCTCACATCATCCAGATTTGATGCTCTTTTCCATCTGCTTGTGTTTCAGGCCCGCGAACTCCAGACCCTCCACAACCTGCGCAAGCTGTTCGTTCAAGACCTCACGTCGCGGGTTAAAAAAGTAAGATGGTCCATGACCTGAATGATCCTGCCAAAGCTAGCTGATGCTCTATTGTGTTTGCTTTCCATAATCATCCAATAAAAACCACTTATTTTCAATCAGTCAATCATCTTTATGTATATGGCGCTATCCCCACCTGTCAAGGTGGTCCATAACATTGGAAATATAGCAGCAGCAAATATAACTGGCAGTCATCCGCATACAGGTGAAATTTAAAGCCATATTTGCAAAAGATCAACCCTAATGGCAAAAAATAGACAGGAAACTTGAGTGGGCCAAAGATGGAGCCCTGTGGTACCCCCAGTCTAAGGTTCATGCAGGAGGATGAACACTCCCCGATCATGACCCTAAAACTTCTGACTTGCAGATAGAATCTTTTCATTTATTTTCTCTATGTTTTAAACATGGTGTATTAACATTTCTTCCAGAGTTCCGAAATGGAACCTGATGATAGCGGGGGGTCTTGCACCCAGAAGCAGAAGATTTCCTTTCTTGAGAATAACCTGGACCAACTTACAAAGGTTCACAAACAGGTGAGAAAGCCCACAGAAATGAGAATGGAGATAGTGTGAGAAAGTATATGGCTCAGTTGATAATTAAATGGTTTCAGTCTTGGACACAATATTGTGCAGGTCATATTTTATTGGAATCGCACAATTTATATCATAATCACATTTTGAAATGTGATTTTTGTCACATTTCTCTCTCTCTCTCTCTTTTTTTTCCTCCAGCTGGTTCGTGACAATGCAGATCTGCGTTGTGAGCTTCCAAAGCTGGAGAAACGTCTTCGGTCTACTGCTGAGAGAGTTAAGGCCCTGGAGACTGCACTGAGAGACGCCAAAGAGGGCGCCATGTTGGACCGCCGCCGCTACCAGCAGGAGGTGGACCGCATCAAGGATGCCATGAGGGCCAAGAACGCTCTGAGGCGCCCTCATGCAGCGCAGATCGGTACTGTGTTGAATCTCATCATTGATACCAAAATATTATTATCATTTACATTTGCAGCAAAACAGAAATTGAGTTTAATCAAATCACTTTATCATTCTGACAGCAAAACCAGTGAGACCAAAGCAGCTTCCTGTTTGCTCACCTACGAATCCCTTCTACACCTACATCCGTGCCACCGAATATGCCAACGCCTACAGCAACGCTCTCTTCCAGAAGAGCTCCTCCAGCGGCAGCAGCAACCCCAACTCTGTCCAGAGTAACGCGTGAGTCTCGATCCTCTCCTGGAGCTTTCATTAAACAGAAAATGTTTTGAGTTTTTAAATTACGAGATCTCACGTGTCGTTTTGTTTTGATCCAGAGTTTCCACAGCACTGGGCTACAGAGCAGGAAGGTATAACGGGGACGTTCTGGAGTCGTACCCACTCAACATTGACAATGGTGAATAAATTATCACCTAAACACATCTAAGATAATCCCTGTTTGAAATCATGGGAACTTTTTAAACTCCTGTTTTTGTCCAACAGGAAACAGCATCAGCGAAGCCAGAGACATAAACGATAACAGGTGAGGATATTAATACTCTGTAATGACATATAAAGATTATTAGGAGTGGAAAAGGGTGAAATTGTTCAGATATTCTTATTTAGTGTTTTTGTTTCCACGTTAACAGGAGCGACATTCATTGTGGCAGCGAGGTGGATGATTCAAACAGACACTACATCATTCAGCAGGAGACTGCTGCAAGTTAATGTGAAGGTAAAAAGATCTACACGCGTTCCTTAAAAACCTAATCCCACCAGATGATTTCCTAATCCAGAAATAGTCTTTTGAAGGAAGTCCTAAACTGATAAAATGCCTAAGTGCACAAACTCTTTATGTCAACAGATTTGCACAGATGAGCTTCATCTATTTTTATACATGATCTAAAGGTGGTAAATGTAGATTAAATGTGATAAAAATACAAAATCTCTTCATGTTTTAGGATTTTGCACGTTAAAAGAAGATGTAAAAACCTTATGGATGCACCCATTTGAAAATGTGGGCCGATATTGATATCCGATTTTAATATCGCTGTTATGGCCGATAACCGATATTTCCTGATATTATAGTAATAAAATAATTAAATACATAAATATAACAATATATTATAATAAAGACATTTACACTGTCACAGTTTTGCTTGAGTCGGAAAAGGGTAGAATGCCTTCTCCAGGTCAGGGACGAGGTCCTGCCTCAAGTGGAGGAGTTTAAGTATCTCGGGGTCTTGTTCACGAGTGAGGGAAGGGTGGAGCGTGAGATCGATAGGCGGATTGGTGCTGCGTCTGCAGCGTTGTACCGGTCTGTCGTGGTGAAGAGAGAGCTGAGCAGGAAGGCGAAGCTCTCGATTTACCGGTCGATCTACGTTCCTACCCTCACCTATGGTCACGAGCTTTGGGTAGTGACCGAAAGAACGAGATCGCAGATACAAGCAGCCAAAATGAGTTTTCTTTGCAGGGTGGCTGGACTCTCCCTTAGAGATAGGGTGAGGAGCTCGGTCATCCGGGAGGGGCTCGGAGTAGACCCGCTGCTCCTCCACATCGAGAGGAGCCAGTTGACGTGGCTCGGGCATCTGGTTAGGATGCCTCCTGGACGCCTCCCTGGTGAGGTTTTCCAGGCACGTCCAACCGGGAGGAGACCCAAAGGAAGACCCAGGACACGCTGGAGAGATTATGTCTCTCAGCTGGCAGGGAACGCCTTGGGATTCCCCCGGAGGAGCTGGCCCAAGTGGCTGGGGAGAGGGAAGTCTGGGCTTCCCTCCTTAAGCTGCTGCCCCCGCGACCCGACTCCGGATAAGCGGGAGAAAATGGATGGATGGATGGACATTGTCACATGACTAAACAATTACAGTATGACCACCCCCTCCCTTCCTGAAGCCGATATACAAACAGCAGCTGGGTTGAAAATCATATCATCGCCCCACTTTTACTTATCGGACTGATGTGACTCATCAAAAAATGACTAACATTAACCATTACCAATATTGAAACTGATATATATCATACATCTCTTCCTTATAGCATAAATCTGGAGTTTCTTTCTCAGAGGGCACCATCTAGAGGCAGAAAAAATGTATTGCACTCTAAGCCCTTCTACCGACTTCTGTGATTACGGCTAAAAGCAATGCCTCTCATTTGTGAACGCACACCTCTAGCCAGCTGACAAAGCTAAAACACGTTGTTTTATAATAGTTATTATCTTGTGCTGTTTATTCATGTGTATATTTTTAAAAGACTTTCTTGTCTATAAGAAATGTCACCAACTCTGCATCAGTCTAGCTGCAAATGCATGTGTTTGACATCTGTACGTAAGCGGATGTTGAACGTTATTCAAACTGCATGGTGCTCCATGGGATGGGGGTATTTGATTTGTGCTTTCATCAAATGATTAATGACTTTTGTCGGTATATCGAGGTTGTGGCCACATGGATTTGAAATTAACAGTTTTTTCTTGTCTCTTTGCAGAACCCGACCAAACACTGTCCCCTTCAAAGGACCCTCTCTCCATTTTGCATGCAGCCCTCCCCCCTGCCCAGATGAAGCTCTGTAGCCCTGTAGTCTTCTCATTAGATGAAGCCCCTCCTGTTTCTTTGTTCTCTGCTCTTGCCTTCAGTTTTGGGCTTCGGTCCCTTTCAGTTCAGTCTGAATGTCAAATGAATTTACGTATCGATCTCCCAGCCGATCATTTGGTCACCAGATATGACTGATTACCCCCTGAGGCGGCTGAACTGAAACGGGGCTGACCCCGTTCCTGATCGCTCTGTACTCACACATTGTAAATATCAGTGCTGTACACTCCGGTAGTTTTATTGACCAGCAACTGTTTGTCTGAATGCACAGCTTCCTCCGTTCCCCTTGCACATATTTTCTAACAGGCATCATGTGGGTGGCATTCTGTAGGCAGTCATGACCTTTTCCTCTGTCATAAATCAGACGTGTATACCAGCTTGTAAGAGAAGCCCCACGCTCTCCGTGCATGTCGCTTTGCGGGTAAGCTTTCAAATGTTTGCATGTGTCACGATTTTGATCTGTGGCCGATTCGCTGCGAGAGAAGTCGGACCGACTCTGGCTGATGCCGGAAACGAGAGAGAAAGCTGGTTTTCTTCATTTGAGAGCTTTAGAGTTTCCAAAACGAGTGCAGATTTATATGAACGTAAATAAACCAGAAAAATAAACCAAAAAATGTAATTATTTTAATGACGTTTTAAAAAGAAGTCATTGTAAGTGATGGAAACCCTGCTCAGACTTGCATTGTATCGAGGAAACCTCTTGTAGTTGCTTTGATATTGCAGCTGTACGATGCCACTGTACATTACCAGCATTGCACACACAAAAAAAACACCTTGCAATTCCTATTTCTAAGCCTTAAAAATGACCTAATTTCTCACAATTAACTTAACTTCCTGTCCTTTGTAATTACTACCTCTAGAGCAGCTTGTTGTTAATGACTGAATAAGAGCTGACCCTAGGGTTTCTGCAGACAGATGTAACTTTAGAATACCAGTACCTGTAAGTAGATTTAAAGGCTTTAATCATAGCTGTAGTTATATTCTCCTGGAAAATTATTCACAGGTATTTTCAGTCTCCATCGTATCAGAGCTTGGCTTTAAAATGTGGTTGTAAAAAATGTCTTCAGGAGGCAGAGAAATCCAGATGTTCTTGTTGTTTCAGGTCATAAATGTTTCATTTACATTGTTTACATGCTGCTGCTGCCTTGTCTGAGTGGATAGAGAGGAGTGGATCCATTATGAGTTCAGTGACGTCAGAGCGCAGGTGCGCAGGTGTTTCCCTGCTGAGCTGACACCAGTCTGGGACACTTGAAGCTCGTTGTCAGGCTTGTTATTCCTCTGTTAAAAATATCCTGACCAGCCAATCAGGATGGAGGAAAACAGATCGTTAATTAGTCACTGACTCAAATGGTAAAGGGAGCTAAAGTCTGAAAATGTGGAAAACGTGGAGCCTGCATGCTTTTAAAGGTTTCGTTTTGAGTTTTAGTTATTTTACATATTTGCTGATAATCAGAATTCATGCACATCTGACCTGACTCCAGCTTTAGTCAATAAAATCTTAGATTTCAGCTTAAACAAGCAAACATCATCAGTTATCGAGTTAAACGTGAGCACAGCGACAATTCAGACATCATACGGTTTTTCATTGATTTATAACTTGTGTTTTTTAATCTTTTGCAACAAAAATCATCTGTCAGAAATCATTTTTAAACATAATGTGTTGTTTTTCATCGTGTTTTATATAGTTTAACCAGACTTTTCTCCCTGTTTGTGAATTAGCCCGTTTTAGGTGTGTGTGACCTCTTCCGCTCACGTTCATTACAGCACCGCTCCACCTGATGCTCTTACTGGCATTAACAACATCTCAGGGCTTAACACTCACAATCACAGTGCGTGTCTCCCCCACTGTCTTCCTGCTAGACTGTGTGATTGCTGATGAACAATCAGACTGACATGTCCTCTTTAAGAATTAGTAAAATAATCAGATGATCAGTATGTGGTTGTACATTTTTATCTCCATTCAGAGGAAGTGATCTTTCAGAAGCACCTGGTCAGTCCCTATACGGCGTGTGTCACCTCCATCATATCTGAAATACATGTGCTATATATTGTTAATCTTGTAAGTAGAACGGCGTGTCATGACGTAGTAAGATGCACGCTAACGTTGCTCAGAGAAAAGCTTCTTTTATTTATTTCTGTAAGCCTCTGCCGCAGCGTCAACATGATTATATGTAAAGCGCCACCCTGCAGATTATCTGTAAATATAGATCCGTCACTATGCTCTATTGTATGTGAACCTGTGTTGTAGTAAAAAAACAAGTTCAATAAAATTCTAAAAAACATGTTTGATGCTGTGATTGATTTTCTGGGAGCTGTCTGGATGATGAAACTACTGGCGCCACCTAGTGGTTACAAATGGATAAACTTCATTATAAATCTCATTAAATTTATTCCGGGTGGAAATCTCTCATAATAATTATAAAACCAAAACTATTCAGAAGGATCTTGGTTTGTTTAAATGAGAAACTACATGTTTTATTAGTTATTCTTCCATATTTAGGTTTTATGTTGAGATGTGGGCCAGTAAATACAAAATTCATTGCAGATATTTTGTGCATTTCAATAAAGAGCAATAATGATTAGAACACACTAAAGATTAAATTTTTTCCTCATATCTATTCAAACTGTAAATCATTATTGTTTAAGACAGAATAACCTGGTTTCAGGGATTATGATTTTGGCTGATTCAAATTAAATGTATTGCAGAGTTTTAATCTGAAGACGGCGCAATAATGGGCTGAATTTTTAAATTTTAAACAAGATGCACTAAACTTAGAATTAAAGTTAGAGGAAGTTTTTAGTCTACAAGTTGTAAAGTAAAAATCAATAAATCAAACTGATCCTTTCTCTATACTTTTGAGGTTAGATTACAGTTAATTACAAGAATAACCAAAAATGAACTGGAGTTTAATGTTTCCTGCAATCAGTCCCTCATCTGAGCAGGAAGTTGGTTTATCCTTTATTTATTTTTTTTAAAACAAGTTAACCAGAAATAATACTAATAACTAAAGCAAGCTGGCAATGAAACATTAAAATTTACAGAAAACAACAGATCTTTATTCATTTTTTACATAAAGCCAACATCAGAAAAATCCCCAACATGCAGTAAAAGAGACACAAAGCCTGCTCTCCAAAGGAACTTCCCTTTAGTCATTTTATAATAAGCTGCTCTTCATGTTCCCATGAGAAAGGAAGCAGCAGAGTAAACATCAGTGGCATGTGAAGCATCTCAGACTCCTGAGTGTGAATCAACACATATGTACAAACTCATTAGAGATGATCAGACTGGGTGGAAAAGGACCTCCACGTTTGTGTTCACCGATGAGAAAATAAAACCAAATATTCCTGAGAGGCTCAGGCAAAAATGTATGTGAAAATATGAGGAAATTCCAAATATGGGCATGGGAATAAGAGAGCACATCCTCCTGCAGGGAGGGAAAAAATACAGGAAAATGAAGAGTTTTTGTCATTGGGATTTTTTTTAAAATAAAAACATATTTCTCTTTAAAATAAACAATATTAGAGCTGCTTTCAGTTTCTCTGTAAAACCCATTGATTTTGGGCACGTTGCGCATTCCCGCTGCGCGCTCCCGCTGCCCAGTGTGGAATCGATCTGACGCCAGCGGCTCCAGAGGGACTGGGCTCTGCAGGAGGAGACGGGAGACCCCCTCAGCCCTCCAGGGGGATTCAAAAACGCGATCAGTCACAGTTTTAAGAGCCTGTGGAGGCTGTCGCTCCAACGCCGAGCGCGCATGGACCCGAGGAGCCAGGAGCAGGAAGGTAAAGTCATGAGCTTAAAAATAAGACTTCCTATTTCTGCTTATCTTATATCTAACCAGAGTGATGTTAAAACAGGCTGTTGCAGTGAAATTCTTTGCAAAATATGACTTGTCGCATGTTGGTGCAAGCTGAGTCAACACATTTTGTTTCGTTTAATTTGAATTTCACACGTTTTATCAGAAAATCCCACTGCAGAGATTTTATTTTAAACAGAAACGAGCTGCACAGAGCCTCACCTAAAGCATTCTGCACTTTCTGCTGCAGTGCTGTTAGAAAATGCATGCGTGGTTGGAAATCTGGGTCTTCTAACTGATGCAACTAATAGAACAGATTTAAGTCTGACACTTAATTGAATTTTTATCACATCAATATCTGAAGGATTTGCTTTGGGGTTAGGGTTAGGGTTAGGGTGGTCATTCTCTTCATCTGAAGCCAGAGAGACAGCGATAATCTTTATGCTCTGGTCAGGCAGGTCAGTTACATAAAGTCAAGACTGATGATGTGATGACACACACACACACACACACACACACACACACACACACACAACATGGGTTTCACTGTCAGTCCTGCATCCAAATGACCAGGATTGAGGTGTTTTGTATAAAAAAAATGTTAAAATATTTCTTTGCATGTATTATTTCCATATTTATTTAGCCTAATAAAATAGTTGTCTTATACCATGCATCATAACTATCCAGATTAATCAAATGCATTAAAGTTGGCTCTATGCATTCACAAATTCACACCATCACCTCATTTTAACTGTTTGTTTCAGCCTTATGAATAAATTAGCCATTTAACTTAAAAGAATATTAAATAATTTGGAAAACATGTTCCAAGTGACCCTGCTGGTGTCATTTCATGCAGTTTTTTTGATGCACCGTCTGTGTGACCTGAGCACTGTGGCTTCATTCCTGTAACCAGCTGTTACTGTCCGTCTGCGGCTGCGTCTTCGGCTCTTCGTCTTTGCTGTGTGGGCGAGGTTATAAATAAGAGGCTGGAGGCTTTTTGCGTGTGTGTTTTGTTTAACCAGCTGCCGGTGAGGTTTGTTTGCCTCCACTCGAGTGCAGGTGGACTCTGGGGCCTCTAGATGATGTCCTCGGGCCTGTTCGCACCCCTCCCACCAGCCAGCCGGTCCTCTTTCCACCTGGCTTTTACCTCAAGAGGGTTCTGTCAGTGTCACCTGTCTCCAGCGCTTCAGCCTGAGATTAAATATATGGACTTTGCTATCTTAGGATGAAATTATAGGGTTTTAAATTGTTCCTTTTTTCTAAAATAGTAAAAAGAAAAACAGTTTTGCATGAGTTTTATTTATTTTAACTGTTTTATCTGAAAGCAAGCATTCAGAAAAGGTTTGGACACTTATATTTAGAGGTTTTCCTCCTTTTTCGTAGAGCAGTTCCAGAAAATTACACCCTGCTAGCATAAGTACACGTGCCTCTTATGCAGAGAAGAGCATGGGAAAGTTGCCACCAACGCTGAGATTTAACTTTGACACAATTATTCTCAGAGTATGAATTGTTCAAATTGTTCCTTTTAAAAAATCTACATACCTGATTTTTTATTAGATGGTAGGATGAAGAATCCATTCTTATTTGAGTCAGTTTGATCAGAGTTTGGAAAGTTTAAAGAACGAGGTTGTGGCTGTGAGCAGCTTCTATTGTTCCTTCACACAGAATTCTAAATTATATGTTAAACTGAAAAGCTCTCTTGATTGACCCAACAGTTGAGGCTGATTGATGGTATTGACCGGCGACCGGCAGGGTCAGCTCCAGACGAGGCTGTGAAGGGTCACGCAGTCAGATGGAAACTAAAATAGAAACTTCTCTTCCCCCGTTGGGTCAGTTCGTCTCTCTCGGCTCGGAGCTGTCGCTGTGCAGTTGTTTACTGTCAGCTTTTATGTCTCGCTGCAGCTTTTTTATGGTGAAACATGGGCTTCTCATGGAGAAATGAAGATTTAGATGAGACGCGAGTGTCATATCTGTATTAATGCTCGGTTTCACACAGAAAATTTTGTTGTTTTGTGAAAAAATACTATATAACAGCATCAAAGACGAGAGGTCAAACCACACCACAGCTGAAAACCTGTTGACCTGTCAATCAAGGCTGTTAAACATGACCTTTTTAAGGATTAATTGTGAGGTTATTGCCTGTAATTTATCCTCCAACAGCCACAAACTGCAGATGAAGGCACACAAGGGTTTTATTTTTAAATGCTCAACTGTAGTTGATGAAATCTGCAGTTGTGGCACCGAAGATTTACAGCATCCCAAAATGTTTTATTAAAAAAGCTGAGGAAACGCTGATGCGTCCAGCTGCTTATAAAGCTGTCAGTTATATGAACTTTTGACCCGCACTTGCTCATTGGAGGAGACGCTTCTCTAGCTATGCTAACTGCTCTGCAGAATGGTAACAAGGTGTTGGGGGGCCAAAGCTGGAGCTCAAGGCGAAGCATGCTCCAAGTGCTGAGGATACTGGAGGTAAAAATAGAAGAGGGGGGGTATTTGCTTCTATCACCAGCTGGGATTAGCCACTTCAAAACCCTCCATTCTTTTAAGGCTATTGTAGCAAACACTCATAAACACACACGCCGTTTTAAACGTCACAGGTTAACAGCGGCTGTGCTGTTCCCAAATGCATTCATGTCCATGTTGACAAATCATCAAGCTTGTTTTACTGGCTGCTTTTTTAGATGATGCACAGCTGTTAAAGCAACACTGAAGGGTTTAAATGCTATAAGCTATTGCTTTCAAACTGGTTTCAGTGATTCTTTAGCCAGAAACTTAAGCAGCTTCACATGGGACGACACTCTGCAGTCCTCTGCTGACCAGAAACTGGACTAAACAACTTTGGTGGTTCGGGTACACACTAGTGGGAGGTCTCTAACTGCTCTATGGCTTCACTGTGACAGTAGCTCATATAAAGGCTAGCAGTTAGCTTTTCAGTTTGCAGACCCGCAATAAAAAGTGCAAGAAGAAAACGTTTGCTCTGTTGGCATCATGGCAGACCCTGGAAGTAAAAGTAGCAAATGAATGTCTTTGGATGCAAAGCAAAACCAGAGTGGACATCGGTGCAGCCTGCACTCATTGGGTTCAGTTTCAAATCATCTAAAAAATTAGCAAAAAAAGTCCTGTTTTTCTTCTTGGTTTCTGAACTGCCAATAACCATCCATCCATTAAAACATGCAAAATACAACACCTTGTCTGACCACATCGTTAAATGCAAAGCTTGCAGCTGGGTTGTTTACAGCAGTTGTAATTCCACTTTCAACCAGTAGGGGGAGAAGTGGGAAAACTGCTATAGCAAATTTGCAAACAAGCTAGGGTTTGAATGCAATCACAGTCACGGAACACTCACCCCTCCTCTTGGGTATATTCCCTGAGAAGCTTCTGCTGAAACCGGAAACCAGAGGAAACGAGATAGCGCTAAACACCAGTCGCCGTTTTCTCAGTCCAAATGTCTTTTGTTGTCCGTGACTTCAAATGGTGTTTTTCTTTTGGGACTCTGGTAATTTGTCCCTTTTTTACTAGAAAAGAGCAGAATGCCTTCTCCAGGTCAGGGACAAGGACCTACCTCAAGTGGAGGAGTTTCCTCAAGTGCAGAAGTGCGGCGGTTCGGCGAGACCGACAACCGGATAAACCAATAGTTGCTTTCGGTCCAAAACGTGTTAAAAGCGGACGTTTTTAGACAAATGCGAGAGAACCACTTTATTCATTTTTTTCCTCCACAATAAATATATAGCTATGTTAGAAAGTTATTAAGAGGCATGAAAAAAAATGTAAGCTATTTCGTTTTCCAAATTTGCCTTTGTAGCTTTAAGTGTTACTTTAATATTCAGCTGTATAACATTCACAGAGAGGATCAATAGAAAGAAGACATAAAAAAGTGCAATTTCAAGAAAAATACATTATTTGTATGTGTCAAAATCAAAAGTTGCTGCTTTAAACTTTTCAGCTCCTATTGCAATTTTTTACTTTTGCCAACACTGATGCATCTAAACCAACTCTAGGCATGTCTCCACTGCCAGAGGACATCTTGGACATTTCACAGCTGATAAATTCTGAGATTAAAAACAGCAGAAACCTTCATCATCTGCTAGAGAAAATATTAGAACAGACTCTGAAACACAGTTTTCTAAAAGAAAAATATGTTTTTTTTATAACTCTGCTTGCAATAACGTATCGACTTCCTGATATGAAAGAAGATGAAGTAAATATTGAGTTGTTTAATATAAAATGTGTCTGCTCATTTCAGAACTCAGCTGTAAAATCTGATTGAAATTACCTGTATTTTTTTTGCAATAAAATAAAATAAAGCCAAATTTAGCTAAATTAAATATTTACTGTCACAATATAGTTGGTTGCATTCTGTAATTTTTGCACTGGACATCACCAAATCCTGCCCACTGCACCTATAAATGTCTTATTCCTGATCAGTGAAGCTGGTTTGGTACAATAATGCACAGAATAAAGAGGGCAGAGAGTTCTGGTTCTGTATCTGTTATAACCCATGTAAGAAAAGAGGATTGTGTGAGACACAGAAATAAGGACAAGGGCGACAAGGCCTTATCTGCAACCAGATGAATCAACAGTTTTCCTCCTCTGGCGAGGACACGCTGGCTCTGCTCAGGCCTAATGCCACAGACACGCTGTCATGCACGCTCTGTTTTCTCTCTCTCTCTCCTCCCTTTCTCTGCCCCTTTGTGACTTTTCCACATCCGCCTCGTTACCCAGCAGATTCCCCGCATTAACGAAGCATGAAGGAGGACCACTGAGAGGGAGGAAGAGCTGGGAACAGAACATAGCAACAAGCACGATCGCCCCGCAGTCTGACAAGAAAGACAAAACCATTTCAACGCACGCTCTTTTCCTCAGGCTTGTTTAGAGCTGAAGTGGAGTTTAAGAGCACGCAACTCTCAGAGTGCTTAAAGGTTCTCCTGCAGGATCAGAGGCGGCTGATTGTTGCTCCTTTCTGGCACAAAACGCAAGTGCATGTCATGCAAATGAGAACGAAAGGATTAAATTAAAAGTTTTTAACAGGCGGGATGAGATAACATCTTTTTTCAGGTTTGGTTAATTAAAACTTTTAAACAACTGAAAAAATAGTAAATGGGGCATTTATCAAAATAAACATTTATTAGATAGATAGATAGATAGATAGATAGATAGATAGATAGATAGATAGATAGATAGATAGATAGATAGATAGATAGATAGATAGATAGATAGATAGATAGATAGATAGATAGATAGATAGATAGATAGATAGATGATAGATAGATAGATAGGGTTCTACAACCCCCTAAGACGCTTTACAACGCAAACAGTCATTAACCAACACACACACACACACACATTCACACGCTGGTGGTGATAAACTTCAGTGCTTCGCTGATGGAAGTGAGGCTGCCAAACACAGGCGCCACCAGTCCCTCTGCCCACCAACAGTAGGCAAGGCGGGTCAAGTGCCCAACTACTGCAACAGACTGAGCGGGTATCGAACCTGCAACCTTCCTATTACAGTACACCAAGCTGAGATGTACGGGTCTGGGTCACTTCCTATAGTTAAAGGAGAAAAAGGAAGATGTTTATATGAGTATTTTCTAACTTTATGGTAAAGATCAGCCAGGTACAAGGACCCTTAATGCTGAAAAGGCTTTGGAGGAAAAGTTCTGGTTCTGTCTGCAGTATTGTGGGTCAGAAAGAGAGAAAACCCTTCCTGATCCAAAGGAGATATTTTTGCCACTTGCCTGATGGTTCACCTTCCATCATTTCTCCTTCTCGTTCTTCATCCTTTTTTATTATTTCCCCTAATATACGTTAAAACAAAGACATGGCACAGAGATTGGGATATAAAACCGCTCGACTGCTGCACAGACAGATTCATCGGATTAAATTCCTTTCTTGTGTTACCTGCTGCGCAAAAACAGACAGCAAACATGTTCTCTGCTGAAGAGGTTATGTCGTTTATTTGTTTGACCTTCAGATTGTTGATTATTTACCTGAAAACCTCAGAAGTAGAGCACGTCCCAATATAGAAGTGATTAAATATTCATGATGTGGTGCATCTGGGTGAAAATTGCCTGCTTGATTTCATCTTGTTGTTTTTTTTTAGCTAAATCAGGAGCAGGAAAGAACATTTAAATGAAGTAGACGACAGCTGATTGTTTTCAACGGGAAACAAATTTGTTGCTGAGGTTGTTACAGCAAAAAAATAAATAAATATGTGAGTGCTGATCTATGTGGCTGGATGTGCCGGTCTTCTCCCTCCCTCCCCTTATGTTTGGTAACCCCCTCCTTCCTCAGACAAACATAGCACCCAGCTCTTGCCGAGAGCAGAGAGGTCTCAGAGACTCGCAGGACGCAGCTGAAGACTTGACGATTGCTCATCAGCCTTTAGTGACTCAGCTCTGGCACAATGGATTTCATTTTGGTCCAGTCAAGCTCAAGCAGCGGCTCTGTGGAGGCTCGTCACTCTTTTTGGATTATTTCTGAAAACGTGATGAATGGCAACGGCAGCAAGCAGAGAGGAAGATGGTAATTTTGCTCAGCGTGAGCTCAGGATATTAAATATGTGGGTTTTTATTCGTGTTTTGGTTGTTTAGTTGGTGTTGAGCTGCCAGAAATCAGAAGATGCAGGTGGAATGACACCACAGAGTTATTTACTTATGTCCTGACAAGACATTCTTTATGCTTGTATGTCCTCTGACTACTTACGGCATTTCTCCCATGACTCTCTGGTGTTTTGACTCAAAAATTAGGATTAGGGTTAGGGCTAGGGTTAGGGCTAGGATTAGGGCTAGGGTTAGGATTAGGGCTAGGGCTAGGGTTAGGGTTAGGGCTAGGATTAGGGTTAGGGAGAAGTGTCAGATGGTGTCTTTTAGCATTGAGGGAGTGATAATAGAGATTACTGCTGTCTAGAATGTGAGTTTTTTATTTAAACCCCCGTATGAATGTCTTTTTGTACATAAATTGGGTTTTATTTGGCACTGACTGCGTATTGGGGTGTTGTGTAGGGAGCTGAACTTTTAAAATACCCGCCCAAATCCTCCTATAGGTTTGCCTTGGCAGGACCTGTGTGTGTGTGTGTGTGTGTGTGTGTGTGTGTGTGTGTGTTTTTCCCACCCTTTCCTGCATACTTGTCATCTCGTTGAAGCCAGGTTCCATTAACCCGAGTATTCCTGTTTTCAGAGTGACCTCAGTGTTTGCTCCTGTGCAGCCCCGGCGTACACAGAGCATCCTTTTTCCTCACAGCAGAAAGACATCTTGTCCCGCCCGTCCCGGTGATTCAGTGGAAAATACACAACACTTGACTGTTGTTTTACCTGGAGGTGTGCTCACAAGTGTGGCTTTTTCTTGGCTGCCATGTCGGGAGGGAGTTGACCCAACTGGCTTTGCTGCAGCTGTTGGCTGTAGGAACTGCAAAAGCTGCACTTTCATTTCAAAAGAAAACACATTGATAACTTCCTGATTAGTCCACTGAAAAATAAAAGCAATCCTGTCGTAATGGTTCAGCGATGCATGTTTATCGTTGTTTGGGGTGTGTTCTAACCGGTTCTAACCTGCCAGTTCTGTAGCCAAGTGGTCGTTTTGAGCCGTTTGTCACAAAATCTGCTGGTGTGAGTTACATTAAGCACAGCTGTGGCCTAATTACAGATGAGATGAACATGTCGGTGAAAGCTAAGCTACACTTTGATTTAATAACACATCTCTCTCTCACTCACACACACACACATACACACATACGTCAACCCTAAAGTCACGTTTAAAAGCTCAGCTCATTCAGATTGACCTGACGTGTTTTTAATGACATAAACACAGAGTTCGCTCTCTCCTCACGGCCACTTTCGAATCGCCCTGCTGATCGAGGCCATCCTGATTAGTGTTTGTCCGTTTTACTGATCCCCGCCAAGCTTCTAAATATACCGTGTGGCCATCTCAGAGCCACCGTGGTTGTGTACAAATCATTTATGGCTTACGGTGTGATTTGGATTGAGCCTGGGATGAGTTGACACCAGGCGTACTGAGGTAGAAATGAATTACAGTTTTTCTCGATTGCTAAGACACATTTCTTGAAAGCTGCTCTCCCTTTCTCTAACTTGTGAACACAAAACCCAATTTTCAAGCTAAATCCCCAAAACCTCAGACTCTTCTAGCAAAACCAAACTTTCACCTCAAAACAGTTCAATCTGTGCTCAAAACTGAACTATGTTGTCAAATCGTGCCCCGAGTCAATCAAAATGACAATCACTACTGAACAGTCACTAAACACTACGTAGAAAAATAGAAAACACAATGCTCAGGACATGAAGCTGGAGAAATAAATGTTTGTTGTTCACTTTAGGTGAAATGAATGTTGCAAAACAAAAATAACTGTGCATTTAGCACTTGTACAAAAAGACAAAACAGAATTCTTGTGCATTTGACACTTATGTACAGTGAGCCCAGATACTAAAAATTACAGTAAGTACAAAAATATACAAATACTACTGTAAGTGCAAAGAGCAAATATTCTAGTACGTACAGGTTGGCATATTATCCAGACACATTCAGTGTTGATTACGTAGTGATAGACTATAGTGACCTAAATCACTTTATCCGTATCAATTACAAAACTAGATCTATTTCTACAGAGGTGTTTTCTACTGGATGCAGTGGAAAGACCACATGAATACATCTACAAGGATGAAGCACTGTGTATGTTCCCTCACATCATTAGCCACAAGTGTGATCAATTTTTAGTTGTTGTGTTCAAGTGGTGACACCAGTGCTTTACTTGTGATTGACGTTTGTCACCTGTGCTCACCATTATGCAGCACAGGTGCATCACAATGACAATGTGTTGGCAAGTGGTGTCTAAACAGGTGAAACCTGCTTATGGTTTTGCCAAAAGAGTGATTGATTCAATCAGTGGGTTCAGGCAACTGAGCATTTGGTTCAGACAACAGGGTTTAGTGTTTTAGCAACTGAGAAAAACTGTAATATTAACTAAACAGACAAAATATAAGGTTTGGTACATTTTCTTTAAGTCACCATCAGCACAGCTGCAACTTTTCCACTCAAAGTAACAAAAACGTGTAAATTATGACCATCTGCTATTTCTGTGGTTTGTTGCTGCACAGTTTCTGTCTGACAGCTCATCTGTTTTCTGCTCAATTGGATTTCACTCTAAATGACATCCTCTGTCACCCAGAAATGTGTCACGACTCCACAGAGCAGCAGACAGAAGTGTCAGATGGTGTCTTTTAGCATTTAGAATCCTAAATGTGGATTCTAGACGTGAATGCTTAAAAGTTTAGTTATTTTGGACTACATCCCTAATAAATATTTGTATTTGTGAAAATATTCCAAGCTTTTACAAAAAAATGTGTTTGTTTTGTTAGCCATCATAGAATATTTTCTGATGTAAAGTCAATATTTATTAAAACAAGTCAGCGGTGAATTTAAAATGACTTTACAGTCCACTTTTACAGTAAAACATGTCAAAATTATTGCTTGAAGTAGCACGAAACGCCTCCTCAAGAGAGCGAATCTAGAATTTAGACAATTTGTGCTAAAAATATGTAAACAAACACTTTTACTGAATTTGTCTGCAACTGAAGCTCATAAAGACTTTTCTGCACACTTGCATCATCCAAAACTATTTGCCAAACCCTCAGCTCAGGTATGTTGGAATCATAATACAGCAGAGGATTTTATTTAAATCAGAAGTCCCGGTAACACTTTAGAATAAGGGTTCCTTTATTAACATTACTTAGTGCATTATTAAGCATCAGTAAACTATTAAATAAAGTATTAACAACTTCTTAACCATATAACGTAATTATTAATAAGCAGACCCCCCCCCAACCTCAAGGATACTTAATAGTTTACAATAATAGTAACATTAATAAAGGAACTCTTTCTTTATTAATGCTTAATAATGCACTTATTAACGTTATCGTAAAGTGTTTCCGAAGTCCCCTTCCTTTGAAATAAGAACAAAGATTCATGCTAAAAAAATTTATTTTAGTGGAAAAACCTTCTTCCCATTAACAAGAGTCAAATTATCTTTACATCTGTTCTTTTATTCGTATCTGATTGATAAAATCCTAGATGGTCAGAAACTGATGGTCCCTTCTGCCGCATCCCTAAAGCCGTTGACCTTCTTCAAACAATGTCCATGAGACAATTTGGTGTAACACGACCTCCGGTGCTTAAATTTAGACACGTTTTGATTAGTCAGCTGATTTCTGTCACACTTTAGATGTGAGAAATGCTGCAAGAGGATGTGCTGTTCATGCTGACTGATAATTCTTATTTGACCTTTGTTAGAGGTTAGAAAATGCAGCATTATTCTTGACTGCATGTTTTTTTCCATTGACGTGTCACTAAAATCACTTTAAATGATTAATTACAAGCTAAGTGAGGGGTCAACGTTTGAGAAAAGAAAATATAAGGGATGAAGGAGTTCTGTGATACGATTCAGAAAGAAAAAAGCTTCTTCCTTTTGGAGACGAGACATAAATCCATGTTTCCTCTGCAGCGGGGGTTATTAGCTCCGATCAAAGGCAGCAGACATAAACACAGGAAATTCATCCTTCTCATGCTTATTTGTTGCCTTTTTCTGTTTCATATAAACTTTTCCACACATTGAACTTTTAGTGTGACACGAGGAACCTCAGAGATGCAAACTAACAGGAAGTAGACGTTTTTACTGACTATTTTTGTCCAAAATTCAAAATAAGACTGTTAAATAAAACTGAATGTCTGTAACTTTACTAGTTTTTTTAAGACACTGTCGAATGGCTCTGAGGGTTAAAATAAACAAGAACTCATGTCAAATGTTTTTCTTTAAATGAGACGCTGAGGTTATCATAATGACCTACTGAGGTCACTTACTTACAATAACTCCAAGCTGTCACTGAAATGAACAATGAAAACATAAAGTTAAACAGAAAACATCATTTAAAACTAAACTGTATGTGCAAACAGCATGCATTAGGTCATGCTGCATGCTTCTCTTTCTCTTGCCCAGACAGGAGCCGGTTTGACATCAGGAATTCTCAAGCACTATTTTAGTTTCATCACGATCCTGGATGGAGATATTCAAACTGAGACATCTTATCCACAGCAATGTGAGCCATCGTCATTTATGTCAGTGGCTGAGAGAGAACAGTCTGAGTGATTATATGAAGATGTGTTGTTCTACAGCAGCTCTGGTACCTGGAGAGATAAGTATACTCATGCAGCATGAAATGGGAAAAAAAATCACATTAAAAAAAAAACTGTTAGGATATGAAGCTTGGTGGGCATCCTGGTAATGAATCCAGCTTCTCATAGATGACTCACAACACCAGGGGTTCAGTTTCACTCCCATTTTAAACACTTCCTCTCCTCTTTATGTGCCAAGAATCAGAAAGCCATACACCAACTCCCCGCGACAAATTATTTCATTTCAAGAGGTAATAAAACAGCAGTGGCGTGTCCAGGCCCTTTAAAATGGGGGGGCCCAGGTGGGGCACTTGTGTATGCATGCATCTATGGTTGGGGGTGGAGGTGTAATTTGCATTCTAGTGAATTTGTGAGTTCCACATTGTGCCATAAGTGTTTTTTCTCTATTCTTCTTTTTAGCTTGTTTTTGAGCTGTTTTGTGGTGGTTAGCAAGACACTTCTTGGTGCATTACTGCCACTAACTGGAGTGGAGTGGGACTGGGACAGCTTTTTATGTCAGTATGAAAAAGTCAATTTAAATGGAACTCGTGAGGTGGCACCAGGAGTGGCCAATCAGATTCCAAAGGTGGCATGTGCTACCCCAGGCCACTCCCTGGACACGCCCCTGCAAAACAGGAGTGTGTCATCCTCAGAAAACCATTTATTTTTTATTTTAATACCATCAAATAGCCATTTTTTCCCTTTTCTAGTGCATGCTCTCATGATGACTATTGCTTAGTTTTGCCTCGGTTGGGTGAGGCAGATTGGACCAAAAAGCTCGGAGTCATAATGTTGTTCCCAGAGCTGTGGGGGCTTGTGAGTGTGTTCAGATAGTAATATTACAAGAAAAGGATTTTATAGAAGGTTGAAAACCTAAAAAATGATTTTTCAGTTAGCTTAGTAACACAGAAACTAAAATTAGGTTAAAGGAGACATAAATCAAAACTCTCCTTTAGCTTTCCTTTTGTGCTGCCATGTGGGTCTCTGCTGCCTCTGTGAACACTGAAAACATGAAAAAAACCTGTCCATCTGTTGTCTGTCAGTGTTTGGTTTTAGGAATCATTTGTCTAAGACAAGCTGTTTGAAAAGGTTCCCGTTTGTGATGTCACAAACAGGAAAATTAGCATAGAAGCCCCGCATGGCATGTCAGAGGTTCACGTTCTGCATTTTTTGTCTTTACACCCAGTCTAACGCAATATATGACTCTGAAAACACAAGACCAGAAAACACATCCAATTTCACACCACGCTACATTTCCTGAAGTCATATTACATTGCTGAACCTCAGCCATGCATGTGTACATTACCAGGCATCTGAGGTCCGTTGCTCTGGCCTTAGCCTGGCTAAATAAAGCAGCACCTAAAAGTGGGTCGAGGTATAAGTTCAGGTCAAAGGGAATGTGAAACCATAAACCAGAAGTGTAGCTACCCTCGGGACCAGCCCCCACATCGTGTTTACTTGGATATTTGTTGTCTAGCTGCCTCTGTATCTAATCGTACCGGTGGGTTCATGTTTGTGTTGTTTTCTGTAGGTTTTTAGTTCGGAGACGATGCCTGGGAGAATTTCCTCCTGATACAATACCATTCTGCTGACTGAGGTTTCATTTTCTAAAACTGGTTTCTGTTTTTTGTATTTTTTTTAGAACCTTGATTCGGTGGAAGAATCTATCCAGAACCTCCTGTCGGTGTTGTACCCCCCGTTTGAGGCCACTGCCCCCACTCTGCTCAGCCAGCTCTTCCAAATCATCGACAGTCATTACCAAGGGGACGCCCTGAGATGTTTTCTGGACTTTCTGGTCCCAGCTAAGCACATTTTAGACCCCGTGCAGCAGGCTGCATGTGTAAGTCAAAACATTGTATACTGGTATTTCGGTATTAATCACTAACTGTAGAGGTATTTTTATTGACACCATATTGTTTTTGACCTTTTAGGCTCAGTACTCTGATGTACTCTTCCTCTGTGAGGGCTGGCCTCTTTGTTTACGTGACCAAGTTGTTGTCCACCTTGCTCCGGTCAACCCACTGCTGCTCCAACCTGCCGACTTTTATCTCCAGGTGGTTCCCTTCTGTGACCAGTCAGCTCGTGTTGTGGTCTGCAGCCTCCTGGAGGAGGAGGGGCTCAGTGTTCCAATAACAGAGGAGACCCCGATCCCTGAGACGTCCTATCCCTGTATATTCACACAGAACTGGTTAGATGAGATCAACCAGGACCGCTGTGGTACACCTCTCAGACAATGCCTGGTTGCCACTGAGCAAGGCTTGGTGAGGCTACCATGGGAACGGGTGGCCGTGCCTGAGTTTGTGGAGTCGCCACAAAGGGCTGGGAATATTATGGCCTCTGTTCCTCCATCATATTCTTCTTTACCACCTCCTCAACCTCCCTCTGATTTTCCTGACAACTCTTCACCTAATAATTCTTTTCTTCCTTTTTCAAATAACTCAGTGGTAGAACAGCATCCTGCAACTATTCAGAATTCAATTTTAGCATCCTCCTCGCACCCTTCTGCGTTCTCTGTTGAGACCAGAATATGTCCAGCCAAGCACGGCATCGCTGTGTCTCTTTGTCTGGTGGATTCTAGAACTGCTCCTTCATCGCGACTCGTCAAAGTTAAAGGCACCGAAAGGGAGCATAAGCCCATCGGCTGGGTGTCTCCCAATACGTGGGACAGCCGCTTTACTGGGGCAAATCCAAAGAGAGATTCAGATACAGCTGATGGGAATGCAAGTGAAAGTAAAAGTGTAATTGTTTCTGAAAATACACCCCAGCACAAAGGAAAAGATACAAAGGCACACGATATGAGCAGCCACGATATAGCTGCCAACGCCGTTGGGTCAGGGGACTATATCGATATCCTGCAGGCCAAAATGCTCTTTGGTAACCAGTCACAAGAAAAATCAAAAATGCAAACTGAACCTCAGAGAAATCCACTTCACCAAAGCCAGGCAGCCACTCAAGTGCCCCTTTGCACACAGTCACCACCATATGTTGAGTTAGTGACAAAATCACACAGTCCCTCTAGATCCAGGAAGTCTGGAGAAGCTGGACTTCTCTCTGCTCACCAGCATTCCCAAACACAACACTGTGACTCCCTTGAATCCCCCCAGTGTGTCCGCACGGTTCGCTTTGCAGAGAAGCCCTGCACCCCCTGCATGACAAGGCGACAGGGTGGAAACATTACCAGAGCTCAAGAGCTGAGGTGTCGATACAGGGACTCCTACCAGGCGGCGATACAAAACCCTGTCACCTTTGCAACGGATAAAAACAGAGAGATGTTGGCCGTGGTGGATGAGGACGGTGATTTGTCACAGCGTGGTGACAGATGGGGATCACAGGGAACTGAAACTGGAGATCCAAGGCGTGATATTCAAGAGACGTGGTGTGATCCTGGACTCCGAAACCAGTCTCCTCGTTCTGTCACTGTAGATGTTTGTAAGGAGTCTGGAGAAATCAACACTGTTCCACAAAGAATACCAGAACACATCAACACCTCTCCATGTTTGGACCACAGGGGGGTGAATACGTCGCAATTCATGGAGCGACATGAGCAGAAATCTGAGAGGACATGTGTGTCATTTACAGACGCACAATCTGCCAAACCTTATAGACACTTGCACAAAGATTCGAAAATAAACACCACCGATGTTTTGTCAGGTACAAATGGTCCCAAGCGTTCAGACGTCCCCATCAAACACCACAGATCTTCGTTTAGATCAAGTGAAATGTCCAACATGAGTCGACAGAACGGAACCGGTTCAGCAGGGAAGTCTCTGAACTTTAAGCCTCTGGTGGCACCGCTCAACAGGCAAGACAGCCTGCCAGATAGAAGATGTTCTTCTCTCTCCACAACAGTGGTGGACACCTCAGAAAAGTGCCAACTGGTTATTGTTGAAGGCCAAAACGTCAGGAGAAAAGAAAGCACCATTTCTTATGCAGAGATTCCCCAGCTTCATGTGGTAAAATGTAAAAACAGCACGGCGTTCGGACTGGTTTCACCCAAAATCAACCGGAGGAAAAAATCAACAGGTAAAGATTGTCTTTTACCATCAGATCCATTTTTGTAACTTTTATTCTAACAACTCATATCTAACTGACTACAGTTGGGGAGCTGCCTAATGCTGCTTCTACGACCAGTGGAACCAGAGACCAGACGGAGACAATGTCCCAAACAGAGACGCCGAAGGTGTCCCGTCCTCGACCAGATCACCTCCCCCTGGGATCCCCAGACCCAGCAGCCCATCCCATCTATCTAGGGCTTGCATCTCTCACAGGTCAGGTTAGAGTAGTGATGTTGGAACCACCTTGAATAACTGATGCATTTTAACTTTATTTTTTTACAGCTTCACTGACAATTTGGCCACAGAAATAGAAAATTGAAAAACGTTATGAGCATGGTGCATGACTTAAAATGTTCTCTAACCCCTCCAGGCTGCAGAGACAAGACAGGCAGAGCAATAGTTGAACTTTATGGAGACCACCAGGGTTGGCAATCAACCGTTACGAGCCAGGAGCTGTTCCAGATGCTGCTCTACTTCTACTCTATCACCAGGTACGACCGTGGGGGAGTAATCTTGACTTTTCATAGACACTGTTGCATACAGTGAAATTTTTTGTGTCTAGTACAAAACATAAATGGATTTGAAACAAGTGTGAGATTTTTTTTGGTCAGTTTTTTTTATCAGCTTTAGTCCAAAAATCAAGTTTGTGCTTCTGTTTGTATTCAGGAAGGAAATCAGAGACTCTGGGATGACGCTCATTTTTGATGCTAGAAGAAAACATCCTCAGCCACAGCTCTACAAGGCCTTGATGACGTTTCAGGTGATAAACATCACATTCAGCAGAACACTGCAGATTCAATGTTTGTGTAGGAGCGTCCTACAGGAGGCAGCACTACTGTTTAAAGCTGGGGTCTGTAACATGATGTCAGCAAAGGAGAAGAGGAGGAGATTTTGAAATTTGAACAGCTATAGGTCCTTTCCGTGCTCCCCCTTCACACACACAAATAACCTTGTAGCGCTAATGAACAGCAGCTTCCTGCACAGACACACATGATTCTAACTGCTTTATCTCCTCATCCTTCATCAGGTTCTGCAGAAGCAGTGTTCAAGCAGGGAAACATCTAAAATTGGCACTTGTGATGGTAGCTGCTAACGCTACAACAGGCTAAAACAATAGTTCAATGTAGCGTAAGGTTGAACGCTACTCTAATGAATTAGTTCCAGTACACAAAAAATAAATCCTGTTTCATTTCCCTTCCTCTTCTTCCATGCATAAAGTATTGCGTAACATCCGCAATGGTTAGTGCGCAGCAATTAGCCACCATTAAAGTGGACGGGTGCATTTCCACTGGCTGCAAAGCATCAAGTTTTGGAAGCATCCCAGAAACGTAGGGACACGCCGCTGACGGTTTGAGTCTATGTTTTACACGCTATGCTTCCAGAACGCGTCAAGCTCAGCAGGTCAGATCAGGCCAGACAGGAAGTCAAACACAAAAGCAGTGTAAAACATCTGGAAACTTTCAAAATAAAAATCACAC
This sequence comes from Aphyosemion australe, assembly GCA_006937985.1. NCBI lineage: Eukaryota > Metazoa > Chordata > Actinopteri > Cyprinodontiformes > Nothobranchiidae > Aphyosemion > Aphyosemion australe. The sequence goes on from SSNS01000472.1 coordinate 363,606, forward strand.
GCAGTTTAGTTTGAAGTTTACGGAGGGACATTATTTCATTGCAGGTTGAGTTAGCGTTCTAGCTAAGCTGATGTGCTTCAGTGCAACACCTCGTAGTGCATGCTGGGAACTGGGCGCATTCTTGTTGATTGACATTTCCTAGTGGTTATGCAACTCTATTGGTCAACGCTCTAGGCTCACGTAAACAATTTGTTTTGCTGTAGAGGCCAGGAGAGTGACTCCCGTTTTATATCATAGAACATCAGATAGTCAAATTCAAACATTTTTGAAGTTACTTTAAAACATTTTTAATTACGTACCCCAGCTTTTAAGACAAAACCTTCACAGTAAAATGTGAAGTTCTTAATTATTTATACGCTCCTAGAATTTGAGATGCAGAAAACTATATTTATATCAGAGCTGCAGGTGGTTTCTCTGCTGTTGCTAGTAGGTTGAATGTAGATCCTAACTGTTCCAGGAGCAGTGCTCTTGTGCGGTGAATAGTTTGGTGCTGCTGCTGGATAAAGAGAGCAGCCATCGGCCTGAAAGGTGTCCTGGGATACAGGTCAGTTGTTCTACTTCTTATTATTAACATCATGTTTCAGTTTTCCGTAAAGGGGAGTTATCTATAAGCCTCGTGTCATGTCGATCTAACATGCATAATGTCGATGCAGACTGATTTGCTGACTTCGATGAAAGCTTTGCTCAAGCTGGTGGAGGTGAATCAGCTGAGCACCCGTTTAGGTGGTTCATCTCATGGCCACTGTGACTGGATGGAGCTGCACCAGGTGAGACACGTTTGTCCTTCTCCTCAAAGCACATTGCTTCCTTACTGATCATGACTCCTTCATGTCCAAATCTGTAATTGTTTAGAGACTCTTCCCATTTGTTAACGATCTCCATGAAGCTTCCTCTCTTCTTCTAAGAGCCATCAGTAAATTAGAGGAACCTCAAATGGCCGATACTGTACAGGTAACACTTGGTCGTGATTCGTTGTTAAAGTCTAGTCATGAAACGTTCTCATCACAAAGGAGCAAATATGAGAGTAATTGTCTTAAATAAACTAGGCAGTGCAGCAGTGTATGATGGACCAGAGGACCCTGATGAGGGACGTGCTGGAGGACAACCGATTGGTCAGCCTGCAGAGGGAGGGCGGGGCTATCCTGGCGAGGTTAAGAAAGGAGAGTGACGTAAAATACCCCCACTGTGAGGACCTTAGGTAAACACCATGTTCTCACTGCCTATGTTTACACATTTCTGCAAAGATCCAGATGTCTGATCTGGATTTTGCTTTGGCACCAAGTTGTTCTATATTCTCATGTGGAAAAAGCCTACACGTAGCTAAATGTTGATTTATGTTTTTCCTCTTTCATATAGTAATGCCGTGGACTCAGTCACCAGCCTGTACAACTACGTGGAGGAGCAGGCTCACGTCCTCGTGCAGAGGACGAACGTATCACTGGAACACCTTGAGTACCTGCTGCAGCTCCTAGAAATGAAGGGACACTTTATTCAGGTTTGTCGTTTGCTTTTATCCACTTTTAAGAGGTAGCGTGAACTTCCAAGTTTCTCATGCAGAAGATTACAGATACAGACACAGATTTCTGATTCTTGTACGCTGAATGTGAAAATAATCTTCTACCCCTACTTCCTGCATCAGAAAAAGCCAGCTTCTTCTATGTCACAGGGAAATATTTGCATTCATGATCTCATCCATCTTGGCTTGATACTGCAAGAGGCTGCATTGATTTAGCAGCCAGAAGAGGCTAGTAGAACCTAACTGTTAGCATTAGCAACGCCACAACATGGTGGAACATGTGCAGGCTTGTGTTATTTGTAGAGATAAAACATAAACGTTGCATTTTTTACTCAAGAAACAAGAGTGAACCAAGGCAGCGGAAGAGTTGCGTTGCTGTTAGCCAATCAGAGGCAAGATGTTTGCATATCATTAATACTAACAAGTAAGACTCCAAATCCTGTCGTTTTCCGCCACCCACTCCTCCAACTAACTTCTACTTCCTGAAACGCCAGAGCTTTTTTCCAAAAATGTTTTAATGGAAGGAAAGAAGGTAAAGAGCTGACATAATGTACATAATAAACTTCTGACGGATCTCTTTTAATTAGGCAGATTTGATCATGTTGGAATTTTTGTATTTTGATTATTTTGGAGCTTGAAAATAAGACATTTGTTCCTTTTCTGTAAGAGATCAAATTTCATAAACACCTTTTGTAATTGTCTTTCACCAGCCTGAATGTTTTTCTATTTTCCATTTTTACTTTTTGCACAGATTCATCAGTGGTTTAGCACAGAGGGAGAGCGCCACCTGCAGGAGGCTGAATCCGTGGAGAGCTCTGGGGACAGAATGGAGCAGGTCCTCAACAGCTTCACTGGTTTCCTAATTGAAGCTAGCGTGAGTTTGTGTCAATCTTGTCTTTCTGTATTTTGTGTTCAGACCTCTAAACGTCTCCATCCTTCCTCCTCCAGGACCGCAGACATCATGCCCTGTCCTTGGTGTCTGAGGCAGAAAGGCTGCAGCAGCGAGGACTGTCCTACCCAGAGGCAGAAACTTTCAGGGCTTTTCTCTGCACCTTCAAATCGAAACTGGAGGATTTCCTGTGCAGGGCCGAGGCGTGTGGACGAGAGCTGCAGCTGATGGTCAACGTGTGTGATTTCTGTCAGCAGGTGAGAGAAGAATTTCAAGCATTTTTGCTCAAGTTTGACAAAAAAATAAAGTTACTGTAAATTTTGTTTCCCCTCTAACAGGCGATGGAGTTGGCCAGCGAATGCACTGATTATTTGAGTCAAAGCCTGCCCAGGATCCAATCAGTGCAAGATCCTGAGAGTGTCTCACACATCCCTCACTTCCAGTCTGATACCTCACATGTCTCAGGTCCCACCAGTGGTTCACCGTCTTCTCCCGACAGATTAATTCTCCAGTCATTCCAGGAAAAGTTCCTCCAATTCAGCCCAGAAAAATTCCAGGAAATAAAAGTCCAGGCTGGTGCCCTGCAAAGCAATCGAGGGATGCAGGTTTGGAACGTTGCTTACCTGAGATGTCAAGAAGCTCATCAGCTGCTGCAGGAGAGGATGCAGGATCTGGATAAGGTTTACAACCAACAAGCAGATTCTGAGGGTCATTTTGTTGACGTGGTGAGCACCAATGTCCAGACAGCGCCTCCTGGTGGACAGAAGCTGGTGGTTCAGTCAACCCCCGGGGTTCACCATCCTCAGTGGGAGAGTAACGTGTTGGGAGCGGTGGATTTAGGAAAAAGGAGGCCATTCCTGGATGGAAACAACCCTCATTCAACCACCGTGGCCTGCTGCAACGTTATAATCAGACCTGACAATAACAGTGATGCTGGAACAAGCCAGGTGTCAAAGGTCACTTTAGAATCACCCCGCAGGTAGCAACTACATGCATTTACTTTGTTTCATCTTGTTTTAAACTTTTTATTGTATTTTATTGTTTCTTTGCTTTATTTCTCAATAGATCATCAAGAAAAACAGACAGGGAGGTGAGGAGGAGGCAGACGAGCAGAGCCAGAAGCGAGAGAGATGCTGCTGCTTTGTCTCAGTCCCACACTGTTGGCTGCCAGTGGTTTCCATGGAAACGAGCTCCTGGAGCGAGGTCGGTGAGCCAGGACTCGTGTATCTCCAGAGTCCCGGCAGCTGGCTCCTCTCCTCCAGATCAGCAGGGTCGGCCGCCGTCTCCGTGCTCCCACCACGGTCAGCCGTCCTGTCGAATCCTCCAGGAAGCTCAGAAGTTTCAGATCTCTCGTCACGGGAGCTTCTGCTCAGAGGACTCCTGTCTCAGCAACCGGGGCGCTGAAGGGGGTGATGTGTGCTGTAGGCACTCCAGTTTACCTGCTGGGAGATACGGGGGAGCGTTCTGTCTGTCCAGTCCACAGGCGACCATCAGCAGCTCTCTGTAAGTCGATTGGAAGAGAAACGCTTGGCTGCATTCTTGCTGATTTGCATTTTCATCTTCAGACATTCCCTCTGCAGATTAATGTTTTCTTTATTTCAAAACTCTTGTGAGTCTTTTTGAGCTTTAATGAACCCTTTTCTGTCTCTAAGCTGACAATGAAGAGCTACAGGTATTGTCTCTTTGACTTTTCCTATTTTTTAAATTCCTGGATGTCTTAAATAAGACTGAAAATGTTTTCATTTGAATGAAATAATAACTAAATTAATAATCCTTCTGATCTTTTTAACACAAGTTTACACAAAACTAAGCTACCAAATTATAAAAGTTACATTTGTACCAATTTAGAATATTGCAGCAGGTTTTTTTTGCATTATTTTGTTCTTCACTACTATTGGTCTAGATGTGTGTCGCTGAGTTATGACATCACTTCCTGTTTCGTGTTTGGAAGTGCTCGTCAATCAAAAACTCTCAGATTTATAATTCTGTGCCATTTTTTGTGGCTAAAGGATAAAAAGTTCCGAAAAATAAAAATCTGAGGGACTTTATTGTGTAATCTGAGGTTTATTTGATCTAATGAATCAATTAGGAATACATATTGACGTTTTAGGCAGGAAAAACACCTAAAATCACTACAGAACTGGAGGTAAATCCATCGGATTTAACAGATTTGTCTGTTGGCTGTGTTTTGCTTGTGCACAGCCAGAGATGAAGAAACAGCAATAAAACTGTAAAGTTTGGACAGATTCAAGAACATCACATCAGGCTAATTAAAATAGCCTTTCCTGTTAGATGCATTCTTAATTAGGTGTTTATTTGTTTCTTCTGAATTGTTTTGAGCCTGATGGATCGATGGATCCTCCACCCTTCTTGTCACCAGGAGGCTGCAGCATGTGATGGAGGAGCTGGTGTTCACAGAGAGGGAGTACGTGCGATCCCTGGCTTACATCCTGACTCACTACCTCCCCCTGATGGACAGACTGGATATTCCTCAGGATCTCAGGGGCAAGCGAGGGGTCATATTTGGAAACCTGGAGAAGCTTTACGATTTCCACAGTCACTATTTCCTCCCGGAGCTGGAGGCCTGCGAGAGGCAGCCCAGCGTGGTGGCCCGCTGCTTTCTCAGACATGTGAGGAGTAAATCTACCTCTACTCTAAATGCAGTTTGGTTTTAAACATGTTTTAAATCTTCTGCAATGATAAAGCTCCTCTAAATGTTTTCCAGAGTGAGAGTTTTGGCCTTTACGCTCTGTACAGCAAGAATAAACCTCAGTCTGATGCTCTGATCCTGCACCGCCGTCATGACATCTTCAAGGTCAGTCACCATCATCACCATTGCATCACTTTTTTATTCTAATCACTTCATCTTCACTGTCATATTTCTCCTCACAGAAGAAGCAGCAGGAGCTCGGGGACATGATGGACCTTTCATCCTACCTGCTGAGGCCCATTCAGAGGATCAGCAAGTACAGCCTCCTGCTGCAGGACATGCTAGCTTTAGTCGGCTCTCGCGGATCTAAAGCTTTCTCTCAGGAGGCTCTGCCTGGTGTGTGTGGACACAGTGTGTGTGGACTGGCTGCACACGTTTCTGATTTAACGTGCACCGAGAGGGACAGGGAGAGCGCTGACATCCAGGCTGCTGCAGGCCTCATTCAGTTCCAGATGCGTCACGGCAACGACTTGCTCACAATGGATGCCATCAGAGATTGCGATGTAAGATATTAAAACGGGAGCTCAACTTATATCCGATTCCTCAACATCCTCATTTTTAATTCTTCTTCTGTGTTTTCCTTGTTTGTCAGGTTAATTTAAAAGAGCAGGGGCAGCTGATTCGCCAAGATGAGTTCACCGTTTTCTTCAGGAAGAAGAAATGTGTTCGCAGAATCTTCCTGTTTGAACATTTGGTTCTTTTCAGCAAGCCCAAAAGAACGGACGTTGGGAATGATGTTTACGTCTACAAGCAGTCGTTTAAGGTCTGAATCCATCATTTTTGTTGTTTTACAATCAAACACTAATTTGATTTGTTCTATAAACACATTTTTTAGAGTTTTAAATGAAAACTTCAGTATAAGTTTTGATCCTTTGTTGTGTTTTCCAGACAAACGACATCGGAATGACACACAACTCCGGCATGGGCAGCCTGTGTTTTGAGATCTGGTTCCGTAGGCGGAAAAGTGAGGACACCTACACTCTGAAGGCCTCAAGCATTGAGGTGAAGCAAGCCTGGACCACGGATCTGGAGAGGATACTGTGGGACCAGGCAGCTCACAGCAGAGGTAGCCACGGTAGAGCGCTCATTACAAAAAAAATATTCCAAAAGAGTTGACTAAATGCCTTTAATAATGAAACCTTTATGGCTTCCAGAGCTGCGTTTGCAGGAGAGGGTATTCATGGGAATGGGTCACAAACCCTTCATGGATATCCAACCCAGCGATGCTGCTATTTGTGACCGAGCCGTTGGTTACGCCCATCCTGGGAGAAGTAAGTAGCTGCACATCTAAAAAAAATACTTATTTGTTCACCGCTTCATTAAATATAAAATCTGAGGCTGTTACTGCAGCTTCAGCAGCACCTCACGTGACCATGACACGATTTACGTTCCCTCTAATGGCCAGAATACCTGCTTTTAATCACACGTACGTGTGTTTATCATGGCTGCCTCGCGTGACTTGCCTTTGTTTGAAGCGTTGTTTTTGCACGTCCTCTGAAATTAACGTGATGCATTTGCAAGCTGCAATATGCAAGTAACCAGTAGGGGGAGTTGGCAAAACAAGGGAGACACACTCACCATTGTTACGTCGTCTCTGGTTTAGAGGTCTTACGCTAACGACAATACCACTGCTGTCTTTTTTCTGTCGTGATCTCAAAATTAACCAGCTGCTGATCTCTTCTATTGTTGCCATGTTTGTTTTGTTTGTACCCTACAAATCCGGCTCTCTATCCGGTCTGAGTTCTGTAATGTGCCCCCTAGCAGAATCCTCCGGTACTACGTGCAGTGCAGCCGCAGGTATGTGAACAAGACGCAATCTGCTGTCTGCGTCAATGCAAAGTTAGAAAAAAGTATATTCCCAGCCTAAGTGGGAGGTGAAGTCCTCCGCTTACATCGGTGCAACCAGATTAAAGTATTTTAATGAGCACAAACGAGAGGCGCTGCATGCCAACAGGCAAGGCAGGCAATTGCTTTGGGACCTCCGGGCCACAAGGGGGCCCCAAAGGGCCGACAAACTTTGAAGGTTGGGTACAGTAAAGAAACAATAACATATTATGTTCTACATGAATTTGCTCCCGACTGAAGAACCATCCTCTGAAAAGCAGTGGCTAACTTTTACGTTTTTCTTTTTTTGTACTTGAGCAAAATCTAGCTAGCAACGTAACACCTCGTATTGTTATTGACGGCGTATATCTGTGTGTCGTCAGTCCCTGTGGCCTGTTGTTCACACAGGGGTTTAGAATATCCTCGACCGCGCTCCATTGGCTCCGGCAGCACGGCCTCCACCACCCTCAGCCAATCATCGTCCTCCTCTGGCCGCGGCTCGCTGCCCCCTGCTGGCTATCCTGGGAACCTGTCCCATGGAATGGACGCAAACCCGGCCGTCTGCGCGTCCACAGAGGCGATGGCTGACAACGAAATGCACAATCATCGTCTTCATCAGCACCATCTTCATCCTCACTGTGATCAGTGGAGCGCTGGCTGTCCTCTGAGTGAGTTGTGTGAATAAATTTGAGTATCAAACATATCTGTGAATAAAATGCATTTCTAAAAATATATAAACTGATTTTTGACTTTTAGTGAACAGCACTGAGTCGTCTGCAGAAAACACGAATCTGTTCAACAGCTCGGACAGCTGCTGCCTGTCAGCCTTGAGCGGAGAGGTGGTGGACGACTCCTCCGTTGTGTCCCACAGCTCAGAGAGAAAGCCACCACTGTGTCGGACGCCCAGTCTAAGGAAAAACGGCTCGTCTGCAGCTAGCAGGAAGAAACCAGGTGTTCCCCCCAAACCTCCACATCTGGATAAAGCTCAGGTGCAGCAGAAGGTGTAACAACTGATGTTTTAGTGACAAAGATCTGAAAAGAATTTTGTTTTATTTACAATTGCAGGGAAAGCTGGGGAAATCAACTGAAGTTTAACTGCAGATCCAAAGGTAATAATCTAAACCTGAGTATCAAAAGAATGTTGAGTTACAACTTTTAAAAAGTAAATTTAAGCTTAATAATAAAGCCATACTATGCAACTTTTTCATATTTTTAAATCATTTTCTTGTGCCAGTATTTGCTAAAATGACCCTTTACAGGGTTAATGGAATGTCACTCAGACCCCCACCACCCTCTGTGGCCAGAATATCGCACTTGCAACCTCAGAAGGCGGTCCGGTCCCTGTTGGACTTAGTAAAGTGGAGCTGACATGCCTGGTGCTGCAGTCTGCTTCCAGCATGTTTCCTGTATGTTTTAGATCATGAACACAGCTGATTTGTTTGATTTAGTGATGAACCGCTCCTGTAGACACTAATGAAGGCTGAGGAGACATTTCAGCAGTTAGATTAAGGTGTTAAAACGACGAACGCACAGCGAGGAGATAAGTTTCACTTTTGGTTTCACTAACGGACACTAGGGGGTGCTAAAAGCAAGCCAAAACTGCATAGTATCCCTTTAACTCTTCAGCAGTTGCTGTTTATATATTATTTATAAGATATTTCAACTTGTAGGAAGTTTCTTTAGTAAGTCACCTTGATTGTTACATTTTTAATTAATTAATGCACATTTAATACTAATTTAATTTATCATTTAGATGCAATAATTTTCCCTGTAAACACTGTTTCAGATTAGAAGTCCGGATGAAGACTCCACATGCAGATGAAGATGGAAGGATTACATGAACGAAAACCTTTCCTTGGAGCTCTAAAGCCATTTCTTGAAAAATAAGGACTCGTTTTTTATATTTTTTCATTACTTATTAAAGCATTTTGAATTCCTGGGGACTAATTTAGAGTTTACAAAAAATCAGTGAAAATGGAATTAGCGGGAGAACATCTAGTCCTGAATCATGTTTTTGGTGCTCCTTTTTATGAAGAAGTATTGTTTATAAAACATCTATCACTCACTTTTCTAGAACAAATCACAAGATAGAAGGCTTTAGGGTCAAAGGTCAAACACACCCGTCCAGGTAGACTGAAGACGTAAAAATGCTTTATTTTAAAAATTGCTTTTAAAAAACAGAATACTGTGCTGATGAGGAGGTGGAATTATTTAAATTTATAGAGCTAATATATAGTTTCTATTTCTCAAAAACATTAATTTTGTAAAGTTTTTACTCTGTCCTTTTGGATGTGGTTGCAGTTCTTCTGCTGTAACTGTTTTATATAAAGGGACAGACCACTGACTGGTGTGCTTTATATATTTACTGTATTTATTATTAGAAATAGTTATTAAAGACTAGACAATCATCATCATCAGGTGAAATAAAACATGCTGAAGATTGTGGTCAAAACCCACTTTGAAGGTTAATGTGGTCCACCAGCCTCCTCCGAAGTTATCAACCTGTTTTTCAAAGCTCTGGAAATCCGTTGAATGTGCAAAACATTTATGAATCTCTTTATTATTTTATTGCTTTCTTTTTAGCTTTGTATAATATTTATCATTTGATTTGAGGGAATTGGATGGGTGGGTTGTAGTGTAATGAGGTTGTGGTACCAGACTGACAGCGATTGAGCAACTTCCTCATAAACTCCTCAGACAGTTTCTGATTATTCATTTTTTTAATGACAAAAAGATCAAAGAATTAAAAAATATGGGTGAAAGAATTTGGAATGTCTTATATTAAAAGTTTTATATTACATTATTATATATTATTTTCCCTGATCAGAATGCTGAAAATGGAAGAAATTAGTCCATAATCAGGTTTATTGTGAAGTTTATTAAATGAGGAGATTTTCTTGGTGCAGAATTGACTGATGTAATAGAACTAGACACAAAAAACGATGAAAACATTACTGACCGCAAATATGCATAAATATGGTTTTAATTAGTCAGCAGAAAAACTTGAAATGCATTTTTATTTCAACATAAGTCTGTTTTATTTTTTGTTTGTTTTTTCACCTTAACAAATGAATTAAACCTTTCATTTTCAACCTGTGATTTACTGAACTCTTTTGTGTCTAATATGAACAAACAGTGAAACAATAATTAAATCCCCCAGCCGCAGGGGCGGTCCTAGACCATTTGGTGCCCTGGGCAAGCTCAACCAGAGCTAACCGAAGCTAACGGAGGTTGGCGGGAAACCTGCGGTTGAGCGACTCTGCTACCCTCTGCCTTCTGAGCTGTAACACTTTTGACAGTAGGTGGCGGCTGAGGCCTTCCCTGGAGCAAACCGAAGGGAAAGCTGCTAGCGCTAGCTCCTTGTTATGTTCTTTCTGTGTTTCTTTTCAATCTCCTTGTTCTTCTTGTTTTATACACAGCATAGCAAAGTTTTTTTTACTGTAAATTGCTGACAGTTTCGGCATCAAACAGTCGCCATCTTTAGAGCCTTGCCCTAGCTAGCACTAGCGCTGACAGCTCATCTGCTACCTGTCAATCAAAACGACACACCCCTAATTATTTATAATTTCAAGCTTTAATTACATCTAAATGGATTAGTCACAAACCATTTCTGCCCCTCAGAGTTGTCATGAAGGTAAACGTGACCTATTAGACTTAATGTGTTTTTTGAACGAAGCTGTAAACGTATATATTTCTGCTGTGAAGTTGGCATTTTAAACATGGAAGTCAATGGGAACTTGCTCATTTCTGGAGCCAGCCCCTAGTGGATGACGAGGGAACTGCACTTTTTGTCACTTCCACGTTGGCTTCACTTTAGGCAGGTGGAGTTTACCCCGTAGTTCTCATCCTCAGTTTGAACCAGGAATATTAGATATCTGAGATTTTATACAAAAGTCCTAAATTTGTCAGATGCAGATAAGGGCATCTCTGCCAGGAGAAATCCCACCTAAAAACAAAAGGTTTGCTCTGAGATTTGTGTGAAATTTGAAAATATGAATTAAATAATAAACAGAAGTTAAACTGGATCTTTGCACTCACAAACACAAATAACACCACATGTTGAGTTTATTTGGTGCTTGTTTCACTTCCAGCTTTGCCATCTGACTTACATCTATTATGTCACACGGCTCAGAAAACATCAGGACCTTAAAAGATCCCATTATCGTTGATCTCCACCTTCAGAGTGGCTTCGACGGATTCCGTCATGGACGCGCTAAGGATGACAAAGTCGCCCTCGTAAAAGATGCTGGTTCCATCAGCCTTTCCTCTCACAAAGTTACTCCCGCTGCCGTTATACATGAGGTCATACAGACTGTGGTCACAGTTTCTGTGTTTTTCAAACATTCCCACGCCCAACCAGTTGGAATAAAGCAGCCTGTCGTAGGGCACCGAGAACATGGCCGCTATGACGTTGCTGTAGTCGTTCAAGTCTGCGTTGAAAAGGTCATAGGTGAAAACACCCACAGCTCCCGTCGCTGTGCCTCTGGTTTTGTTGAACATCGCCTTGACGGCGGAGCACGGACCGACCATCGGTGGAAAAGGGACTTCACAGAAACCGCTCTCGGTGAACACCCTGAAAAAGGAAGATGGGATGAAACTAGATGATAAATGAGCTTTTGTTTATTTTTGTTATTCCGGATAAAAATCATCACCTTGGGTTGGAAAGAGTGTAGTAGTTAGTGTTGTTCCTCATCTCCACAGAGCAGTGACGATGAGGCATTGTGGCGGGACTAAAGCAACGCTGTGAGCCATAGCAAACAATACAAAATATACATCAATAACAAGTCATGTAGACATGTCAAATGTAGCCGAATAAAGAAAATTAGTTTTAGTGGAATTATTTGGTTTTACGAAGGATTTGAAAGCTTTTTGAGATATTGAGATATTAGATATTAGATCAGTTACATCTCAATCTTTAAAGAAGGAATAAATTTGATTAAATCAGCAAGAACTTTTAGCTGAAGGACTAAATCTAATAGAAATATCATCAAGTTCTGATCAAAACTTCAAAAGTATTCTTACAAATTCTTAATTCTACACTCACCTTCGTTGTTCTTGCTCTGTAGGAAACAAAAGCCCGGCTGAGTTTAAAGTTTTTTCTCCACATTCAAACACAAAGTGAGCTTGGTTTTATTGACCCGTGTAATCAGGACCTTCAGGAACCAGCTGACTCCCTCCTGATCTCTCACATTGAGTATCTCTCTCACCTCTGTCACTTATCATGAGGCAGAATTGGATCTGAATGACTCAATCAAGACAACTTTTTGCTTTGTCTAAAATTTCAAGAATGGGTTTTTGGGGCTAAGTTTTCAGAAAGGTAGAAGGACACGCTGTTTTTTTTTTTGTTGTTGTTTATCGTGCAACATGTAACAATAATGCAATGTTTCTGGCCCTTAACCAGAGGCTGGTGCATGATCCCAATCTGTAATCTAAAATTTTTGCCAAATAAAATGAGATGTAGTGACTACTATGCCTTAGTTTCCCCCTGGACCTCTCTAAACACTTTTTTTTTAAATGCTATTTTATTCCAAAAAAATGTGTTATTTTTCCTCATCTATATCATTATTATGTGTTTTTGCAGAATATCCACAAAAATAAATACTTGTTGAATGTTTTTCCTTTTTTTATTGTCTACCAAGTGTTCACTCAGGTCAAATCGTTGTTTCTCTCTAGGACAGAAAACTCAATAAAGCCCACAGTCCAAGCGTTTAGTAAATATGCCTGTATCAGGATGGAGTGTGTTGAAAAGGTTTTAAAACATTCAGAAGTCTGTGTACATGTAGAAAACATTTGGAAATATCCCGAAGTAAACCTCGGAGATGACTAGGAGATTGGAAATGTAGGTAACCCTGCAAACAGTCAAGTCGCATGGAGGTGCAGATCATGTCTATATTGAGTCCGTTGGTCTAGACCAGGGGTTCCCAAATTGGGGGTCGGGACCCCCAAGGGGGTCCCCATAAGATTGCAGGGGGTCCCCACAATTTTATCTTTGCTGAGGTTGTGAGGTTAGCAAGATTTTATTTGTAAAAATTACATTTATAAAATTCCAATAACACACCCTACAGAATAATCAGAGCTCCATATAAAAGTTGTAACTCTGTATGTCTGTAAAAAGTTTGTAAATGATCACATTTAATGTGTTTATGTGTGTAGGAGTTGGGGTTGGGGGTCCTGGCTTGTCTTGGACATAGTCAAGGGGGTCCTCAAAGAAAAGATTTTGGGAACCCCTGGTCTAGACCACGTCTGCAGGACGTCCTGACTAGGTCTCTTTTCAGCAGAAGCGTCTCAGGAATGATACCTGAGGGGAGGGCTGACTGTTCCATGACCTAGCTTGTTCTGTAGATCAGCTATAGCAGCTTTAAAGTTGTTTTTCTCCACGCTATCCATTCTATGCAAGCCTTTGCAGCAGTGATGGCCCCAACCCCCACCCTTCTTTTGATTAAAGTGATACTAAACTACAGAACAACAAAGGGAGGCCACACATTTGTAACTTGATGCAATGATTATTTAAACAAAGACAGGTGGATTGACGGCCTCTACCTCCTCTTTGTCTTCCTGAGCTAAATGCAGGAATTGCAGAAAGGGCGGAGCAGCATAATAATGAATGCATGTGCTCACATTAGACATAAGGAAAGAGAAGCACTGGGTCCGTTCCTCTGGTGCATGAGCGACCCACGTGAGGATGGCTTCATACACACTCTCCTCCTGCTTCACACACAGCAGGTCGCTCTCTGTGATTTCATAGAGCTGCTGTGCAGAGAGCAGAGGGAAGTCTTCCTCAAAGTGCTTCAGCGTGAAGAGGAAAGCCTTGTCTTTCAGCTCGGGGTAGTAGAGGGTGTCTGTAAGCAGACACAGGTCGAGGCAGTTCTGCAGAGTCAGCTGCTTCTTTATTATTTTTTCATATTAACGTAAATAGTATTTAGAATAACCATGCCAGTCCCACTCCACTCCAGTTGGTGGTGGTAATGCACCAAGAAGTGGCTTGCAAGCCACCGCTAAACAGCTTGAAGAAGAAAAAACTGGTCAAGGCCTTTTAAAACAGGGTGGCCCAGGTGGGGCACTTGGTTATGCATGGGTGGCAGCTATGGTCACCCCTCACAAAATCATTAGCTTTTTAATTCTAGTGGATTTGTGAGCTCTTCATTGTCGTGGCATGGTTATTCTAAATACTATTTACGTTAATATGAAAAAATAATGAAGAATAAAAATAAATGTTCTGTTGGCCTGTAGTCCACAAAAGTCAGTTTAAATGGAACTCAGTGGGAGGTGGCCAATCAGATATCAAGGGTGACATGTGCCACTCCCTTCATAGGCCTGACACGCTGAACAGAGACCTGCATGTTGAACAACACAAGACTAAACGTTTTAACTTATTTTAAAGTACCAACTGAGCAGCATCCTGCGATGGACAAACTTTCACCTGAAAGATGTGCTGCAGTTACACAAGATGACTTTGTGAAACTCAACCATCCACTATGAGCACGGCGTCACACAGCTGCTGCCCCAGACGGAGCTTGTTATAAACTCACATCACTGCTTTTCAGCATCCTGGGTTTGACCTGCTCAGCTTACGTCTGCTGCAGAAATAAAATAATGATAATAGAGAGAGAGCTCTAGGAAGTTACTGGCATCATCAATCTAGTTTTAAAAACCGATTTATGGGTCATTACAAAGAAAGAAATTACATTGGCCCTTGCGATTTGTAGATCCTCCACCAGAGGGCAGTAGACACATATTGGACTGGAGATGGCAAGCATTATATTATATTATATTATATTATATTATATTATATTATATTATATTATATTATATTATATTATATTGAATAAAGTGTAAAAAAGAAAAAGATGGAGAAAACAGAACAAATACATTCATTTCTGTGTAATTCTAAGCTTTTTTTTCTCGACATCTACATTTTAAAACATCATCCCTCATAAACCACCATGAAGTACTGGATGAGAAAGATTTTCAATTTGCTTTTTTATTCAAATAAAGTTTATACAATCCTTAAATTAAGGAACAAAATCAATCCTAACTACTAATAATGAGTCGAATGGGGCCAAAAACGTTGATCTGTGACCCTCAAGTGTAGAAGTGGGCAACAGCAGGTTAAGCTGCTCGTTCATATTTTAAGGGTCACTCACTGAACTGAAATATATATAAATAAAATAAATGTTGCCGCATATTAATGAATATTCTGAAAGTAGAGAATAAGACACATTTAAATGTTTTTTTGAGTGTTTTACAAAACTAAAATGTGATTCATTTTGTTTTCTCCTCATTTATAAAACCGACACACCTGTTGCCAAGGAGATTTCATCAGCTCCAGATCAGATTAACATCACGGAGCTCAATCAGGAATCATGTATGTTTTTACACTTTTTTAAAACAGTCTTATATGAAATTCATTTTATTTTCTATTTTACCGTGGAGCACAGATCCATGTCAGAACGTAACCCCTCACTCATCAAAGCACTCAGACTTGTAATGGAGTACTTTTTCTCTGAGGATTGACATAATCAACATTTCCAACATTTGTTCAAATGTTTCCAGTTTATTGTTCATCCACTGAATCTTTTTTTTAAGAAACACTTTGACAAGTAGCATCCTGGCAGCACAGCATCACTCTAAAGAGAGAAACAAACAGTAGGTGGGTATGAAAATATCTAACGTTCCCAGAATCCGTCCTGGTGGAGAAAAAGTTCAACGTCTCAGTCACGCCGGGGAGCTTTTTGGAGGTTAAACACGTAGTTTATTCAGAAACGACCTCATGGGTTAACAGAAATATACGACTGGAGAAAACCACCTGGTATAGAAACACCAGCAGAAGCTGCAGAGTTTTATGTTCCTGTCTGGTTACATTCTGATAAAATGATCATTAAATTCAGTTTTTCTGCAGAAAAGTGAAACAGAATCTAAACATGTGACATCTTCTTCCCAGAGAGCGGGTCAAACTGAATAAATACGGTGTTTCTAAATTCAGTTTCCACAACAGTGATGGTAAAATAACGTTTCTCTTAAAAAAAGACAAAAAACATTCAAACCAGTTATTTTAACTTACTAATGCAGTTTTACTAAAACTCAACAATGCAAATGTAAAACACCCTTTGTGTGATTTAACACTCAAGATACATTTTGAGTGATGTAACTGGGCAACCTGTCCAAATTTTATTCACGGATTAAAAAATGTGGAATAAAAAAATCCTGAATAATCCTGATTAGATGCACACCTTTAGGAGAGATGCTGAAGTTAGTTTTTGTAGTTTAAA
The DNA here is from genome assembly GCA_006937985.1 of Aphyosemion australe. NCBI lineage: Eukaryota > Metazoa > Chordata > Actinopteri > Cyprinodontiformes > Nothobranchiidae > Aphyosemion > Aphyosemion australe. The sequence goes on from SSNS01000472.1 coordinate 379,814, forward strand.
ATGTTTCTTTGAGGGAAATCTTTCAGGAATTACTTCTAAAACTGTTTTTGTAAAACTTAAAACCGGAAACACAACAGAAAGTTATCAGCTTCGACACGTTTTAGGAGTCGGGCCAAACTAAAGCACAACATCTGGATGCAGATTTTATCTAAAATAGAGAAAAATTAAACCTTGACCCACAGATTGTGTTAGACTGTTTTTAGTGTGTGTGTGTGTGTGTGTAACAGCTGTCAAAACAAACAAAAGCCAACGCTGACCCCGATCTTAATGGGTTTTTTTTAAGAATGCGTGCACACACACACACACACACACACACACACACACACACACTACAACCACCTATGTGAAGGAGCTAGTACGTTTAACTAAACTCGTAATCATCAGACTGATCGATACCTTCTTCACAGTGCAGCTGTAACCTAGAGGAACCGAGCTCATCCATCCATGTGGTTTCCTTAAATTAAAAAACGGTTTCACACAGGAAGCTGCTTTTATTTGAAATGCCACTTTTCCAGCATTTAAAACAAAGTAAAAACAAACAAACTTCCAAGCTGGTGGAATAGAATCCTAGACGACAGAGTCTCAGTTCTCCTCTGCAGAGCAATCAGGTTTGATCTAATCAGCTTCTTTAAGTCCTTTTCTTCTTCTTGTCCTGCAGGTTTGAGTTAGCTTCTGCTGTGCGACACGTTTGACCACATCTGGCTGCAGACGCTGCGGGGGGGGGGGGTTAATCCGGGGTGAGATTTCTCGGTTGGGGAAGGTCACAGTGGTAGTTTGGTTGGACTGAGCGTTCAGTCGGTGGAGAAGAGGTCTCCTGCAGACGGAAGAGGAGCCAGACCCCCGGTAACATTTGGTAGAAGGGATAGGTCTGGGAGACTCTGGATGTGGGACTTCAGCTCTTTCCTTACATGAGTAACCCTCGCCAGTTTCTGCTTATAATCCTGCAGAAAACAGCATAAAGGTCACTTCTGTACAACTAAACGCTGTGTTGAAAGTGTCATTGCAGCCCAAGCTGCACACAGGAATAAATAAAGTGATTTAACACAGAATCAGAGGGAGATCCGCCTCACCTCCAGTTTCTTCTCCCTTTCTGTTAGCGCCTCCTTCTGGCTGCCGATGTACTCAGTCAGCATCCGAGCCAGCTGCCTGCGGTCCTCCAGCTCTGCAGCCAGTCTCCCGTTGTACTCGGCCAGCAGCAAACAGGCCTCGTCCACCGTTTTGGACAGCTTATCTGCAGCCTCCTTGTCTAGACAGAGTATTTTATTGTTTAAGTCAAACGTTTCATTGTATATTTTCATCTGGACTCATAGTGACAAAATTCTAACCTGTGATTTTCTCCAGCAGGGAAACATCCTGGACTTCCTGAGGCAGTGAGGCGATCTTCTGACGGACAGCTGCGTCACCTGATGCAGCGTTCTCCAGGTCCTGCAGGGCTTTCACCAGCTCCTCTGTCTGGAAACACGAGCCAGCGGCGTGTTTGAAAAGGAAATACGACAAGTTTGAAATATTGAGAAGTCAGATTTAGTTAAGCAGGGATGTGAGCTTTCCTACCAGCTGGTTTGCAGCGGTTTCCGTGTTGTGAGGAGACATGTGGCTTCTGTAGTCATCATCATCATCTTCTTCCTCTTCCTCCTCTTGAACTTTCTGATAACTTCGTTTCACGGGCTTCTTCTCTTCTGAACGGTCTGGTTTGGAAACACCAGAACATAAAATCCGTTTTATATCACACAGGTGAGGAAAAGAGCTCACGTTCTCCGTGTTTAACAAAAACAAACCAGGTTCCTTTGAAATAACGCAAAAAGACAACTACAGTAAATGCAGGACAGCTCTTCTGCCTTTGACTACATTACTGCTCACATTTACAGACACATGCAACAACATGTATTAGCCGTCCAACCTGCAGGTCTGGGGCTGTTAGAGTCTTCGATGGCCAGTTTGAGTTGCTGAATGAAGTCAGCTCTGTAGAGGCTTCTTTCCTTCCAGATGTTCAAGAGTCGCTCGATCTGCTTTTTACAGCCTTCATCTGCTTCGCTGTGGATTAAAAACACAAAACGAAGTCTGGATCACAGAAAAATCTGCATCACTCAGGGGTTTACTTCCATCAAGCTCAAGATTAATAACGTTTGATCTGAAAACTGGACTCATTAAGACAGATATGTTTGAAGGCAAATGTCTGCATGCAGATTTCTAAACCAGAAGTATATTGTCTTAGAAAATTTGAGTGATTATAAGACACAGTGCAGTTATAATTAACTGGAAGTTGTCTAGTGAATAACAGCAACGGCATATTTGAATTATTTGACCAAATAACTAATTTTTAACAATGATTTTAACTTAATAAATCAATACACGGTTTATTTACATTCACACACTCAACAAAACACCATTTACTGATGTCCATGTTAAAACGTACCTGGCTACGTGGGAACAGGCATCCACCAGAACAGTCTCAAAATCTTTGGTGAACTCCGGTCCTTTCTTCTTGCTGTTCTGGATCACATCGTTAGCCAGATACAGGAACGTCAACTTCCTGTTGCTTTTAGCTGCAAAAACACATTGAAAAATACATTCAATTAATTTTATTGTTTGCAAAATTACTTTTCTTCATCTAATTTACCACAACTTGTTTTATGATCGTGTTACAGTGAAGCTGCAAGAAGAAAAGCCTCTGATTGCTGGCTTTACTTCAAAACATGAATAAAAATAAATTTAAGAATATGATGTTGGATAAATTAAGACTGTATTTGATGTTGAGTTTATTAATACTACAAACCTAAAAGTGACATTTAAAAGATTTTGGTTAATAATCAGTCAGACTCTTAACTCATCCTCATGGCAACCCAGCACTCACAGCTGATGGACATCAGATCAACTCTGAAGATTCAGTTTTAACTCTTTTATAGTTGATAAAAACAAGCTTTTAGAGGTAAAATAACAGACTACATTTATTTTCTACCACACAAAACACTACAGGCATCATACAAAACACCATAATTATTTCAAACAGGTAGATCTGAAGTCACACCATAATTTTACATAAAAACAAAACATGGATACTGATATTACTTGTATTTCCTGGGTAATAATATACCACACATGGATGGAGTGATTTTTCTATGCTTTCTCTTCCATGATTGATGTAAACATTGAGGGAATTTAAAGACACCTGCTTAGAAATAAGTTTGTTAAAATCAGCTTGAAAATCCAGCTCATATTACAACAGCTTTAACTTTATTCAGGGCCATAACTTAATTAGGATCCAGCTGCAGAAATAGGTTGTTATGTCTCACCTTTCTTGAGTTCTCTGTGCCAGACTTTGACGATGAGAGCCGAGTGTTTGCGGTGGTGGATAATCCACAGAGACAGAGTCTGGACGCTCTGCTGGGAGCTGCTCAGCTCCGACAGCTTCTTCTCCAGAGCAGATTCCGAAAAGGACGACATGCCGACCGGTTCTAGTGTTTCTAATTCCACTAAAACTGACCCCCACTCGCTCTAAAGCAACTGAGCTCCGAGCTATTTTGGAGAAACTCGCCCAGTCATCAAAAAGTTGTGTCGCTAAACTCGTAGACTTACAGCATCGGACAGCTTTCTACTGCCGGTTACAGCTATATATCTAACGTTAGGAAAGCTCTTAAGTAACTAAAGTGGTAACCAATACTTGCTGAAGATGCTTGAATCGCGTAGCTGCTGAATCTTTGCTCAATGTTGTTTGTTTACAGCACTTGCTAACGTTAGCTAGGCTAGCTAAGCAGCCATCTGCAGGACAGTGCAGCCCTGGACCTCCTCTTCTCTTAACCACGTAAAACAAACCCAAAAATCTACAATATTCCTTTTGATATGTTCCAAACGATTATGTATAAAAGACAATAGCAAAAAAGCATAAAAAACAACCCAAAAACTAAGTTTCTCGCCCTAAATCATGAAAAAAATGTCTCGAAAAATGGCAGCTTGCACTTTCACCTCGACATGTGCGTCGCAGAGAAATGACGTAGGCAGAAACCGCGCATTATCGAACTGGCAAAACAAAAGCAAAATGCACTACAAAATACACTAAAAATAACATTGCAAATACTTATATGCACACAACAATTTTTACAGAGTTCAATCATTTTCAAAATGTTTCATATTTGTTTGCTCACCCAATTTATTTAGCTTAAAACACAATTAAAATTGTATTTGTGTAAAAGTGTTAAACACAACTTGTCTGGAGTCTAGCTAGCTACAGTGCTACAAACTCAGTTTTTAATGTACTTTCTATGAAGGAGGAGGGCTGTTAATGCCCACCAGTGGCGAAAAGCAGGAACTACACTCTGGTTCTGTCAACAATTTACAAGAGAAGAGGAGACGGGGAATTTGCCACCATCAAGTGGTGGAAAGCTGATGCTACACGCTAGTTCTGTTAACCAATTAGAAAAGGGTGGGGAGATTGAGATTTGGCGCCCTCAAGTGGCGACAAGCTAGAACCACACATTAGCTCTATTAAACCATTTAAAAGAGAACATTTTTGCTTTATTTCAAGATTCTTGACAGATTCTTGTTGTGAAGATGATGATGTTATGTGTGATGATGCAGATTACACTTATTACAATTGTCACATTAGTAAATAAAAATAAATTATGCTTATTTAAAGAATAAAACGTGATTTGAAGTGTCAGAAAACTAATGTTTATTAGTCTTTTAATAAATTTTAAATCATTAAATTGAATTAACAATTAGACAATATAGCTTGTAGCTTGTGTGTATAATCAATGCAATAACCTTTATTAATCTGTCAGTTGCTCACAAATAAAAAAAAATGTTCTAAAACGTAAACAACAAATCAAAAATACTTTGAAAGACATTTATTTATTATATCTTGCCTTGTGGAAGAGACAAATATAATCAAAGTTTCTGTATTAGATACTCTTCCTGCAAAAAAAAATTTAAATAAATAATTTTTAAAATGACAGAATCACTTTTTTACAAAGCTGCTATTTGTCTTCCCACAGCTGCGTTCTGTTTCCCAGCTGAACAAACAGTAACCGGGTGTTTATCTTACCACCCACCAGATGTTTGTTCTGACGGAAACCAAAACGCAAATTTTTAGCTCAGATCTTTGAGTTTAAACAAACTAATTTTCATGGTCATTTGCCTCGTTGTTACTGTGGCTGATAAAATGCACACTATTCCATTCAAAACAATGGGTTTGAGATCTTCACACACGGATCATCATTCAAATATCAGTGCAAAGGCTGTGCTACATCATTTGAAGCTCAAATATCAACCAAAATGCAAACCAAGGTACACCTGTACAGAATTTTTTTAATAAGCCATAAACAAAAAGTTGTCTCTCTCATATGGAAAATAAATGTAATTTTCACCAGTGGTGTGATCTCTGGTTTAACAAAAAAATTAAAAATCAACAAGTTCAAATCAAATCAGGTCCAGAATTAAAGCCACACTATGCAACTTTTTCATATTTTTAAATAATTTTATTGAGCCAGTTTGTGCTAAAATGACCCTTTTCAGGGTTAATGAAAAGTCACTCAGACCCCCACCGCACTATGTGGCCATAATACCGCACTTGCAACTTCAGAGTGGCGGTCCGGTCCCTGCTGGACTTAGTAAAGTGGAGCTGACATACCTGGTGCTGCAGTCTGCTTCCAGCATGTTTCCTGCATGTTTTAGGTCATGAACACAGCTGATTTGTTTGATTTAGTGATGAACCGCTCCTGTAGACACTAATGAAGGCTGAGGAGACATTTCAGCAGTTAGATTAAGGTGTTAAAAAGACAAACGCACAGCGAGGAGATAAGTTTCACATTTGGTTCTACTAAATGAACACTAGGGGGTGCTAAAAACAAGCCAAAACTGCATAGAAACCAAATTTGACAACAAGATGTCATTTTTACTTCATGCACCTTTAAGATTTCAAATTTCCACCCACATAAACCACATCAAACATGAACATCATTTTATTTTAAAATTTTATTTAAACATGATCCATTCTAATTTTCATAAGAATGTTGACATTTTTGTTTAATTGTGAAAATTCAACAACACAATGAAATGTCCAATAAAAACTGCCACCACAGTTATGAGTGTATGAGTATAAACTATTTGTGATTGTTTAATTGCTGTTTCACATTTTTACATGCATGCAGCTTTTTTGTATAGGGGGAAACATTAAAGTCACACAAACAAATTCAAGATGCAAAGAAGCTTCTCTGAATATGGATGCTAAGAAAGATGCAAAATTCTTCCTCACGTCAGACCAAGACTTTATAAACAACCCCAGTCCAGTTCTGAGCACGGACAGCTGCCTGAGCTGTAGTTTAAGGATGTTCTGCTCTGTGTTGTTTTCCCTTTGCTGGCTGATGCTGCCGTTAGCTGCTGGTGAACTAGACTATACCTCTCATGCACAGGGGATGCAGCTGCAGGGAGACTACTCCTTTGCTGGATTCTTTCCTCTTCACTACACCAACGAACCCACCAATGGTCTCCCTGCTTTGGTTCCATGTGATCAGTAAGTGTGTTTCATCCTTTACTTCCAGACGAAGTTCTGCTCTTAAGCCAAACATTTGTTCCATAATTATACGTTTTACATGTGACCTTTCTCAGAGGTCGCCCCAACAAACACGCATTTCATTTGATGGAAGCCATGAGATTTGCAGTGGAGGAAATTAACAGCAACTCCAGCCCGCAGCATCTTTTGCCCGGAGTGAAACTCGGTTATCAGATGTACGACATCTGCTCCAACCCAGCCAGCGTTCTGGCTACACTGGACCTACTGGAGCAACAGAACTCCAGTGGAGCTGACAAAGCCGTGGGTGTAATCGGACCGGACAGCAGCAGTAATACTTTCACCCCTGCTTCTCTACTGGGGGCCTATCTTATCCCAGAGGTAGGAAAACTAGATCACATCACAAGTTAGATCGACTTAAAGGGAAATAATGTCAATAATTTTCCAGGGGGGTCATGGCCCCTCCTGGCCAACCCTTTGGGGCACCACTGGGCACATCTAAAACATTCATTTCTTGTTGCAGATTTCTTACGAAGCATCAAGTGAAATGCTGAGCAACAAGCTCCTCTATCCATCGTTCTTCAGAACAATCCCCAGTGACAAGAACCAGGTGGCCGCCATGATCCAGCTCCTGGTTCGGTTCAACTGGATGTGGATCGCTCTGTTGGGCAGCGACAACGACTACGGCCTGCAGGGCATGCAGAGCCTGTCAGACCAAGCAGCCGCCTACGGCATCTGCATCCCCTACCAGGGAATCATTCCCTCAGCCTCAGCCAACACAGTTGAGACCATGAGGAACATGGTGGAGAACATCATCAAAACCAAAGTGAACACCATTGTGGTCTTCTCCAGTAAGACGATATTCTCCGGCTTCGTTCCATTTATCCTGGAGCAGAACATAAGAGAGAAGGTTTGGATTGGGACCGAGGACTGGTCGCCGTCTACTCTCATATCAGGGATTCCTGGCATCCAAACCATCGGCACCGTGATTGGAATTTCGGTCAAAGACACCGCCATTCCTGGTTTTGGGGAATTTGAGGAGAAGGAAGTTGAAGCTTCGATGCAGCAGATGGGTGACAACTCTAATGTCTCCACGAGCAGCAGCAACGACTGCCTGCAGAGCTCAGACTTGTACAGCCTGGCCAGAAATAACTTCACCACGGATCAGTACGACACCTCCTCTTCCTTCAACGTCTACAAGGCGGTGTACGCTTTGGCTCATGCTCTGCATGAAACTCTTGGCTGTGATGCTGGAGAGTGCAGCAAGAGAAGCTTGGATCCATATGAGGTGTGTTGATGTAAACTAGCTTTTAACTCAAATCCACTCTTGATTTCTTATTTCTTTCTTTTTCTCTCCTTCAGCTGCTGCTGCCGCTCAGCCAGGTTCACTTTTCTCTGGACAACTCCTCTGTGTACTTTGATGCAAATGGTGACCCCCCCACTGGTTATGATATTGTCTCCTGGGCTTGGAGAGGGACTAAGTGGTCTCTCCGAGTGGTGGGCTCCTTCACACCAGATCCCATCACCCTCTCAGTGGACCCTGATCTAATCCAGTGGTTTGGCAATGATGAGTCCAAATCTGTAAGACCAACAGATTAAATCTCTTCTGTTATGCCTGGATGTTTCCATCACCATTGAATTGGTTTAAAACATGTCCTCCTGTACAGACACCTCAGTCCTTCTGCTCTCCACCGTGCCCAGAAGGTCACAAGAAGCTGCTGAGAGGACAGCACACCTGCTGCTTCGACTGCGAGGCCTGTCCCGAGGCCACCTTCCTCAATAAAAGTGGTAATTTAAAAATAAAAAAACCTTACTAGATCATTTTTATTCTATTTTTAAAGAACAGACTTGTGTTTAGAGAATACAACTGATGTGTCTGAGGGTGAACAGCAGGTGGCGCACAACGCACGTGCAGCTACTGGAGACACCTCAGAGTCTGTTTGTACAAAAATCATTTTAAAAAAAGACCAAACACACGTCCAGACTTTTAAAAAATGCTTTATTTATTTTCTTTCCTGCAAAAGATTTTGTGCTGCTTGTCTTTTTTCTTTTTCAGAACCGACTCAGTGCCAGCCGTGTCCTCTGGTGCAGTGGGCTCCCGCGAGCAGCGACCAGTGTCTGAACAGGACTGTCCTGTTGCTGGACTGGGACGACCCCCTTTCCATCGCCCTTCTCTTTTTTCTGGCCTCCTGCCTCCTCTTGACCTCCAGCACAGCGGTGATCCTCCTGGTCAACCTGAACACGCCAGTGGCCAAGTCTGCTGGAGGCCGGACGTGCCTCCTGATGCTGGCGGCCCTGACCATCGCTGCCTTGAGCAGTCTTTGCCACTTCGGCCATCCGACTCCGCTGGCCTGCATCTTCAAGCAGCCTCTCTTCACCATCAGCTTCTCCGTGTGCCTGGCCTGCATCACCGTGCGCGCCCTTCAGGTCGTCTGCATATTTAAATTCTCATCCAAGCTGCCTCCAGCTTATGACAGATGGACGAAGAAAAGTGGTCCTGAGATCACCATCTTTCTGGTGTCTGCCACCATCCTGCTGGTTTCTGTTCTCCGTGTGTCTCTGGACACTCCTCAGGCTTCTCGAGATCTCGACTTCTATCCTGATAAAATCGTGCTGGAGTGCAGTAAAACCCTCTCCTACGGCTCAGGCGTTGAGCTTGCATTCGTGTCGATGCTCAGCGTCCTCTGCTTTTCTTTCAGCTACATGGGCAAGGACTTGCCGGCCAACTACAACGAAGCAAAATGTGTCACCTTCAGCCTGATGGTGTACATGATCTCCTGGATAAGCTTCTTCACCCTCTACCTCATCAACAGGGACACCTTCACCATGGCTGCTCAGGTGTTTGCCACACTCTTTAGTGTTCTGGCCTTCCTCGCTGGGTACTTCTTTCCTAAAGTGTACATTATTGTCTTCAAGCCAAAAATGAACACCACTGCACATTTCCAGAACTGTATCCAGATGTACACCATGAACAGATAACAAAGGGTAACGACGACGAGCTTCTCTGTCATGTTTAAACGTATCTGTAAAATGTTGATGAACAATCTAGATAACTATGCAAGGTAAATTAATAAAACATATCCTTAAATCTGTCCAAAGTGTTTTTATAAAACTGGTATGGTATAGGAATTACGTGCCTAAAGTAAGCTGCTTTTAAAAGTCCCTGTTTGTGATGTCACAAACGGAGAAAGAAGAATAGAACCACCTCTCGCCTGCAAGAGAGAGCTGCTGCTGGAGGAGCAGCGACTCTACTCCGAACTCAGATATCAGAGCTTCTTAGCTTATAGCAGCCTGAGTGAGGGATGGGTGGGCGTGGCCAGTTCCAGTTTGTTTTCTTAAAGCGACAGAGCCCTGAAATGGCTCATTCTGGAAGGTACTGAAAATGTAAAGATCAAAACTGCTGAAATCACATTATGTGAGAGGAATTTAGTGCAAAGAACTTTCTGAACGTGTTCTGAATCAATTATAGAACTATTAGAACTTAAGAAAAAAGTTGTAACATGTTGCCTTTAAGTTTAGATGAATCTTTTGAAAGGTTTGTAAGGTAGAAGTAAATTTAAATTAATATCTGGATTTTGCTTGGAGTCAGTGAAGTAATGCTAAAATATCATAATTATGACCTGTCCTCATAACTCTAACCAGATCTCTGCTATAGGAGCATTTTGGATCAGCTGGAGGCCTCTAAAAGTTACAATAATAAGGAATAAATGCACAGAGCAGGTCTCTGCATCGCTTTGGGTCTGGATGTTCCTAATTTTAGTGATTTCAATCAGGTGGAAGAAGACAGTAAAGTTGCAACCTTGTGTTTTCAGTTTAGTCCAGATTAAATTAGTGTGTAGTCCTCTCCTCTAGCAGCTCTGTGGCTGAAGTCATGATTTTAAGCAGAAAAAATAGAGAAAGTAGTTATTTACACTATATATAAAGTTATCTAATCCTGACCAGGATGTTTCTGTACAATAAACAAGACAAAAACACACATATTCTAACTCCCTTTTATCACAAGGTATCATAATTATTATGTTCCTGGACTGAAAATGACTTTATCCTTGTAGAATTAACAAAAATACTTTCTGACTCTCCAGAATCAATAAAATAGTTTCACGTTTAAGAAGAACTGGTCTTTACTTTCAAACTTTTTTGGTCACTATGTGGAAATTTGTCATTAATTTATTTAGTTTTGAGCAAAATGTCGTTTGAGTCGGTGACAAGTGGCAGCTGGTGACACAAAAAACAAAGTTTAAGTGCTTCAGCATGACGTAACAGCATACCAAGTGTATGTGTGTGTGTGTGCGTGCGTGCGTGTGTGTGTGTGTGTGTGTGGAGATGAAAGGGCCTTTTGTAACTGGGAGGTCAGGACTATTGACCAGCCGATGTGTGAGTAAAGTCCGAGCCCGGCTTTCCCACAGTCTGTCTGTCCACTCGCAGCCAAACGGCCTCCATCAACAATCGAAGTGTGCCACGGCTGAACAAGCAGGAGTTTTATTGTCAGAGCACAAAGAAACACAGCGAGGCGCCGTGGGGTTCAGAAATCCGTGTTCACATTTGATTTTAAAAGATCAGAACTCGTTAAGTTGCAGAAACCTTCTAAAATCCTGCAAGACTTAAATTCTTTCACTATAATTTCACCCAAAAAAGCCTCAACTCGAACGATTCAAGATTCTCTTGCATATAAACTTCATGTTTTATTAAAAACTGTATTTTACAGGTAAAATCACACCAGTAGATTTAGCTTTTTAATAAAAAAAAATACAATTCTTGGTCATTTGTAATGAAAATCAGGATGTCTGGTAACCACTGATAGCAGAAGGACTCTAACTGGATTTTGAGATATTTTTAATTGATCATACAGGTTGTGCAACAGTTTATTCCACATTAGCATTGAAATCTCTACCAATATTCCCTTTTCCATGCTTGCATGTTTAATTACTCCCCAGAGACGCATCAGGAGCCTCAGCATGTGTTCCCCTGAGTGACTGCAGAGCGAGATAAGCAACCGTTCCTGATAAGAGCTGGACAGCGCATCACTCAGTCTGATGGTTTTTAATCAAACCGCTTTTATCTCCACTCTCCACCTTCACCTATGTTCTGATACAATCCCCAGCTCGGCCTGAGCCTCGCACCTTTGTCATGCTAATGTTGCACTATAAAAAGCGAAGAGCAGTTCCTGCAGGAACGTCAGAGGGCCTTGCTCCACCTGCTGCACCACCCAACACCAGGATGAGTGAAGACAACATCAGAGCGAGGACAGGTGAGTATTCTATTTGTTTAAGGGAAAATGTGTGTTTATTACAAACATGAATGATGAATTTACCTGTCTACCTATCTGCAGCATCCCCAGCCTCAGGACCAGAGATGCTGAAGCTCCTCAGTCTGCTCCACCTTCAGGCCTGCAGAGGCTGCAGCTCCACCTACCAACCAGACAGCAGCAGAGATCCTGCATGAACACCTAAAAGACTCTGAGGGGACCTGTTCATTCCCTCACTCTGTAGGAAATTTATTTCCATTCAGCGTGTCGCTGAGTTTTATTACTTCATCATATTGATGAGATGATTTGTAACAGATATTCTAACCTGAAACACGTCATTTTCCTGTTTATTCAACCCTCATATTGAGGTTTTTATCAACAGTTATTTATCCTTCATGTAAGGAAAGTTTGTTAAACCTGTGCTTTGGGTTAGTGATTTACCCCTAACCCTGAGAGTCTGTGATTTAACTTTGGATTCATCTATTCAGTTCAAATAAAACAGAAGTTCTGACTGATGTTTGCTTTGCTCCTAATGAGACCGCAGCTACAACTATGTTAGTCATTTGTGTTTTATTGTTTTTTGTTGTGATGCAGAGTCATCTGTAGATGCAAATCTGGAAATGTCACATTACATTCTGCATGTTTTCACTGCAACACTTTCCTTTAAACTGTAATTAAAACATTTTAAAATTAAAAGGTGCGTAAACATAAAATCTCTTATTTTTATTTGACTTTCTGCTGTCATGACAAGCCTCTTATCCATGCAAGTTCAATAAATGCCATCAAACTACTGTGTTTTTAAATCATTAAACGTTAGATTATAGTCCCCCTAGTGGCTGGCTGCAGTATAAGCTTCAAGCCCCGCCCCCCTCCATGACATTGTCCTGACCAAAAGATTATTAAACCCCTCAGAGGGCTGGATTATGTTGGTAATTAAAAGCAACTGAATTATTATTTTTGAGCAATTTTTTTTTGATGGTATTAAAAATTATATTCAGCTCTACACCCCAGGACTCCAAAAACCACAACACAGCTGTTCCTGTAAACAGGATTGTTTAACTTCACTTCAATAGACAAAATAAGATCCTACGTCACTATGCAAGTTACTGAGTTAAATAAATAACAACGTAAAATTAAAAGCAAATAAAACACTACTCTCCACCCCAAGAGAAATGGAAATGGTTGACCTTGAGACAATCAGGAAAACACACACACCCTTTTTATTTCATCCATCCATCCAATTTCTGTACCCGCTAATCCACACGGGGGGCTGGTGCCTACCCAGTGGTCTCTGGGCATGCAGGCAGGGTACAACCTGGACAGGTTGCCAGTTCATCACAGGGCAACACAGAGACACACAAGACAAACAACCGCACACACACACACACACACACACACACACACACACACACACACACACACACACACACACACACACACACACACACACACACCTAAGGACAATTTAGAGAGACCAATCAACCTGACAGTCATATTTTTGGACTGTGGGAGGAAGCTGGGGAGCCTGGAGGGAGCCCATGCATGCACAGGGAGGACATGCAGGCTCCATGCGGGGAGGCCCCAGGCTGGGATGCGAGCCCGGGGCCTCCTTGCTGCAGGACAACAGTGCTGGCCCCTTTTTATTCAACTTTTGTATTAGTTTTAGGGGGCACACACTACACTAAATTTAAAACGTTGTGTGATGAGCCTCTAAAAAAGGCTCTGATCCACAATCTGTTTTAGTTTTTGTACTTTCTGGATGTTTTAATGCTTTTGTCACACATGCTAGTTTATGTGAAAGGGGAAAATCCTGTTTTTTTGGTCAGTTTTATGGACATTTAAAAACAGACAAGATGTGTAAAAAGCCACCAAGTTTGAAGTGTTTATATGTGATGTATTCAGATGCTTTCTTTATACTATTTATCACATAAAAATACTAAAAATGTCAAAAAAAATATAGATAATAATATCAGAATATGAGGTTTAAAGTAGAATGACATATAAACAGTTAAGTACTATGTTGTTACTATTGTTATTTTTAAATTCAAGACAAAGGAAGTTTAACCAGAGGGTCAAAATGATCATTTTTAATTATTGTTACACCAACAGAGAACAATAACATCGACACAGAGAAGATTGTGATTATGTACATTCACCTGTATCCTCACACAGAAATCTGATTTATACATTTGGCATCGATCATAAAATAGAGAAGAAATATTCTTAACAACAGCTGTCAGTAAAACATCAAGCAGTCACACAATAAACTCCATCGGAGTAAACTAAAGCTACCGTCACTCAGAACGAATCTCCAGCTTTAAACAGAAAAGAAAACAAACCCAGTCAAAGCAGGACAAACCTAACAAGTGAGAGAACGCTGGTTTTAGTTGTCCATCAATGTGATGAGACAATAAGGACACCCGCACACGACGAGCAGGCTGGAAACATATTTCCTACATAGTGAGGGAGTTAACAGGTCCCCTCAGGTCTCAGAGAGTCCACGCATCTCTACCAAGGCCTCCACACGGGGCCTCTGCTGCTGCCGTCCTGCTGTGTGCTGGACGAGGAGCTGCTGACTCTCTGGTCCTGATGCTGCTGAGGATGAGAGGCAGAGGTGTCTGTGTTTGAGCCAGCAGACACAAAATGCACCGAGTCCCTCCAGCTGTGGTTGCAGCTCTGGTTCAAGTCGCCGTGACAGAGGCTGGACTGCAGCTGCTGCCTCAGGAAGCTCACCGTCATCTCCAGGATGTCCGCCTTCTCCAGCTTGGAGTTGGGCTCCTGCTTCTGAAACTCCTTCTCCAGGATGACTTTGAGCTGCTCGATGCAGCTGTTGATGCGATCCCTGCGCATTTTCTCCACGATGGGCTTTCTTATCTGAAAGGAAAAGAACCAGAGAGGTCAGATGATAATTTGGTGCATGTTGGCGTTGCCACGAGCCGCTTCAAGTGACCAAAACTCACCTTGATGTTGTCTCTGTCAGACATCCTGATGTGGTGGAAAGATGAGAAGCTGCTGGAGCACGGTGACATGTCTGTCTCTGGACAACAGCGTCAGCTCTGATTTCTCTGGAGGAGCCGCGTCTGGTTTTATACCCCCTGATTAGCATAACAAAGCCATGTGGTTCAGGCCCAGCTAGGGTTCCCACACTGGGACCAGTGGGACTCCCAGCACAACAATAAAAGGACACGTCAATAAATCACAGAGAACGTATCTGTGCCTGGTATGTTTCCCAAGATAAGCTACAGGTAATTAACACCGTTATCGAGGGGTCATCTCGGAGTTTATGATGTTTTTGGATGCAAAATGGTGCAGAAATGAAAAATAAACAAACATGTGATAAAAACTTGAAATGAGTGGTGCTTTCTTCTGTCTTGAGAATCTTCAGACAAGTAACAAGCTCTCGTCTGACTTTTGCCCGAGGGTCTGCAGACCCCAATGATCCGGGTGAAATTAGAGACAAGTTAATGACAAGAAGAGTGGTCCAGCCATGTGCCTCAGGGGGGCCTTCATCGCCGCCCAGACCCAGATGTGAGTGGTCCCGTCTCCTCCGTTTCCCACAAACATCAGGAGGAATGAGCCAACAGAAGCACGGCTCTTTAATTGATCTTTTGCTGCAGGACAAACAAAAACTTTGTGTCCTGATCCATCTGGAGAAAGTCCACCAAAGGTCCCTTCATTCGTCCAATCAGGAGAGCTGTGCAGGTTAACTAAGACAAAATAAAGGAGGACATTCACTGTATTTGATATAGCTCCATCTGTTTCTACAACCCCCCAAGGCACTTTACACTACAGTCATTGGTGATGAGCTATAACGTAGCCACAGCTGCCCTGGGGTACACTGACAGAGTCGAGGCTACCGAGCACTGGCACCACCGGTCCAGGTGGGTTAAGCGTCTTTTGCCCAAGGACAAACAATTGCAACAGATGTGTCACGAATGCTGCGCTGAGGTGAGGATGAGGACCCAAATGCAGGAGGGAATGAGCAGGCAGGTAAGGCGGTTTGAGGGAGTTTAATAAGACGACTGAAACACATTGACACACAGGACTGACTGGAACAATGAACCGACAGGGAACAGAAAACAGACAGGGCTTAAATACATGAGGATGAGGGTGGATTGGTGATTAGGTGAACGAGAGGCAGGTGGGACCAATTAACCTGGACAAAGAACTGAACAGAACAGGGGAGACAGGACAGAATGTGACAAGATGGGGTTCAAACCTGCAACCCTTTAGCGAGCCACCTCAGCCACCATCGCCCCAAATCTGGAGAGTCTGGAGCAACATTCCACTGAGATGTGCATTTTAAGTCATAAATTATCCAAACGTGCACATCTGAAATGCAGCGATGAAAGTACTTTGTTACTGTACTTTAGTACATTTGCTGTACCTGTACTTTACTTAAGTCATTTTCTTGAGGATTACTTTTTCCTTTCTACTTCACTACATTTTCTATAAAAATTTCAAAAGTAAAAGTACTTTATTTGCGTTTTGCCTGACCCCCTCTGGTCCGACAGTACACTCAACACATACTTAATGTTAGTTCAATACTTTTACTTTTTTACTTTTAAGTACACTTTTACTAAAGTCAAAAGCTTCCTCTTTTTATTTTTTTACCCTTTTATTAGTACTTTTACCTTGTTAAAAAAAAATCAAATACTTCTTCCACCACTGCTGAAATGTGGAAAGTGTAACTTGGCACTTATTCTAAACTCCACCAACTCCCAGCACTGTGACATCTAAAACTGCCATCTCCTCCACGCTTTGTTTTCCTCTCTCCTGCACGTTTGTGTGAATTTATCTAAGGTTTTATTTGCTCTACTGCTCTGTTTCTGAAAGGCTTTGTCTGCAAGTGTGTGGGAAGATGAGTTCCCCTCCCACCTCCCGCCTGAGAGCTCCGAATTCCTGCCATAAAGTCTCAGGGACCTGCGGCGGTGCAGGAGCTGCTACCCATCAGCCCTCTCTCTGTGAGTGTGGTATCTCTCGTTTCCCACACTCTGCGCCTATTCACTGGGCCCAACTGGAGGACAATAGAAGTGTGTCCTGTTACACATCACATTAGCTACGGTGTTTGATCTCCTGTTGAAGAGGAGAGGATTGGGAGGGGGGGCAGCTTCAGCCAGACCATCTGGCCCTGGCAAACTAGACCCTGAGAAAGTCCCTGGCATCCCACGTTCTCAACGTCTGCACACAGGAATAGTTTGAAAGACTTTAGGAGGACTTGAGGCATAATTTAAACACTAGACGTCCAACCACAACGACAGCAGGAACACCTGTTCAAGATGGGGTGTTAATAATCCAACAAGGCTGTGCAGAAGCTTTAAACATCCTTTAATTTATACCTACCTTCCAAAAAGTCACATTTTGTTGTAATTCTTCTGAAGGTCTTTTTCATTTGTTTTGTTTTGCATTTTTATTCTAATTTTTAATCTAACAGCAGTAATTAATACAGCAAAGACCTGAAACGGTTCTGTCTTTAATGTTGTTATTCTGGGTCTGGGATCTGGAGATGATGCTCTACCGGTAATAAAATAAAACTCAAAAGGATTTCCTAACTGAATATAGTCATTTCAAACTATGAAAGCAAGTTTAGCCACATAGAAGTGGTTTAATATGATTTGAAGCTATATAGGATTTCATTTATTTAGCTTTTAAGCAACATCTGCAATATTTGATGTTGCAATTTTTTTTAATAATCATAAATTAAATCCGCTGTTTGTCAACTTTCCAACTACTAACTCCTAGAGATGATCTTTTTGGTGATAAAATCCTGTTTTATGAGTCAAACTGTGTTTTCTTTGGTATTTTTCATATATTCTGGTAAAATTCTGGTAACAAATCATCAAAAGATCCACTTTGATCTTGGCTAAGTTGTCTGTAATGTGTCGACATAACATAAAGAATGAAATTTACTTTTTTGTTCTTTTGGATGAAACCATCATAGCTTCCTTTTTGTGTATAAACCTTATTTTGGATGACATTTCTTGCAGACTTTACCTGGCTGTGGTTTAAGGTGCTCTCAGAAAGGTCGCAGCAGGTCACAAACATCCTGCAGAGTTAACCTGATCCCGTTCTATAAAATATGTTTTCTATCTAAATAAATACATCTGCAAAAAACAAGAAAGCCGTTTGTTTCAGGAAACTTCACAAGAAGTTTATTGATTTGATATTTCCACATTTTCAGCAGGAAAACTTCTCAAAGAAGCAACACGATGAATTCTTTTAGTAAAGAGAGATTTTAAAAAAGCCTTTATGAAAGGCATTGACAGGGAGATGAAACACATCTGAAGAAACACTCGTCCAAACATCGGACAAATAAAAGTTACAGATCATCATCAGATAGTCTAAAGAACAATCCTGACAGGATTCACACTAAAGGCGGATCCATGGGATCCTTTCATGGCTCGTTTTGACTCATCAACAAGCTGATGAAACATATCAGTGATACACAGTATCAGAAACAAAACGCAAATGCATCATTTAAACAACGTCTCAGACACGAAACTAGCTTAAAACCAAGGTGGTTCGTGTAATCAGGTGATCTTTGCATAGAAAATAAGACATTAGGGTTAGTTTTCCCTCATGGGGCCAGAGTAAACACTAAAATAGTGTGTCACATTTGTACACATGGTGTAAATATTCAGTAATTCTGCTGCATGGAGCAGCTCTCAAAGTAAAACAGACTCCAGTGAGTCCTTAACTTTCTGTCCATGACGTTCACAGACGTAGTTTTTGTCTGGTTTCCTCCGTGCTACCAGGGTCTCCACAGAGCTCCGCTGCTCTGGCCCATGCATTTATTGGAACTGGGCTGATGGAGAGGAGAGCCAGGAGGAGACGGGCTGCAGGCACTGCTGGAAGGCTGCAGGCCCTGGAAGTGGTTGAAGAGCAGCCTGTGGGCCTGAGTGTTGACCTCACAGCGGGACAGGAAGCTGACGGCCTCCTGGATGCAGTGGGAGTAACCATCACTGGCTGTCATGAAGCTGGAGGTGAGGATGCTGTGCTGCTGCTGCTTTTGCTGCTGCCAGCTCCTCAGATAAGACACGGCCATCTCCAGGATGTCTGCCTTCTCCTGCTTGGAGTCCGGATGCTGTTTGAGGAACTCAGGACTGAGGAGGGATTTCAGCTGCTCGATGCTGGTGTTGATGCGGTCTCTGCGCAACTTCTCAACCATCGGTTTTCTCAGCTGAAGAGAAGAAAAAGAAAAAACTTAAGTTAACTTAATTTTTTTTATTATTATTTCACTTCAAATTAGTACAAATCGAGAGATCACGATTTAATGGAAAAGAAGTTTACCTTATGAGCAGGAGTCAGGTGGTCCCTGCTAGCTTGTCCAACAACCATCGGTGCCATCTCTGCAGAGTCAGAGTGTTTCTGCTCAGTTCCAGGAGCCAGTTGAGTCTGAGCTGCTGTCTCTGCCCCTGCCGTGTATTTATACACCCAAATCTCCATATGAATGTGTGAGTCTCAGGCTTGTTGGAGTTTCTCACAGTCCGTGGGCCAATGGGAGTGCTGGGAAGGGCTTTGGGGAACGCAGGGCTGCCACATGCTCAATGAAGTGTTTATTGCCATGGGGACAATGAGTGTGCCTCTGGGGAGCAGGTGGAGAAATACACCACAAGAGAAAGAGCCTGAGGTGGGGGGTGTGGAGGGTGGTGGGAGGGCTGAAGCTGGGAGAATGGCCCCGCGCTTGTGTTGATATGGGAAAGTGGTGACCCCAGAGGGAAGCATGCCGCCGTCTCATGTCATCTACGCCGCCACGTAATTGAAGACAAAGTGCCTCCGCCACCAGGCACACGTGGGTGTTACTGAGGGCCAAGCACAAGAAAAGACCAACACGCAGCCACTTCCACCTGTTTGAAGCAGCAGACTTCCCGCGTGCTGCTGAGCAACAGTTGAGGCGCCTCAGAAATGGAAAGAAAACGAGTTTATCTGCAGGTTTTGGAGCCAAAATCAAATCTGAAAGATAGAAAAGAGAATGATCAGACTATTAATGAAACTCTAGTTAGTTTCAAAGCCACAAACAAGATTATTATTACAAAGTGGAAGAAAATACTTTATTTTCTTATTGAAAATTATGGAAGCCCATTCCTGCCATTCTGATAAAGAAAATTTAATCTACTATCTCATAATTATGACTTAGCTATCTCATTATGAGATAGCTAAGTCATAATTATGAGCTGGCTAATTTTGAAATAGTATCTCATAATTTTGAGATATGAGATACTACCTCATAATTAGGACTTACCTCTTATAATTATGGAGTAGCTAAGTCATAATCATGTGATAGCTAGGTTATAGCTAAGCTATAATAGTATCTCATAATTATGACTTATCTCATTGTTATGAGATGTTATCTCATTAATATGACTTAGCATTCTCATAATTACCAGATACAATCTTATTACTATGAGATAGCAAAGTCATAATAATCTGATAGCTAAGCTATGCTATCAAATAGCTAATTATGAAACAGTATCTCCAAATTATGAGGTACTATCTCATAATTTTGATTTATCAATCTCATAATGAGATCGCTAAATCAAAATTATACAATAGCTAAGCTATATTATGATAGCCAATTAAAAATTGTATCCCATAATTATGACTTATCTCATTATTATTACTTAGCTATCTCCTAATAATGAGACATGATCTTATAATTATGAGATAGCTATACCATAAGACAGGCAATTATGAAATGGTATCCCATAATTATGACTTATTGCATTATTGTGACTTAGTCAAGTCATACGATCACTAAGTCATAATTATGTGATAGCTAAGCTATTATTCCTGCTAAATATTATCCCATTAATTATGACTTATTTCATTATTGTGACTTAGTCAAGTCATAAGATCACTAAGTCATAATTATGTGATAGCTAAGCTATTATTCCTGCTAAATATTATCCCATTAATTATGACTTATTTCATTATTGTGACTTAGTCAAGTCATAAGATCACTAAGTCATAATTATGTGATAGCTAAGCTATTATTCCTGCTAAATATTATCCCATTAATTATGACTTATTTCATTATTGTGACTTAGTCAAGTCATAAGATCACTAAGTCATAATTATGTGATAGCTAAGCTATTATTCCTGCTAAATATTATCCCATTAATTATGACTTATTTCATTATTGTGACTTAGTCAAGTCATAAGATCACTAAGTCATAATTATGTGATAGCTAAGCTATTATTCCTGCTAAATATTATCCCATTAATTATGACTTATTTCATTATTGTGACTTAGTCAAGTCATAAGATCACTAAGTCATAATTATGTGATAGCTAAGCTATTATTCCTGCTAAATATTATCCCATTAATTATGACTTATTTCATTATTGTGACTTAGTCAAGTCATAAGATCACTAAGCCATAATTATGTGATAGCTAAGCTATTATTCCTGCTAAATATTATCCCATTAATTATGACTTATTTCATTATGAGATGTTATCTTGTTATCACTAATGTCATAATAATGACATACTGTCATATAATTATGAAATAGCCAAGTCATAATTTTGAGATACATGATTTTTTTTATCAGAGTGGCGGGAATGGGCTTCCATACTTTTATCTCTCTGGATGGGTTTATCTTGAAACTTTTTTCTGTTTCAACCTGGATTTTTGTCAAAACAAAAAGAAAAGTGATGCTCAACAAATGGCCTGCAGTGGTTTCAGAACCCCTTGACATCTCTAAAGTCTTCAGCAGACCTACTGAGAGTTCTTTTAGGAAGTATGAAAGTATGATTTTTTTTCATTTTAATCATCACTCTCCTGTAAAATGTGCAAACAAAATTGAAGCTAAGTTTGATCTGGTATAATTCTTGTTTATTTGCTCAGAATAGCTTATTTCTCCATTAGGATTTGACTTCTGTTTGCAAGCTGGAATACTAAACTTTAATATTTTACTCTTTAATTATTGAGTTTGCTAGAAGAAAAGAAGTTTGCCTCAGATTTTAGTTTTCACCTTCACAGCACATGTTGACGCATCAGATAAACTCTAATCATGCAGACACTGACTCATTCACTTACACACACACACACACACACACACACACACACACACACACTGCTGGCTGAGCTGCCTGCCGCTGGCCACGTCTCAGTCACACGCTCCCTTCCTGCCTGTGTGGAACGTGGGAGCTGCTGCGGTCCCAGGCTTCCCACACTTCAGTGTTAATGACTCCAAGGCAGGCTGCACAAAGGAAGTGTGCCCCACTGAACAAAGACCAAGTTGACCACCCCCTCCTCCTAAACACACGCACACACACTCCCAGGAAGGTTGGGTTGTCAGCAGAGCTTCCAGGCACACCATCTGGATGGATTGGACGCTTTTGTCAGCTAATCGAGCATGGGAGACGCTCACCGTGAGAACTGGAGAGGCTGAAATAGAGACAGAAAGTTAAACGAGGAGAATAGAGAGAAATGTGTGCGTTTGTGTGGAGGCTGGGAAACTTCTGAGTTGATTTGGTGGGGCTGGTTTTGGAGAGATACTAGAATGAATGAATGAATGAATGAATGAATGAATGAATGAATGAACAGTGAGCTTCAGGGAGTGATGTCTCAGAGAAAAGATGCAACAGAAGCTCTAAAAACAAAGTTTTTAAAACTTTGCTTGATGAGTTTTACCTTTAGTGACCCTTTGATCTAACCCACTTCTATCTGAAACCAGAAGCCTCGTTTTGATGAGACTCTTGTAAAACGTTCATCAGGCAGATGTTTCTCCTCCACGTTCCCACCACATTCCACTAATCCTAAATCATCTGAGCAACAAGAGTTTGGAGAAGAACCCCTCCCACCTGTTTGCTTGTCCTCATTGTTCCCCATCAATTCAACTAATTCATTCACGTTCTATTGTCACATCACGGTTTTGTGATTGGCCAAAAACTGTGAGAACCGGCATATCATCAAGTCAGTGGGAAAGTTGGGATTAGTATTTAAACGAGGGATGTTCTCCTGGGTGAATCCAGAACGCCACACAGACCTGATTAGGTCTTCATCATGAGGGATCAGCGCTCCACGTGAGTTTAAAAATGAGCTGAGATTTTATTTTCAGGCTTTTAGTTTGGCGTCATGACTGTTTTTGAGTTAGTTGGGATGTGAGAGCTCAGTTAAGATTTTTTGTCTTCATTTCTTCTTCTCAGCATGTGTCAGATGAGCATTTTGGAAAGGAAGTACACAAACAAAGCAGTGAGACTTTGTTCCATGGTGGAAAGCCAGCTCAGTGCTGGGATGACCAGCATGGACATGTGGGACAAGACGTTGTCCTTCACGGTGAAGAAAGCCTTCATTTTCCAAAACGGCTACACCAAATCCTCCAGAGAGGTCATGAGACTGCTGCCCCATCCTGAGGAGGACGTGATGCCGCTGTGCTGCCAGTGACACCTGGAGAAACTCAGATGAAACATGTGGGAACACGTGTGAATATTCACAAGTGATGCTTCAACTTGAAGATTTTTGATGCACTAAGTTCTGTTTAGTTAAATGTGAGCTTATTCACCTCAGTAGGAGTAAACTAGACTCCCGTACACTTTAAACGTGTACATTTTATTAAACTTTCTTCATAAAAGTTCATCAATGTGAAGTTTTGAAAGCCATATTCCTTTGTGTGAAAGGCTCATGTTTATGCCTGTGCATAAGTGAAGTGAATGTTTTAAGGCATTGTGATTGTACGTAAAATATTAGACTGAAAACAAAAAAATGTAATATGAACTTTCATGTGCAATTTTAAATAAACTGTTTTTATTTTTAACTTGGTGTAAAGTGAACAAATCCAGATCTCTATCGCCCTCTAGTGGAATTTCAAAGAAAGAATTTTCCTTATGCATCTAATCAGTTCGTTTTTACTCAAAATAAGGATTTTTTTAACTGCATATGATTCAATATTAATTTCAATTAATTCAGAAAAAATTGTTAATATTAGCAGCAGAAACAAGCAAATCAGTGAAAAACTGGGGAAGTTTTCAAGCCAAATAAAAAGCAAATTGAAAAGGAAACACGTGTTTTATCAGATCTGGAGAAATTCAAGCGTGTATAAAGTGCAAAACTAAGCTGAATAATAAAAAGTCAGAGAGGAAACGGTTTGAGGATATAATGCAAGTCTGTTTTATTAATTTAGTCTGATATTCCATTGCAACAGATGGAGTCTTTCATAGGTTTACTTCAAAGGTAGCTTTATAGAATCAAATAAAGCAACACTTGTTCTTTTTCTTTAATCCGGTTCCACTTCTGAAGTTAAAACAAAACCAAAAACACTTTTTTCTGTCTGTCGCTCAAATTCCAGTTAGAACCCACATTTAGACCCAACAGCAAAACCCCAGAAGAAAAGGGACAGGAACCACGTGACAGTGAAAACTTCTGCTTTTTCCAAAACAACAAAACCAAACATAACCCAAAACAAACTTAAAGCAAACAAACAAAAAAAATGCCACTATGAATGCGTGGCGGGTCAGATCCAAAAACGTGTTAATTACTTTGACATTGCACCTTTATGTTGTGGGAGAAAAAGATTCACCCTAAAACAGAATTTACACCTTCTTCCAATCGAACAAATCCTCGACATTTGAACCAAGAGATGTTAATTCTGTTAGCCTGTCAAAAGAAAGCCAAAAGAAAAATAAACACAAAATGATAAAAGTCTTGAATCTCAAATTTTTAGAATAAACTGCTTCGTTTCTTCAGCTTCAGACTGAAGCTGCTTGAATAAAAGTTTGCTTTCATGTGACCTCCCAAACCTTAAACAGCTCTGCGTCATGACGTTACAGAATGTTACCAATAAAGTTATCAATAAAGTTTTTTTTTAATAGACTACACGTAGTTTTTGTTTGAGTACGTTTTGAGATGGGGGGTGGTAGCTGAATAGGAGCATGGTGTTTGATAATCGTCGGTGTGAGAAGGTTTTTATTTTTTCCTTCCTTTTTTTTTTTTAAGTTGGTGTTTGTCAGAAGAGGGGGGGTGGGGGGTGGGGGTGATCTGATGCTGGATCAGGGCAAAGAGTTCAACAAATCCTGCAGGAAGAGATCCGGGTCTGGAATCTCAGAAAGGAGACCTGAAATTAAAAAATGAAAAAATCAGTTCTGACTGTAAGATCCAGTGTGTGTGTGTGTGTGTGTGTGTTTACTGACCTACAACATCAAAGAACTCTGAAATGGACTCTGCCGGCATGAGTTCATCCTGGAAGGTCCTGAGGATGCGCTCCGAGGCCTCGTAGATGGGCATGTCGTTGTGACGGACGTACTCCGCCAGAGAGAAGGACCACCCCCCCTCTGTGTTGCTGGTGGGCACCTTCTGTAAGCACAAAGGGACAAAACGCGTTACAGTCATATACTCAGGTTGTTTATACCGATTCTCTGATCAGAATAAACACTCTGATCAACTGTAGGGTTTGTTTTTTAGGTTGCAGGATATTTACTCTGAACATGTCGTAGACGAGATCCACCAGGCCCCAGAAGAGGAGAGGAGAGCGGTAAACTGCATATTCCTTTGACGTTTTATCTGTGACTCTGAAAATGAAGCAAAGGACATGTTGTGGGGAAATGATCTCTTGTGTGTAACACACAAAGACAAAGATCAGACTGGCTGGAAAACAAAAACAGAAAGACTCTCACTTGTTTGCTGAGGCTGCTGAAACCTTGCGGGCGTGTGCGGTGACCAGAAGTCTTCGTAGGAAGTATAAACGTGAACTCCTCCACCTTTCCGGTGGCATGATGTGCATGGCCAAGATGGTAAAATAATGCGGTCCTTCAACCTCGTATGAGCTCTCCACCCATTTCTCACACGGCTGCTCCTGGAAACTCTGCAGGTTCTTCTCCTCTCGGGACGTCGCTCTCGTACTACAGAAACAACAATCAGGCAAAAAAAAGGTCAAAATAATAACTTCCTGTGTTAAAATTCATGTTAAAAAAAACCAAATCCACGTACGTGTTGAGGACGTAGAGCACCGTGTGGATGATGTAGGGAATTAGGTGGATGTTGCTCTCCCGGCCTCCACCTCCTGAGTCGACGCTGAACGACTGTTCGGTGGCGAAGCGCAGAAACAGCAGCTTGGTGTCGTGGATGTTGAGTTGGTATGTGGGCTCCCGCTGGCCTGTGCACTCCTGCAGATATGTGTTGTGTCTGTGTGACACGGGAAAGAATTAACCTCACACCTCAAACAGAAACAACTTTTATGCATGATAAAAACAAGCCGCCACCTTGCTAAGCACGTAGCAAAGGCCGACTCTGGTACGTGTGGCCCCCACACAGGAAGCAGTCCGTTGCACTTGGTGTTGGCGTTCTGCAGGGCGGCGCTATCCCACTCCTCTCTCCCACGAGCCAGCCTGATGCATAAATAATAATAAATAACATGCTGCAGAAAGCAGCATGTAAACATCAGCGTGAGAGTCAGACGTTACCTGACTGCTGCCAGATGACAGTCGTAGTGGACAATGTTGAAATGTGACACAGTGCTGTAGCCTTTCTGCTTGCGTGGTTTGTTTTCAAACTCCTCCAAGTCCACACGCTTTGTGAAAGTGTAAATACCCAAGACTTTGGTTGGCTGGTAGAAAAGACAAATGTTAGTTTCATCACCAGGAGGGGAAACAATACTTGTCTGCATAAATGAAGGTCTTTGAGAGTTGTAGCTACCGTTTATAGAAGAGGACAACATTAGCAGCTAAAATCATAAAGACTAATTTATTATAAAAGTACAGCGACAGGAGCTCAATGCAAAGTTCTCCTTTGCAACAAGATCCAGGTTTCCAGACTTTTTAGATCGTTTATAACAGCCTGATATGGAGTCCTACCTGGAACTTGTAACCCTCTCTGCAGATGCAGCAGGTCAACCCTGGCTCTTCTATCAACTCCTCCATTTGCTTCAGAAGGGAAGTCTTTGTGACCACTTGACCTTTCTCATTGGTCTAAAAAGCAAACATGAATAATGAAAAACGCTCCAAACACAGAAATTATTCTTTTTTAAGTTAATAAATAAAGTCTACCGTCATGCCCAGAGTTCCCAGGGCCTTCTGTCTCATGGCCATAGCCATCCGCTTCTTCTCCGCTCTAGTTTCCCTGCGAGCCGCTTCGATCTTCAAGTTGACGTCCCGGTGCTCCCTTAGTGCCTCTAGAAGGTTCTCTGCCAGCGTTCCGATGCCTTCGTCACTGGATACCTGCTCCAGCTTGTGCAAGTTGGTGATTGAATCTGTGCCAATGAGCACCTAGAGACAAAGAAACATCCAGTAAGTTGATTTGTTTGTAGAATAATTATTTGTTGGCATGCTGGATATAACCGTTTAGTCATTTAAGAGTAGAGACGTGTTGCACCTGTGTCGGTGGATGCTGGGTAGCCAAACCACGAAGCAGTCTAAGAATGAAGGGGAGTGCCGGTCTAGCAAGGAACTTCTTCCAGACGTCTGCATCCAGACTGTAAAATGAAAAAGCCATAATGAGCTGCATCAGAGCATCTCTGTCCTTCAGAAACCCAAAGCTGAGGGGGACCTACTTTTTTGCATTTGGGATATGTTTCTTCATGTAATCCAGGGCACTCTGTGTGATTCCTTTCTGCAGAATGAGATCTTTCAGCTGATGGCCATTGCTATTGTTTTTGATTCCAGCCGCGATCTTGCAGAAGCAATCCAGAAACACTTTGTCATCTGCACTGTGCTCCTCGTCATACCTTAGAGAAGAACGAAACAAGGTCACTTCAAAGCAAGAACTAAAGCGTGGTGGTCGTTTAAATTTAAGGATCGAGTTTCATTAAAAGCAGGGATGACGTTTACTTGTCAAAGTTGCAGCACGGTTTGAAGCGTTCCACCAAAATCTTCATCTTCTCCAGTTCACCGAAGGACAGGTAAGGAACGATGCGCAGCAGGCCTTGGAGCACGCTGGGGTTGGAGCGAACAAAAGGCGTGTTGATCTGGTCTAACAACATCACAAGCTGGTCTTTGTCTCCTGTGAGCAGGAGGTTCCCCTGCAAAAACACACAGCGCTCCTTCAGAAATCAAACTGAAAACATAGAGTTCAAAGTGTGAATCTATAGATATTTATTTTATTTCATGATCTAACCTTGTCCTCTGAGATCTCAGCGTTAGCTTCATCCAGAATGATCTCCATGATGCTGAGAACCTGTTCTGCTATAGAAGCTCCACCACTGTCCTTACTCTCCTGCTCTGCTACTAAAGCCTAAAAAAGCAACATCATAGTTAATAAAATCCCAGTTATACTCCAAGAAGATCCAAACTCAACTTTTTTACGACAGTAACACCAACCAGGTTTAGAGTTCCCAGCATGACGTTGAGCGTGTTCATCTCTGGTCTGACTAGTTGCTGCCTGTTGATCTTGACCTTCACACAGTAACTGAACAACTTCAGCAGAACCTGAAACACAGGAAGAAGCAGGCCTTTATGTTGTTGAATAACTTAAAGCAACACTAAAGCGTTTTTAACACTTTAACCTATTGCTTTCAAACTGGTTTGAGTGATTCTTAAGGTAGAAACTTTACCAACTTCACCTTGGACAGCACTCCGCAGCCCAGAAACCACACTGAACCGTTTGGTAGGAACACTAGTGGGCGGCCTCTAACCGCTTTACGGCTGTTAGCCATGTTCTGTGCTGGTAGCTAATATAAAGGCTAGCAGTTAGCTTTTTCAGTTCGCCAACCATCAATAAATGACACACAAGGAGAAGAAAATTAAGAAGTTTGCTTTTTTTGGCATCATGGTGGAGCCAGGAAGTAAGAGAGTAATGTCTTTGGAGGTGAAGCAAAGAGCTAAAACCAGAGTGACCATCGGCGTAGCTACACTCGTTTGAGGGAGCTAAAGGAGGCTACAAAATCACAGACTGATGGTGACCTGGCTTTGTTGCTACTGGACTTGTTAGTAATAATATTTGTTGTCCAACAGTGTTGATCTTTTTATTTAGTGGCTTATTTTAGTATCAGTTAGCAAGTGTTAGCTCGTTGTTTGTGCTAGCTACAGCATGCCGTGACAGGTTTTTTTTCGACAGTTGTAATTCCACTTTCAACCAGTAGGAGGGAGAAGCGGAGAACTTATTTCGTGTGGCTTTAAGTTTACGTCATCTGGATAAACAGAATCAGTTTGAACTCATTTTAAGACTATTATGGCTCACCGTGAGCAGATGTCGTCCTTGTTTGAAGTCTTTGATTCCAGAGAGACGGTTGAGCATACACTCCAGTCCTCCGCACTGCGCCATGACTCCTGCCATCTTGTACACTTCTTCATCATCTTCTTCTTCATCTGTAATCAGGTGAGGTACATTTTCTTCTCTTACTTAATTACATCTTTTTTACACATTTAAAGTTGAGAGTAAATATTACACCACGCTACGATAAGGATTGACAACAAATGAAGAACGACGAACTCTAACCTGTGGTGGAGTCGAGTGACTCTATGAACTCCTCAGTGGCGTCTCCGAGTAACCCTCTCATTCGATAAATGATTCTCATTGGCTCACCCTTTATTTGAGGAGGAAATAATCAGGTTCAGTCACTAACAACACCTGAACCACAAGACTTAAATGCTAAAAATAATCCAAACTGCGCGGGACTCTCACCTCATTCGTAGGGCACCACACCTTCTTGTAGACCTCTGCCACAGACAGCTCCAAGCTGATGATTTTGTTGTTTACCAGAAGCTAAAGAAGGGAGAAAGATCCCAGATAAATTCCTTAATATTTATCAGAGGTTGTTGATAAGAAGAAACTTTACCTCCATGCCGCTGTCATCTTCAAGTAGAGCCACCAGGTCGCAGTCTTGACAGATCTTGTTCTTGATGTCCCTCATTAAAGGTCCGATTCCCGGCTCGTTGCTGCTGTAGGGGTTTCCCGGCATTCGGCCCTGCAGGAAGTCCTCCTGCTGAGGATCTTTTTCCAGGGTCACAAAGAACTCTGTCACCTCGTTCTCCTCCTGCACAGAACCAAATAAATAATTCAAAGATAAGACAAATCTGTTTGAGTGAATTTCAGAGAACTTTGTCCATCAGAGTCCATCATGGTTGTAAACAATAACAAAAACAACACGACAGCTATTTTTATATGTTATTAATTAAATGCTGCAACTGTACAAAGGGCAAAGACAACTCACAGGGTAGATTATGCTGCACAGTCTCTCAAAAATGAACACAGGTGTCCGGTAATCATCCAGGTTGTATCGTTTTGTCGTTTCTATGCAAACGGCCATGAAGGCTTTGGTTTCAGACTCTGTTCCTGCGACGAAAACGAAAGTTGTTTACATTTTCAGCACTTGAGGAAAAGTTGAGCTTGTTTCTGAACCGGATCCTCGAGTATTAATGAGGCTTCAGATATTTTATTTAATAAAGAGATACAATTCAATACAATTCACATCATGTGGTGGAAGAACAGCAGCTAATGTCGGCGAGTCGGTGCGAACCTGTCGTCATGTCCTCCAGCATCTCCAGAAGCATGTCCTGGGTTTCGTCGATCAGCTTGGTGCGCTGCACCACCAGCTTCCTCAGACACAGGTACCCGTTGAGCACGGTGCCAACCAGCCTGCTCTTAAAGTGACGTTTGATGGACTCCACCTCCACAAATGATGACAGCAATCCTACAACACCACCAAACGCACAAGTCATCGACTAAATAATGTCTCATTGATTTTACTGTTGAATAAAATTAATCTGTCAGAGGCAAAAGTATCACTTTTCCGTTGTTTTTTTTGATTAAGAGGAATGAAGCTAACACACCAGTCAAGCTCTTGAGGGCGTAGCCTTGCTGTAAGTCTGTGCTCAGCGTAGCCTCCTCTAGAGTCAGAAGATTGGCTATTTCCTGTTAAAATAGAATAAAAGCAAAATATAAACATGTTTACAATGAACTGAACCTACAGAATGAATCTCTATAGCATCTTCCTTTAATTAAACAAGGAAACAGCTTCTATTTAATAAAAAAATAACTTTATTGAGAGTGTCTCTGCTTTTTCCCTGGGCGGTACCTTGGTGATCAGGCTACCGATGTAGGGCAGAACTCCGCGGGCAGCCAGATAAACCTTCCAATGAGTTGGCTTGATGAGCTTCTGGTACAGGCTCAGATACTCCGCTGCACATTCTCCAGCCACGCTCAGCTCATCCAGGTAACTGACACACACACACATTTATTGGTCCTTCTTTGTTTAGGATATTTACAAAAACTTCACACACAGGCTAACGAGCTAAACGGGGGAATTAAAAGTGACTGTTGTGGTTGGTACCTGGTAAGCAGGTCCAGGACCTGTTGCTTGCGGCTCGGGATTGTGGTAAGAGCCTCCACGATGGTGCAAGCTGCCTGTCTTGCAGCCTGGGTGGCGGGCGTGAACAAAACCTGCACAAAAAATAAATCCGTAACTCACTGTTGTGCATTTCAGCAGAAAGCTGAGGTGTCTCTTTACCTGACGCAGCCAGTTGTTGTGGCTCAGTTTGAGCAGGCGAGGGAAAAGGCCTTCGCCTTTCCTGGACCTCATGAACTGCTTCCACTTCCACACGTACTTTTCCAGCAGATACTGCTTCCGTAACTCGGCCTTCCCCTGAGGTTTTGACACAGCTTCCTGGGCTGTGGTCATACGGGTAAACCAAACAGAAACAAAGAGATAAGAGGAAGAATGATCCTGTTATTGGTGGACTGGGATAAAATACTTACATCTTGCTGGGAGGCACTTCTTCCAGGCATCGTAGGATGCTTTGGGATCCTTCTTTAGCCAAAGTTGAGCCTGGGCATGGATTTCATTACTGTAGGGTCTGACTGTGGTCAGAGACTCAACCGCAGCATCCTTCAAACAGAAACAAACAGCAATATAAGAAGACACGAAGCAGCAAAGAATCTGCATTTTTAAGACAAATTTTTTAAAGATTACCTTGTTTTTCTTGCTGGTGGGTGCGGGGGGCTTGATCAACTTTTGCAGGATTCTCAGGCACATGAGAGTGATGTTCTCCACAACTACAGGTGTCTTAATATTCACGGACATGAGGAACAGACTCAGAGCTAAAACACACCAAAGAGATGAGGCTTTTAAAAAGAGGATAACCCCAACTACCCAAACAGAGAGAACTAATATCGTTTTGCTCTCAGATCATTGTAGACAAAACCAGTGCAGCATTAGAAAGAGAGCAACATAAGCTCACCGCAGCGCAGACGTAACTCCCAGCATCCTCCCTCTTTGGAAATGGAGTCAGTCAGCAGCAGCATCTCGTACTGCAAATTACTAACCTGTTAAACCAAACATAAAGGGTGTTGATGAAAAACGGAATCTTCTGCTGCAGATTAAAAAGCTAAATTTGTTTCCTTACAGAAATACTGACAGAAATTATTTTAGCCAAGCTTATAATCTGTACGATAACATACCAGGTCAGGATTGGCCCAATGACCTTTGAGGGCAGCAGACACCTTGGCAATGATGAGGTCGTTCATCTGCTGTGTGGCTTCTGGATGATCCCTGAAGTTCAAAGATTAAAAAGCTAAATAAATCAAATATTTAAGTTTAAATATTCTCTAATCCAGAAAACACCTGAAACAAACCTGGTGAGGAGACAGATGAGCTGCCTCACTTCCTCCCTCATGGCTGCCGTTCCTCGCCGTAAGTTATACTCAAACAGCTCACGGATGAGACCCTGGAGGACGAGGATCTGTCGGAGCGCTGGGTTGGTGGCCAGCGCGCGGAGCAGTGTAATACAGTGACCCGTGACCGCTGAGGCGCACCCGTAACACTTGGTGGAGGAGGTGTGACCGCAGCCGAGCACAGACAGGGCGCGGTACTGACTGGCAGTGAAGGTGGGCTGGTGGCTGCTGCTGCTCCGGGACGACTTTGTTGCCGCCTCTCTCTGCTGGAGATCATACTCCAAAAGCTCCTTACGAGATGCGAGCACTTTCTGCAAACCAAGTCAGACACCATTAAATATGATGTGAGATAATATTGCTTATGCCTAAAAGGAACCGTTTGTTTTCTCTCTGACCTGTATTATCTTGGACAGCTCATCAAATGAGGTCTTGCAGTCTCCGCTGTACTCTTGGGCCAGCTGCTGAATGTATCTGTTCACGTTAGCGGTCGACGTCCCGAGGCCTGCGCCGGCTCCGGTGTCATCCTAGGAGCAACCAAGGAGACAATATGACACTAAACTGCAGAGACGAGACTGAAACAGATACTGAAAACTAAGGTTGAAGGATCATCTATTGTTTTCTGATCAAAGATGCGATTTCATCATGTGATCGCCATCTGGGCTGCAGGAGCCCGATGTTTGCGCTGACGCAGTGGTGCATCGACCACAAACTTGTAAGAACCTGCCAAATTTAAGCATTTTTCCAGTTTTTTTTTTCCTGGCGTTGCTACGGCCAATATTATTCATGAAAATCATTGTCTGCCTCTGTCGCTCATTTTCTGTCCCACTCAGAACTTTTGTGTGTGAGCGGGAGGGACAAAGAGGCTGATTTACCAACTTCCTGCAACGACGTAAAAGGATTTACTGTAATAACACTAAGTTTATTTGAACTTCTCTCTTTTGATGGCACAAATTGTTGCAGACTTTTGGTAAATCAAAGCAAGTATATGAAATGTGTTTGTGTTCAGTGTTTAAGTGGCATTTTTCTTAGGAAAATCATCCAAGTTTCTTGGTAGAACAAAGCTGGGGAAAACTGCATGGATGTTTCTTGTTAATAAATACATTTGAAATAAATTTTTACCTTTAGTTTACATCCTAGCATTAATAGAGAAATTGCTTTTCAAAAAAAGCCAGAAAAATCACATTTAGATTTTTTTAAATAAAATTGTTCACCCTATTTGGAGAGTAGGCTTTAAAAATATTTAGAAACCATTTAGTTTGACTGACCTGGGGCTTCTCTGGTGCTGCCTCATTAACTTTAGACAGGAGGCTCTCTAACTGGGGCCTGTGGCCCATCAGCTGGTGGTAAACCCGGTCAGCTTTGTCCAGCAGGGTGTTGATGTTCGTCACAGCCTGAAGGAACAAAAACAGTCAAGATTTAAAAAAACAAACATAGAAACACAAAATTCATGTGAGAAAACAAGGAACAAAATCAAATTTTGAGTTAACTTTACGGCACATTTACCATAAAACAGATTCCTACCTTCTTTCTGTCTTCCTCATTCTCAATGGGATCCACTGCACAGCAAGGCTTCGCGTACAGCATGAAATCAAATCTGGCATACTTGCAGAAACCACAGGCATTGCACAGGAAAGGGTCTTTTTCATCGTAGTTGATAGACCTGCACTTGTGGCACTGATACACGTTCTCACCACAGTTGCCACAGACTCCAGGGTTGGCGGGGACAGAAGCGCTGCAGCGAGGACACTGCAGGGTCTCCGTGGAGGCTTGGTAGTTCTCATAAAAGTCAGAAAACTCAATCATCAGGTTTGATGCAACAATAGGTAAGGGAAGGTCAATCTTCACTTCCGTCTGACCCGGGGTGAGCTGGATTTTCTTGGCTTTGTGCCATCGAGCAGGCCTAAACAGAAAAGTCAAGTTAGAGGTTTTGGCTTTAAGTGAATGAGAGTAAAACTGGATATAAACATAGAATTACAGAATTAAAGAGAGCCCAGAAGTGCTTTGCTCTAACATACTTGTTCTTTAGCTCCACGATCGCCTGTACAGTTCTGTTGTTGTAATACAGATTGATGGTGCGGACCATTTTGGTGCGTTTAAGGTCGCCGATCTTCACTGTGACTTTGCTGATGGTGTGGCTGCCAATCAGCTTGACAACCTGCTGTGTGGTGGTATAACGAGTGTCCACTTTGATCGATGACAGTTTGATATTCTGGAGGACAAAAAGAAGAAACAAAAGATTTCAATTCCAACAGTTTTACCTTGACTTGTGTTACACCAACACGTGTAAATGAAATATAATTAACGTGTGTTTAAACAAGGATTCAAATGAAAATAAATATTTATTTTTTTTAGTCACTGAAAAAGTCTCTACTCACTGAGAAGGGGACTTCTGGGTTGTTGCAGACCAAGCAGGGGTCACTCTCCAGGTAAAAACCATCAAACTCAACCAAACCAGAGAGAGTGCTGAAGTACGGAAGCAAAGGAGCGTCGATGTAGAAGGTGTTGAAATACTTTCTTTATCAAATTAAAGATTTTGGTTCTGTTAAACTTACTTGTAAATGTTGGAGTTGGGGTGATTGGTCAGAATGTGGTTTTGTGCCCTCAGGATTTCCACGGCTTTCTGGGAATACTCTTTCAACTGGATCAAACAAAAAACAAATTGGGAATACTTTCATCACAGTGAGGACTATTTTCTGTCAAAAATACAAACTAATCTGGTTTGAAACTGAGAGCAATAACAGATTTAAGAGCACACTGGTGTTTTCTGCACTGGACACTTTTACGGCAGATTCAGAAAAGACTTGGAACGACAAACAAGAAGCCACACAACAACACAATAAACAAAATCAAACCTTTTTCTCTGTTTGAGGAGTTTTGAGTGAGAAGTATCCAAGTAAGTCAACAAACTGGGCAGCTTTCCGACCGTATGCAGGCAGCTCTGGCCAGATGGCCCACGTCAGCTCAAGCAGCAGCTCCTGCTGAGATTTGTTGGAGTTCCTGTGAAGAAAAAGGCTCGCGTTAGCCAAAAACCTCCACCGTTTTATTCATCTATAGTGGTTTTACACAGTACCTGTAGATGTGTAGCGCCAGGCAATGGGCTTGCCAGCGCACAGCTGATGAGTTGGACTCCAGCAGAAAACAGCGCAGAAACTGGATCAACGTTTCTTTGTCCGCAAACTTGTTCAGCTGACTGACCAGAGCCATGCACAGCTGGTCCTCCTGGCTGCTGACACCATCACCTGTGAAACAACAGGGTGGAAACATGCACCTTTAACGCATTAAACAACAAAATATCATCAACAAGCTGAAGAAGCGTGAGCCTTCAATATCGTTACCCTCTTTGTCTTTTTCTTTGTCTTCCTTTTTGCTTTTTTTACTGGAGGATTTGCTCTGTGAGGACTGAGAAGCTCCTGTTTGTCCAGCGCTACCAGAGCCTCCCCCGGAGACGGATGAGGAAGTGGAAGAGGAGCTGGCCAGCACCTTACTGCCACACAGGGCACAAGAGAGGAGCTGAAGCAGAACTGGAGAAACACCCTCATCCACTAGGAAGCTGACCTGGAGCAGAAAGTACAACACGGCTGGAGAAAAAGCAAAAAAAAAAAAAAAATTAGTATTGGCATGAAGTGTTTTTAGTCGAAGTGTTTTGATGTTACTTACAGTCATCTTTCATGCAAAATTTCTGCCAGTTGACTGTTCTCTGAGTGGCAATCTCAGCACAAGCTTTCAGGTGTTCCATCTGCAACCAGAAAAGAAATTTCCTCTTTACATCAACAGCAACAGAGTGGGTTTAACAGCTAAAAATGTTCAAAGAGAGAGTATTTCTGTTCTAGGGGGTGCATACCAGGCTGATGAGGGTGTCGTACTGTAGCGCGGAGCCAGATGTTGCTGTGACCACGCCAGCACGGAGGAAGATGCCCTGCTCTTCCAGAAGCTTCTTGATGCTGCGGACATGCGAGTCGAGAGTGTGCAAATCTCGCAGCTGACGATACTTTTCCTTCGAGCCGCAGATAAACAGCAACAGTTTTCTGACTTGTCTTCTGACAAATGGCGTCTGCTGGATCATCAAATACTGAGGGGAAAAAAGTTTTTCTCTTTTAAAACAAGACGAGTAATAAACCAGATAAAAATAAAAAACCAGAGACTTACTTCAGAGAGATAGTAGAACCAAGAATGGTCGAATACAGGAGGTGGGATCCGTGGGTTAGCATCAGCGATCTTCTTTATCTGATACGGCAGCCGGAGCACCATTTCAGTCAAAAGCTGGGAGTAGGCTTCAAAAACATCCGCAGCATGTCCCTGATCACAAACAAAAATATTATTTTGAGTTTCTATTAAAATGCCACACACCCAGAAATTAAAAACTTTAAAAAGACACGTTTGTCATACCTTGACATACTGACGAAGGAAAAAGGGGCTCATGTCAGGGGGTGAGGAGGCTGTGTGAGGGCGGAGGAGCTGACTCGTGGTCACGGGCTCCTCTTCACCCTGCTGGCTCTTCCAGAACTCCAGGAGCGACTTGAGCACACTGAGACAGTAGTCGACGGCACCAAGGCTGAGCAGGGCAGTCGCTGTGGCGTTGGAAATCAAGGAGGATGACTAGAAGAGAGTAAAACGGGTAGATTAGAAGCTGTTTGATTATATGATAAACATAAAATAGATCATTTACTTCCAAAACGTAAGAGTTTGTGCTCTAATGAAGTCACACGAAACTCAAGTATAGATATTTTCTGATTGGTTAGATTATTACGGGTTTAAACGGTAGCATCAACACACATTTGCTCAATCATGAAAGTCCTGTGCTCCTTCAGCTTCGTTTGCTGCTAAAGGAATATTATTCTAACAAATTCAGTTTACCTCAGAAGACTTTGAGCCGGACTTTGTACGGGACATAAAAACGCTGAGCAGCCTCATGATGACCAGGTGAACTTCATTGATGGAGCTTCGCTCGTTCTTTTTAGACACATCCTGCAGAGCGACAAGGTGGATTCAGTCAATGATGACATTTTTGCATCACCATAAAAAAAGACAGCAGTTACCTTCTTGTATATGCCAAGTTCAGCAATTAGCTGAGCAAGGAGGTCGTCCAAGGCACCCTTATCCTTCTCGTCCTCCCCGTCAAGGTCAGACGTCAACATGAGGATCACTTGCATGTACGGGATGGCTTGAACTCCACCTACGTTGTGGAGCTGAGAAAGGTGCTGTAACAGGCGCTCCAGCAACATAAGGCGAACCATGTGCAACCTAATGACAAAGAAGGTGAAATATTATAGAATAAATGTTGCAATGACCCAGATTACACAGTCTGATTCTGCACAATCTTGCAAAACAAGCATTTAACCTGTTGCTTGTGTGGATGTCACCCTCAGTCTCCCCTTCTCCTTCCGAGCCTTCGCCTTCCTGCTGTGCTGTTGTGGTACTGATGGC
Organism: Aphyosemion australe; assembly: GCA_006937985.1. Taxonomy (NCBI): domain Eukaryota; kingdom Metazoa; phylum Chordata; class Actinopteri; order Cyprinodontiformes; family Nothobranchiidae; genus Aphyosemion; species Aphyosemion australe. The sequence continues at coordinate 417,528 of SSNS01000472.1, forward strand.
TCCGGTACTGGAGCTCACGCTGCCTGGACCAGCGGGATGGCCCTCCACTGCTGTGTCTCCATAGGCACTGCTGCGTCCCGACACTGAACACAAGCAGCAATAAAAGAGCTCTAATGCAATCTCAAAGAGTGATGCATGTTTGTTCAGAATGTTATTTTTTTTCTAGTCTGAAACTTAAAAAAGAGATGAAGTGACATTTTATAGATGAGGCTGGAAATTAGCAATTTAATAGTTGAAGATCTAATATCCACTGACCGTGCTTGGGTGTATCTATTTTTGAGGGTGGTGTACAACTTATTTTAGGCATGCATTTTATTTTTTGTGTTTTCAGAATTAAACTGGCCTCGTTGATTTAAACAACCCACCACTGTGCTCCCCCGCTACAGAGTCGATAGCAGAACCCCCACTCTCTGAGCCCACACTGCCGCCGTGCTCCGCTGGGGAAGTCCGCAGCGTGGAGCCGTCAGTAGCAGCTGTGCTGCCCTCGTCATCTGATGCCGGGGCTGAAATCATAGCAATAGCTGTAACAGTAAATACACCGCGGTCACCTGGCCAGGATACATGATCGTAGTTTATAACTTGTTCTCCAACAAGTAAAAATGGCATCCAGTACAGCCAAAATACCTTCAACGTGCCATTGCATTTTTAATCTAGTGTGATGTAAAATGAAAAATAAAACTGAAAAGATTTAGACTTTGAAATAAAACCATAATGTAAACTTCTAATGTCACAAATTTCTGTTAATTTAAAGAGGTTCAGATACATAGATTTAAAATATGAGTTTGCAGGATTAACAATAATAAATAAAACACATACTACCATGGGAAAAGTCTCACCTGATGCAGTTGTGTCTGAAAGGGTGCCGGCATCGAGGGACGAGGAGCTTGGAGCCTGGCCGGACAGACCGAGACTCTGAAGGCCAAGCGCACTGCTATTGCTGCCTAAAAAGCCCAAAAAGTGCATTTATGTGTTGAGATTACTGATTTTACACTCCTGTTTAACACGTTACAACACAGAAGCAACTGTGAAATAGATGTGTGGCATATTGTGAAAGTAACTGTTTTACAGGTCAAGCAGAAACAAAAATAAGTTTCATTCGTGTTTAAATTGTTAGAGATTGTATTTATTTATTTTTAGCTACATATACCTTGTTGGTCCTGCTGAAGGCTAAGAGCGATGGCCAGCTCTACCATAGTTTCATCATCAGCATCTGGAGGAATGTCGAGCATGGGAGGGAAACCCTCAGCTCCGGCCAGCAGAGCCTCAAGAGGAGAGGGATTACCATTGTTGACATTCTCAGCTGTCTCCAGGACCATCGACTCGGACTAGGAACGATCAAAGCAGGATTCAGTCTCCAAGCACCGTTATAAAAGGCATTAACAGCCCAGAGACCACCTCTGCTTTCAGCCTTACCACCATCTCAAAGTCACTGTGATCTACTTCATTGTGCTCTTGGCTCTCCTGTCGACCCTCTTCCACTCCGGTCATCACTGACGACTGCATTTTATCGTCTGCATCGTCGTCGTCATCATCGTCCTTGTCTCCTGATAAAATACATTGATGGCAAATCCTTCAAAAACCTGGTTAAACGTGTAATCAAAGCACTTCTAATACATACAGTTCCTACCACCACAATACACTTTCTAAATAAACCCTCTTGGCTCTTTGCAGCTTCTAATCTAAACATGGATGCATCGAACAGAAGGTAAACTCACCAATAGGTGTGTTGGAGCGCGGTGGAGATGGAAGCGTCACGTGACGCCGCTTGTTTCGTGGTCGCAGAACTCTAATCAGAGCCTGCTTACAAGCAAAGCTCACCGCTGTGTCCTGGAAAAATGAATCGTTTTAATTCAAAAGCAGAACTGATCTTCTCTTAAACGGATCATATGAAACACAAGCTTCAGTCCTGCAAGGTCTCCTTTCATTCTAATTATTATGATAGTTATGAAGCATGTTTACTTACAGGGCACAGTAACATCTGCATGTAGATTTTAGAAGCTACATTGATGTAATCCAGTTCACATGTGCAGTATGCATGGATGATATCCACTAAGGCATTAACTGTTGCTTCCACATGGGTTAGGCCTTAGGAGGAAACAGAAAATTACATACATCATGAGTCTTGGTTTGATTTTATTGATGAACATGACTTAAAGAGGTCCTTCACTCATATTTTTATTACATGTGCAGTGGTCTCTAGTAGGAATGAATGCCTTGTTAGTCGTACTCTGGGGGAAAAAAGCTCTGGTGCGCCTGTTTGAGCACGGAGAAAGTAATTTCAGACGACAGGATTTGGAGTCTTACTTCCTGATATTTGGACATCTCTCCTCTGATTGGCTAACAGCAGCACAACTCTACCACTGACTGTTTGTTCTGCTACATTGATGTTTTATCTCCACAAATAACACAAGTTTGAAGGAGTTCTGCCATGTTGCTAATGCTAACGGTTAGCTTCTACTAGCCGAGACGTTATCTTTTGTTCCCTGGACGCTAAAACAACAGCCTTCCTTGTCGGGAGTCAAGATGGGTGAGTCCATGAATGTTAAGTGACAGTGTGACATATTCTGTGTAAATATGGAGTTTTATGGTTTGCATTTACCAGGCAGACAGGCAGGAGCAAGAAACGCATTCTTTGGTTTCTGAGAATGGAGCTTCCAGAAGTTATTCATCAGCTGTGCAATGAAGTTACAGCATTCACCATCCAAATGCTTTTGTCCATCCTCCGTCATGTCTAATTTAAGTAGACAAAACCAGAAAGTCCGTTAGTTACCACATAAAATTCTTATGCATAAACAGATCCTGGAACATTATAATCACCTGTAACTAAAACAACCTATAAATAATGCCGTTCCCTGAATTTGAAGCACAATAATTTACCAGTTAAACAGCCTCATACCAGAGTCGTGGTGCAGTGATTTGGTTTCTGTGAAATGCACCAAATTGTTGGGTCTCATGATTGCAATGGAGCGGGCGGTGATCACCAGCCTCTGGAAGACATCTGGGTCAAGCTCCTTCCCCTCACGGCTGCAGCTGTTCAGACACTGGACGGCGTTACTCAGCAGGGACTGGTCCTGGTCAGACGGGGAAGATGAGTTGTGTTAGTCCAAGAGCTCGATTAACAAAATAAGAAACTTAAAGTGAAAAAGTCTCTGTGTGAGATAAAAAAAAAAATGTTATGTCACAATAATCCTTAAAGCGGGAATACACTCGTTATCTTAATAAATCTGCAGTGGTATCTAGTTTGAATAAATGCCTTTTGAGTCGTTCTCTGTGGGGTAAAAAAGCTTCGGTGGGGGAGGAGAGCAGAAAACGGCAGGATTTGGATTATTACTCATTTTTTATCATATTCGAACATCATGCTTCTGATTGGCTAACAGCAACGCGACTCTTCTGCTGCCTTCGTTTGCTCTGGAACGTTGATGTTTTATCTCCACAAATGACACAAGGAGGAAGGAGTTCTGCTGTGTTGTGGAGTTGCTAATGCTAAGTTAGCTTCTACTAGCTGAGACGTGCTCTGCTCTCTCCTGAACGCTAAACCAACAACAGCCTTTCCCCGTCACGAGCCAAGATGGGTGAATCCATTAATGCAAATTTAGTGTGACGTAGTACTGAATGGCTTTTTCGGAGCCAAGCATTTCCCCGTCTATTTTCTTTTGGCAACTAATGCAAGAAACAGGGGTAGCAGACTATTGCAGATGTGAAACCTGCATTTGAAACTTAGCATGAGTTACAAAAAGTGCAAAAACGATCTGATCAAACACGGTTCCATTTTCTAGAAAATATTACAAAAGATTTATTTCTAACCTTATGGTTGTGGTAGGCTGTACGGCTGGTGTGCAGGCTAGCAAGAAGGCCCTTGGTCTGCTGCTGCACGCCCGAGGGGGTCGGCATGGACAGGAGTAGAGTGGCAAGTTCCAGAGCTGCAGTCTTGTTTTTCTCCTAGAGTTCAAAAGAAATGAACAATTAAGGATGACAAAAACCTTTCTTCTGCCCGTTACAACGGAATGCAACAAATACCTTTTCATTAGATGAGCCCACAGCAAAGCAGTTCTCCAAAGCTTCAAGTGAGCTGACCACCAACCTAAAGTAATAAAACAAAATTATTCTGTCTCTTCACACTAATCAAATAATAAAAACGTGGTTTTAATCTGTTGCAGTCTACGCTAATCTAGATTCCAAACAACACTCAATGCAAAAATAAATACAGAGGAAAAAATGTAAGCCGGTGTGAGGATGTTGCATGACATGTACAGAGTCTCAGGCATTGACACACAGTGGCACACGTGCACAAAACCACACAAACAGAAAAAGGGCAGTTACTAACCGGTCTAAAGTTGATAAGGACTCAGTTTCACAACTTTTTTTTGTATTTTTGGGAGCAAAAGAAAAAGAACAAAAATAAGAGTGAGGATCACAGAAAGAAACGAGTAAAATTAAATGATTCAGTTGAACAAGAGAAGCGTGCAAAAAAAAGAGATGATCACAAGAGCCGTGCACTAAACACTCCTAAAAACATAAAATGCCTTTGTCCCAATTTAAAAACGTACTTAACTTCAATTACTGATGAAAAAACACTTTAAAATAACGAAAAGGAGGAAAATAAAATATATTTTGGAAATGTTTGACTATCTAAATACTGGCATTTAAAAAAAAAACATCTGAATCTGGTTAAGCTATCAAACACAGAACTCCTATTTTAATGCAAAAAATCATATAAAGCCAACAAAACCAAGAGGTAATCAAAACATAAAGGGATATATTAGAGTACATGTTAAAACAGAATACATTTATTTTGAAGCACTATAAAAATGACTTGAATGCACATAAAAGTGTAGAGCATAATATGGGTGTGATGCAGCATTTGCAAGATGACTGCCACAATCTAACAACTGAACAGTGCAACACCGTACCTCTCCAGCACACTGCCACTGGTTGTGGTGGGGGTGGCGATTTCTCCATCAGAGTTGCTGCTGCTCTGGTTGAGACTGGGACTGCACACGTTATTAACTGATGCAGACGAGAAGTCCTCTGGTGGATCCTCAGGCCAGCCAAACTGCTCCTTAGTTTTACCGTAGATCTTGACTGAATCAAGCATGGTGACTCCTGCTGGATCAACTGATGCGCCGACTTTACAAACACAAATGAAAATGTGCATTGTGAGATGTAAACAACCCGCAGCCTATTAAGAAGAAGGTTGTCCAATAGCTTACTGAATAGGGAGAGCTTCTTGTCAGCCTGCAGGGCCTCCTCTCTGGTGAAAGGGAAGTCGAACCAGCGGGCTCTTGTCAGATTTATCTGCATGGTGCGGCCAAAGACCTCCACATAGGACGGAGCCCTCTCAATGGCCTGAGTGCCCACTTGCACTCGCATGCCTGTAATCACCATTGAGCTGTTGTTGTTCACTACTTCCACCGTGAATCCCCCCGGCTAGAAACAAATAAAAAAGGAAAAGCAACAAGAAAAAAGAGAAATGGCAGCTTTTAGTTTCACATTTTTATTTGTCCAACTGGAGAATAATCATCAAGTATAGAATAAATGGTATAACAATCATTTTAAAAGAAGCTTTCCTGTTGAAATCCAAGTTAGGATGTTTAATTTGGATGCATACCAAAAACGCAAAATAAAAATGTAGTAACCAAGTCAAAAAGCTGAAATTCTTCACTTAAAGAAAATGTTTGGTAGCGATGTTTCCCTAAAGATGTCTACCTTTGTGTTGGCCACATACATCCCCGTGGAGTTGAGCCTGTGTTTGATCTGCTGTCCGTTGTAAACCTGCAGCAAGTCGTTACCACCAAACTCCACCTCTGTCAACTGCTGGTTGTGCTCAAAGAAATCCACTGGGAACGTCACCTGGCTGGAGGTCCGAGTGGCTGGAACATAATTGATAAGTTGCGATGTAAGAATATTAAATACACCTGAAAAATACTCAAACAAGCAGCACGTTTAATTCTACTTGGCTCCAAACTCACTTGCGGCTGCAGCTTTTCGCTTGCGAACTGGTTTCATGATGCTGATGCCACAGCTGGGCTGCAGGGACGGCTGAAGCCAGTATGATGTGTTGTCCACATTTGCCATGTAGATCCGGAGGCTTCCATCCTCGCAGAGGAGAATCATGGTTGTTCGCTGCTGTTCGTTACTTGCAGTGTGTCGAATAGCAACCATGTCTTGAATCTGGGAAAAGAAAAGAGGAATATACTGGAGTTAGATCCAATAAACCCTTTCCTTTCTACTTGTATTTAATTAATGAGGGCAAACATGTTTCCCATTAAACTTACCTTTGCTTTGGCTGGCAACGTTTTAATCTCTTGAACAAGGAAGGTGTCGGGTTTGACCATAATTACCAGAGGTATGCCAGTTGTCTGTTGCACACAGCACACCAGACCTGGATGGTTCATGACCTCTGACCACTGGCACAGAGCAGGGGACAACTTACTGCTACCGCCATTGGAGCTAAAGAAAGCAGGAACACGGGTGAATGCTCATTCCGTCTATTCGCGTTTAAATCTTCCACAATAAAAGCCCGTCAGTGTTTACCCTTTGACGTTGATGGGAAAGAGTCTCTGTACATCAGTTGTGCTGCGACTCACGGTGGCAGCAAAAGACTTCCCCTGGCTGTAGCTAAAGAAGAGCATCTGGAGGACATGTGAGTAGTAAACAGAGACACCGCCACCAGCCACCTGTCCATTGCTGTCCTGTAATCACATAAACCATCAGCAGAAATCCACAATGTAATGAATGTATTTTGCTCTTTGTTTGATGCAACTTTACACAACAGTATTGCCACATTTCTGATATTTTGTTTTTTAAAGAAAGCCTAAATTAAACTCACTTTCAAGTCCTCGTGTGTTATTTCCAAAACATTTGTGACATAGAAAGGGCCGTGCTGGGCACTGCTAGATTCATCCATCATTTGAGTGTACATGTAACCAGCCGAGGACATGATGACAATGATGTTTTTTCCCTCTTCGTTGAAAAGGAATGTAGCATCCCGGATCTTGGAACTAGGGAGCAGGAAGTAGTACATGGGACTCAGAGCATCCACGGACAAATCGTAGATCTGTTGCCCAGAAAAAAAACAAAACAAAAGGTTTTATTAAACGGTTTATTCTAGAATCACACCTTTATGAGACTTTATATTATCATCGTCACGCGCTCAAAATCCTGCCCCCAGCTTCTGGCTAGGGGGCAAGAAGACAGCGCATCCCCATTGACCACTGTTATCTGTCAACTGTCAATAAATTAAGATAAATCTCGGTAACACATGGATAACACATGAAGAGCTGTAGGCTGCACAGACAGGCGAAAGGAGGACAGTAACGTAACATTTTAAAGGTTTCCAGTTGATCAAATACGCAAAGGTAATAGTTAACGCCCATGAAGAGGGTTCAGACACAACAGGTTATAGCCATCTAATGACTTGTATGCCTTTGTAACTGGGTTAAATTAGTTTCTTTTTACATTATTACACATAATGTGTTCTGTAATTGGAGCGGGTAGCCTTTAATGTCATTGGTTTTGTGTTTACTGAGCTCGGCCGTATATAAAAGTTATTTATTTATGCATTTATAAATTGTTTGTTCCTCCTGAGATCTGCCCAGCCTCTAATGTTGTTTGTTTCATGTTTCTGTTTAAATGAGCTCGTCAGAATACACAAAGCATCTGTTAATCTCCAAAGACAAACTGTGTAATGGCGATCCTTCAACAATGATCCGCATAAAGCAGAAGAGATCCGGTTACACCTTTGTTGCTTCAGCTGTGTAAAGTCCAGGCGTGTAAATAAAATAATTGTATATACCCCCGTACTAGCGGATCCCCACAGCTCGTTAGCTATTTCAAACAGATCAGGAAGCTTTGCCCTGAGATGAAACTTTTTGATCATCTCCACAAAGATGAGTTAAATGATCTAAAACAGTAATATCTAAATCTCTAGGTTTTATTTTGTTACCTTAAATCGCAGAGCTACAGCTCCGGATAGCGGCTGCAGAGGGTCCACAAGGCCCCCCAGCGTTGTGTGTGGATGTGTGCTATTACCCAGATGTAAACAATAACATTCAAGGGGTCTATAGTTGTTCCACCAGGACAAACCTTAACAAAGTCAGCTGTGATGATGGCAAGTTCAGTCTGCGAGCCTGGCAACCAGATTGCTTTGATGATGAAATTTCCTGTAGCCAGTTGTGGATGCAAAACCAGATGATCAGAAACAGAACCTGTACTGCTGAAAGTCAGTACATGGCAGTCCTGGGAGGATTGGGAAATAAACACAAACTGATGAATAAAACCAACACATTTGTAAAATAATTCAAAATATTTCCAGAAGGAAACAAATTCAGTGTTCAGACTTTTATTTTATCTCAAAGTGTGTTTGTTTTTCTGACCTTTAGACCACAAACAGCAAGATAATCTTCATTGCACGGGTTGCCTGTGAGACTGAGGACGGTGAACGGAACCGGGGCAGAGGCCAGGCGGGTCAGTGTTAGCTTCCTCTTACTGGAGTCCGCTTGTTTGAGAAGAGTAGACAACTGCAGAACTGTTATCTGCCAGGTACGAGATAAGAGGAGTAAGAAAATGTGTCAGGATGTGCTTTTTTTAGTGAAAACACTGCCAAATAATTATATCAACGAAACAAATCTACAAATACAAAGCTTAGGTAGCAATCAGCTGCTCGGGAGGTGCCATTCATTCATTCATGTTTCATCATATTACATTTTTACACAGAATGCCTTATATGACCCTTACCTTTCCCTTCTCGTGGCTAACTGCAAGATGCTGCCGGCGGCCATGAGGCGAGGAGAGGACACACATGGCAACACGACGCAGGACATGAGCGCTGATGAGCTGACGTATCGTTTGGCCTTGGTCGCCACTATAATTCATGCGCACATTCTCAAAAGCTCCCTCCTGAGAGCCAAGCGTGGGCACCTGAGACGAGGTAAAACGTGATTTTATTTTATGTTGAGCTGGGTAGTTCTGTAACCACCTGGAACCATTTTTGTCTTACCATCAGCTGATCCGTCATCTCAACGCTTTTGTCCTGAGTGTGCAGCTCGTTGAGTGCTTTCTGGGCTCGACTGCTGCTCCCTACTGCTGATGCCTGCTGAAAGTTGGTCTGGATTGCTTCCATGAGAAACATGAGCATCTCAAGAATGACTGCAGCTGTGGACGATCCCACCTGCCACAAAAAGATTTATTAGACCAAAAGCATGGGTCGCACATTTACAGGGCAGTGAACGCCCCATAAACAAGATGAATGAGCAATAAACCAAGAGAAGAGAATATTTCCTAACCACTTGGGTTAGCAACTCCTCCTGGCAGCCCTCGATGCTTTTGCACACGCTGTTTTTCTTGGGTCTCTCTTCGTCGCTGGATTTGCCATCACAGATGGTTACTTTGCCTTTGTCAGAGGGAGAGGCGTTCTGATGTCGAATAGCACTCTCAGGCATTCGTAGTTCACTCTGGAACGCTGAAGACTCTTTGAGAGTAGAGCCTATGCCGCTGCTGGGGCTGCGTTTAACCAAGGCCTGGGGGAGACGCAACAAACACTGAATTAGTGTCACAGAAAAGGACGTTCTCAAAAGCACCGTGAAAAGTTATGAATTAATATATTTTATGTTCACTCTTATTCAGTAGTATGTGTACTTTACAACAGAATTTAACACTTCTACAATTACTATCAAGTTTTGTTTTTCCACAAGAAGCACTGATGACAGTCATTTTTATAGTCTTTAAAAATCAGACAAAAATTATGGATTACAATTTTCCCAGAACTCATCGTTCTACTGATAAGAGGAACCTGCTGCATGCCAATAAAACCTGCTCTTATTTTATAGAGTCACCTCAGCTGTAAACAACTGCAAAAGTGTAAATAAAAAAAAATACAGTACTTTCAGCAAAAATAACAACTGCAGTCAATGACGACACAGAAGTAGACAACAACAAAGTCACGGGCACCAAGGGCAGAAGACCTACGGCACGTTTAATCAGACCATGAACAGAAAGAAACATGTAGATGGTTTGTTCTTCACATGCACATTAAATAAAACCCAACATTTAAGGTTAACTAGGAAAAGTGGCCATCTTTTTTAGTACACAACAAAACTGAGGCAGGCATTCATACTGTAGCAATCTCATTTTCTGGCCACACATACGGGGCTAGCTATAATCCTGAACAAATGAAATGGCTGGATGGAAGTCAATGGGGGAATGACTTGCAAACCAAAGTTACCGCTGTTGTTCTCTTCCCATGATGACCTGAGGTATTCGGTCTCACCTGGCAGCTGCCATCCTCTTTGGCACCGCAGTCACAGAAGAAAGAGCCATATTTGGCATAGGAGATCTCATGGTCTTTGTGACAGACCTTGGCGCACACTGTGCACACACCTACCCCATCCACCATCTTACAGGTGTGACAGTGGTACCTACAGTGAGGGAAAAGTAAACAAGGCTGTCTGTCAAATTCATCAGGAAAAGAACATTCTCCCCACTTTTTTCTAGATACCGGTATTTATTTTGGATCGTATCTTCTTACGCTGACACTGTGTTGAATTAGCATTTAGATTTGTAACCAACACAACTGTCAGTGTATACCAAAATGCTCCCAAGTTAAAAACACCTCTTATCTAGTATCTGCTGCTAATTTAACATTTTATGGAAATAATTACTTTGGTCTATTTATAACACCCAAAACAAATGGTCAAAATCCTTTTATGAACTATTTAATTTTATTTATTTCTACAAATTCTGCCAAATCACAGAGAAGTGTGGTCACTGATGTGTGAGATTTACAGCAAGTGTCAGAGCTGAAGCGTTTCATTAGAGCTGACTACAACGCTGATGGTATTTCTGTTTATCTACATGAGAAGTTTAGTAACTCACAATAAAATAAAAAGGGATTAGAGATTAAGTTGATAAACCGTTGTCTTTACCAGTGCTGGTTCATGAACTCCTTCTGAGTGATGGTAAAGGTGCACAGTTTGTTGCAAATGGAGTCTTCATCCTGTCGAGCAATAATTAGTCAAAACGGTGGTTTATAATAAAAAATGACTACATCTATACAGAAGGTAGAGAAAAAAGTTTCATTTAGGATAAAAAGCTTCTGATATCAAGAATAACTTAGTAGAAAAAAGATAAATCTGGCACTTTTGCTTTACGAGGTACAGCAAAAATGTGTTCTATTAGAAACATCCAGCTGCAAGAAACTGGTCGTTTTCTGTTCACAACCCATCTCCAAATATCTAAAATTACAAGTTCTGTTCATTTACAAAACCTGGTCTAAAGAGAGAGTGAGAGGAGTGAAAGGACGACATCTTACAGAATCTTCTGCCTGGGAATCATCCTCCTCTACTGCGAGCTCCTCCACCCAGTCCGAGTCCACTTCCATGGCCTTCTCGTCTCCCTCCACCATCAGGGCTGAGGTGCCCTGGCCACTGCTTTGCCGCAGGGCGTTCATCACATCAGCCAGATAGGAGATTATGTGGCACGAGCACTCCAACATACTGGCATGCTGAATTTAGGGAAAAAGTCAATGTTTAAATCAAATAGCATTAAAACAGATGGGAAAGACACGGGTGGCTGTGGGATTGTTAAAAACTTATTTAAACTTTTGAAAAGTTTCTCATTCATTCTCTTCTGTCACAATGTTGCACAGTTCAGTGAAAAACAAATGAAAACTAAAAATTACCTTTCCATGGGACAGGTTTGTGCTCACTTTCTCCACAACATTCTTCTGCGTTAAATACTTTTTACTGAAAAGAAAAGATTAATTAAATATATGCAAACTGTAAAATGAAAGGTCATAATAATAGTAACTGGAGGTCTGTGTGTGTAAACGTGACTTCTCACCATCTGGTCAGCCAGTCGATAGCTGCCCTGTGAAGCTGCAGGTGACCAGCTCCTTGTCCAGCACTGGCAAGTGTGGCCATGATGACCATGAGCTCAGGAAAGCCTGTTCCATCGCCGTTGGCCAGCATGTCTGTTGCCATGGGAATGAGCGTGCTGAGGAGGACGGTGCAAACTCCCTCGCCCACCTGACTATTGTCACGCACGATGTGAGTTGTGAGCAGCTGAAGGAGCTGGCGGTTTTCTTGCACGACCTCCAGATGCTCCGAGTCTTTCGGCGGGGCGGCTGTCATTCGCGTGAGCCAGGACTGGAGACGAGACGGCCCCACACAGGCCAGCTGGGCCAGAGAGCCGCATAAACACAACAGACTCGGGTTTGGACTCTTCTCCGCTGGAGACGACAAAATCATTGTGATACTTCACACGGCTAAATGTTCATCTTTAATTCTGAAGGTAAACTTACTGAGCTGGAAAAGTTTGGTGAAGAACTTCAGCACCCGGTTACAGAACTTTGCCGACAGGTTTTCATTGGCTGTTGCCATCATAATCTGGACAAGCTCACCACTGAAAAAAAAATCATAAAAAATACATTTCATGCTGTTGAAAACTGTGAGATGATGGTGCTGGTGTTGTGGGTTAAACTGGTACCTGAAGGAAAAGAACTCCTCCATTGCCTTTCGGACCTGACTGCTCTCGAGCTGCTTTTCCAGGTACTGAAGGCATTCCTCAAGAACGGACTCATCCAAACCACTGAAACATGAGACAGAGTTGTGAAATCAACTAAAAATGAAACTAATGCAGAGGCAACAAATAAAAAATAGCTATAAAAGGGAAAATTCTATGAAGCAGATGCACTACAAGATGTTTCTAGCAGCTTTCTGTTCCTCCTGGGATACCTGAGAGGGTCTGAGTGATTGGCAATGATGTTGTAACACCCGGTCACGAGGCGCTCGTAGATCCGGGCTAAGAAGGCATCTGATTCTGACGGGCCAAGGATGCGCTCCAATGAGGTGCTGCTGATTTCTGCTACACACTCTGTGCTCGTCTCCAGGAGGAGGGGCAGCAGGGAGCTCACAACCTGTGAGGGATTCAGCTCCTCTGTGCTGAGGAGACAAACATGCAGCAGGAGTCTTGTGAATAAAAAACATCCCTTTATTGTTTAGATGTTCAGTTTTTGAGCAGGATTAAATGAGGGCTTACACGATGAGGTCGCCAGTGAGGCGAACCAAGGAGAGAAGGATGTGCTTAAGAGAGGAGGTCAAAGGCAGAGACTGACAGCTCAGAGTGCCCAGATGAGCTGCTTGGATCGCACTGATGTAGCTCTCTGATGGAATGGTATCATTGGCGAATGCATTTCGCTGAAAACAACAAAAAACAAAAGTTGTTTCGTTGTGTTTGCTGGTACAGTCGCATATTGGTTTGATGTGAGGTGCACTGAGCCAGAATGTGCAAAAACTAAACCAAATGATAAAAACTGAGTCAAACTGGATTTCTGCAGAATTGTGTGATTCGTAGATAAAACTTTTATTTTTACAACTAATTTCTGTAAAACTGATGTTACATTAATATTGTAGGTCATGCAGTGTGAACTGTAATCTTATTGTAAGGTGAACCCCACTCCCACTGCACATCTAAGAGCACAGCATATTAACAATTCAGAAATTTCTTTATTAATTTCAGTAAAACGTACTTATGGAAACTCACTATTCACACTTTTAGATGGGTATGAAATTACACTTAAATTGCTAAGTTATTGCTAATTAACTAAGAATACTAACTGCATGCACTGCCGCGCAAGAAAACAAATTTGCAGACATTTTGCCCTTAGATGCTAAATGTGCCAGAGTATGGAGCTTGGCCATATCTAAAACCAAATTAACCTTAAGCAAGCATCACGTAACAACTTTATACCCATACCCAGGAGCCGATGTTTGGGAATTCATTGGTTTGGACGTTGTTCCAAGTCTCACATGTAGTCTGAACAGCGGACGGCAGGTTCTGCATCAAACTATGACCTGTGTGATTTTAAAAACTGAAATTAAAACACCCACAAAAACATAAACAAATGATTAACTATATTTTGTAGTAATTTATTTATGTACCCAGCAAGTTTGCCTTGCAGCGGGTGGAGCCAATGGACAGGACTGCAGCAAAACCTTGGAGCTTAGCGTCGGTCAGCTTGTTCTCTCCTTCCTCTGGGATGTTCATCAGTAGGTACGATCTGGTGAAGACAAGTTTGGTTTCAAGCTCCGATCAGGACAATTGCTTTCAGAATAAATAAAAGATAAATTCCTAAAATATAAAGTTTGAACAGTCTAAAAATGACTCAAAGACGCCCTTTTGTCCACAGTTACCCAAGATCCTATTTAACTTAAAACAGACACAAAGGTGAACTTTCTCCTCACCTTGTGAAGGCCGTGTAAATGTCCATGAGCTGTAGCGTAGCAGGCAGCAGGTTCTTTGTGATATCAGATGACTTATGGGCATCTGCCTCAATTGCAACCTTGGACAAATGCTCATCTAAAGAAACCTGCACTTTAGAGATGACTGCATCCAGAGTGTAAATAGCTTGAAGAGAAGGCAACTGATGAAGTGGAAGGACAGCGTTCGGGTCGACGTTTGAGAAAGTAGAAATCTGCAACAGAGTTAAGTTGCAAAGAGGGTTAAGTACTTATAAAACATTGTTTCAGAAAAAACAGCAACACAGTTTAGTGAGAAACATCCAAATCATTACCTGTCTGGCAATGTACTCCTCTGCCAGCTCCACATCATATTTAAGAGTGCTGCACTTTGCAGCCGTCGTCTCAACAAGTGAAGCTGCTTGGTCTGCTTTCATGCCCTGCTTCACCAAGTGCTCCTGTTGATGACGTGGACAGGATCAGACATCAGAAAATGAATATTCATTAGGTAGTAAACAAACTTAGAAACGTGAACACAAAACACCCAGTTCCAAATAACGGGGGAAATAAACCATCTGTGTCTCTTAAAAAAAAAACAACAACTTTGATGCCTTTTACACCAACAGACTCCACAAACCTTGATCCAGTTGGCATATGTAGATACCCCCAAACGTGAGGACCAACGCAGCGTGTGCAGGATGTCACTTTCACTGGGGTCACTGCAACCCGTCTTTAGCTGCTCCATGAAAGCTTTTGACGGCGGCAACACACCCAGAATTCTCCACAGCACCAGGAAGTAGTACTGCAGCGAGCAGGCCTCCTGTGTGGTGAGAAAGCAGGATATTTAATGAAAATGGATCTTCTCTGATTCTAGGACAGCTAAACCTTTAGCAGGGCTTACAAGGCAGCAGGAAAGTAGTGATGCAATATTAAAACAGGTATCTTCTATTTTTAAACTGAGTAATAACAGAACCATAAATAAAAGACGCAGAACTGCAGGTGACAGGTGCAATGCGGTGAAACAGGAACGTGTGACAAACACTCACCAAAGGAGTAACGGGTTTGTTCTCTTGTCTTCTGGCGGTGTCAAAATGAGAGCCTGCTTCCAGAAGGGAGATGAGCCAAGCATACAGTTCATCATACTTAACTCCACCATTCCCAAGCTTTGAAAAAACCTGCCAAAAAAGCAAAATATAGTTTATGAAAAAATAAAACTGTGTAACGCTAATGAACCCAACTCTGTGGATTAAGACTCTCACCTTGCTGTCCAGTCTGCTGATGTCATCTTCAGATGTCTCAGGAGAGAGCACACAGTAGAATTTGGGCTGAACACTAGAATCTTTAAAACAATAAAATAAAATTATTTAACAAACTGATCAGGACATTAATAAATACAATCACTTATTCACTCATTACCAGTTGAACAGTGTTTAGCCCAGTTCTCCTCCACCTCTTTAAATCCATAGTAAAGTGGGAGACTGCTGCGTTTGCCTCCGTCCTGAGCAGAACTTGGTCCAGTGGATGGTGGGGTGAGGAGATTGTACTGCACCTACAGAGTACTTCAATTAAGTTTCAAATCCCAAAAAAAGCTGATAATTTTTTATGTTACTGCTACTGTGACAAATAGAAGCATGAACCTGTTCAAAGAGGTATACGGGGGCCTTGGAGAAGTGGCGCAGCAAGTAGTCAAAAACCAGCAACAAGCGGGCCATGTTGAGGGGTACAGACTTCAGCTGGGAGTCTCGGCTCTGAGCCACATCAGCAATGGCCTGAGTGATCATGGTGAGCACTGACCGACGGCCGCGTTCTGACAGATTGTGGAAAAGCAGCAGCAGCAGCTGAAGGTGTTCGACATTAAGGTCGTCTTCTCCGTGAATAGAACTCTGGATGGTGTGTTGTTTTAAGGTTCCCAAAAATCTGGGAATAGGAAAAGAAAGAAAGAGCTAGACGACAACTCAGGTGTGATTGTACACTTCATCAATGTACAACAGTAGTTGCTTAATTAAAATTTATTTAAAAAAATTGTTGGGAAGTTTTATAATATAGTCTAACAGGTTATTAAAGGGTGCTGTGATTTTCTTGTCATTGTACTGTGGTCGTCTCACCTTTCCCAGACTTTCATACACTCGGGCACATCCGGCTCTCCCTGCACGCTGGCTTTGTGTTGCCATATGAGGAGAAGTCTGGACAGGACTGATAAGGACTGAGGGTGAATGTACAGAGGCCAGGGACCCTCTGAAAATGGGGCAACCCCCAACTGTTGAAGGAGCGTGTTCTGCAAATGACATAAAAAAAAGAAAGAAAACACACGTAAACATGATGGTAAATTTAACTGTGAACAAGCACTAGTAATAAAAAACTTCCCTCTTACCTGCAAGACCGGGGATGGAAGATCTGAGGTGACGAGCGTGTGGTTGAAGTGGTACAGAGCGAGAGCAAATGCTTCATCTGAGGAACCTGACGCACAAAAATCCATCACATCATTAATGATTATGGTAAACAGCCTTGTGTTATTAAGACAGTTTGTTTTTGAAAAGGTACAGCGTACCTCTGACATCTTTGTCCACATCCTTAATGATGCCAGCGAGCGTGGCCATGTGCTGCTCTGTGAGGGAGACACTCAGGTAGTTGCGGATGAAGTTGTTCCTGGACTTCAGCATCGAGGTGGTGATGAAGTTCAGGATGCTGGAGGCTAAGCCAAGGAACTACAGAAACAAGGATGAGTAAAATAAATGTACCCTGAGGTGTTTGAGACGTGTCATTCGAGAAATAAACATATATTTACCAGTTCTGGGTCCTTGCGCCCGGCTAAAATGTTGCCGTTCTCACTTGGATTTTGTTTGTTGGGGCTCTTGAGTCTGGGAGATGTTTCTAGGGGCGGGGGTGGAGGAGGGGGAGGGGGAGCCACTTTATCCTTGGTTGGTGAAATCGTCTCTTCAAACCACAATCCCAAGATGGGTTCACTGTCATCATCTGTCAAAAAAGTCAAAGAAAATAAAAATTCAGATTGATTTCTTCAACTGGAACGGTGAAAACTTCCACAGGTAATGAGGAATTGGAAGTGGAGTCATTAACAAAATGTTTCACGTTGGTTCATGAGACTTTCAACACAGTACAAGCAGAAGACAATAACCATCGACTACAGGAAATAGTGAACAACCTCACAGGAACTTAGTGTGAGTGCCCAAAAAAGACAGAATTCTCTTTTAAAAATTATTTTTAAAATTGCAACTATCAGTCATTTCTGTCTTTGCCAGGCTAGAATACTGCTGATAGTGAACTTAATTGGTCTAGTTGTTTCTCACAGAATTTTAAAACCATTATAAAAGAAGGTTTTGGACAGAGTCAGAGTGAAACAAAACTAGACTAAATCTGAGGAGCAAAATATAGATAAAAACCACATTTGTTGTACATGTTATCGATAAGTAGTTTTAGAATTTGTTTAGCCAGCTTGCATCTAAAAATAAAGCCCAGCGATGTATAGATTGTTCTGTAGTACACCCCTCTGATTCAAAGTATTCAATTTTCACCCAACCACTCTTCAGATTACCCCTGTGATTTTTTTAATTAAAACAAGTATTGCTCAAAAGTGGAATCCTTGAATGAATTTCTTCAAAAATATAAGCCTTTAAGCATGCATGAGTAAATTCTAGGGATGCAACGGTCCACTTTCCCCACGGTCCGGTCCGTACCTCGGTTTTTGGGTCACGGTTTCGGTCCGGTTTCGGTCTACTTTGAATTGTAGAAAAGCTTAAGAAAATCTGAAATTTCCAAACTTTATTTTATTCACGCAATAATATAACTTTTCAGATGTATTACTTGTAGTCCAGTGTATAATAATATGTTCAGAGACCAACAGAAATGTCACTTTTAAAACACCTTTTCAATGTGGTGTCAGTGAGAGGCTAGGG
This sequence comes from Aphyosemion australe, assembly GCA_006937985.1. Lineage (NCBI taxonomy): Eukaryota > Metazoa > Chordata > Actinopteri > Cyprinodontiformes > Nothobranchiidae > Aphyosemion > Aphyosemion australe. The sequence continues at coordinate 435,673 of SSNS01000472.1, forward strand.
CGACCGAAGCAGGACCGGGAGGGACGCGTAATTTGGAATTGTAGGATGTCCAAGGAAGGTCCCGACTCGGGAGTGTGTTGTGTGAGGGGTTGTGGTTGTGGCATCAAATAAAGTGAGCCTCTGAGTTCACCGTTTTCTCTCCTCGTCTTTATATTCAACTGCAAACCAGAAATGTTCCCACACGGAAGGTTTGTACGAAGACTGCGCTTCGCATGTTGCCTAGGCTAAGTTTCTCTCTGTAGCGCTTGATTTGCTCAAACTTTCAGCTCAGTGTGGCGGGTCAAACCTGTGACTGGATATTTACTCGCAGGTAGGGAGGGGGTCTGCTGTGAGCAGCTTCAGACGAGACTAGTGCGCAGGCACACGGAATGAAATTCATCTGCCTGGACAGACAAACGCACCCTGGTGCCGTGTAAAGCATGAAATAAAAGGACCAGCGCGAAAATAATGGCAAAACCGGAGTCCCGCGGTACACGAGGGTAGATTGTCCCGTGCAGGGAGGACCGAACGGTCCGGGATTTTACCGCGTACCGTTGCATCCCTAGTAAATTCACAGCTGGTTCTGCGTGTGCACATTCTTATGCATGCATTTGTGACACAGGCAACAATGAGACAGACGATGCTAGGATCCAATTCACACTTGATGCAACATACACAACTTGTTATTCTCCAACTAATTTATCACTGAAACACAAACACATTACATGTCGAAGAAGAAAACTGCCAGAGATTAGATTTTTGGGTTTAATAATATTTCTGTTAATTCAAAGGCCATTTTAAAGTAAAATTGGATTATTGGTGTTTCCATTTCAGGACATTTTGCAACTTTAAAGCAGTGGGTTAGATTTATTACCACTTTTCTATGTGTAGTTGTAGGTAACTATTAGATATCAGGTAGTATTAAAACATTGTTCAGCTAAATAAACTAGCTTGCTGACTGTCAGCAAGGACAGAGTAGGTTTCCTCTCTCAGCTTAACCTCAGCCAACTGTCACGGGTGATGAATTCAAATAAAAACATTCCTTAATTAAAAAACTGAAGTGTTTCGTAACAATATACACCCCCACTAACTTACACACCAACATGTACACACTGTAAAACGTCAAAGGCAACACAGGCAGGGAAGATCATCAATAAAGCCTGTGACTTCTCAAAAACACTCAGATTACGTAGTTTTCTCCCCTTAAAAATACATTTAAATAGCACAGAACTAAAAAAAGTCAACAATATTAGAAAAATAAAGGCAATAAAAGCCTTCAAGTAACCAAACAGATGTCACCATCATGTTCTTGTGGGAAAAAAGCCTCAACTACACGAGGTCCTATACAGATTATTAATCCCACTTAACAAATACATCAGAACAATCAGGACAAGTAAAAGAAACCAGAGGCCTTTTCAAGGGGTTTCTTCCAGGATGGCTCGCCATATAAAACTAGAGCCAAGTAACATCTAATTTAATCACTACCATTAGCTCCGGCTACATTTAAACAATGTTTCCACACTTGAAGCCTTCTTTTAATCTATTAGATGCTTCCATCTACAGTGAGATAATTTTAAAACACAACAAAACTTTTATGCTTTAAAGGAACATCACACTAAGCTATTCTTCACAACTGCATGCAACATACAAAAAACACATTTATCAGGTGTTCCAGTGAATGTTTCAGCTTTTATGTTTGATTTGAATTTATCATTTAAGAATGAAACCAGTATTTTGATGTGGGTCTTACATTATCTTTATATTGAAGTCACTCCTGAATCTTAATTGCATTTCTATAATGGGAGTAAGATTTTGGAATGAAGCTAAAATAGAATTTAAATTAGCAACTTCACTTTCAGTTTTTAAAAGACTTATTAGTAAAAATATTTTTGAAGGGTATTAATTTGACATTGGTGGATGTGTTGGTGTAAAGGATTTGTGTTATAGTCACATTGAGGGAATTGAACATTTGATTAGTAAGAAGGTTAGGCAATATAATAAGCATTTGCTTCTGCCTAAACCTGTTCAGTCATGAAATATTCAATGAGTTAATGAAATTGTATGTGAAATGTGTAGATACTACAATAGATCATATATACAAGTATATGAATAAATATGTTTGTTAGAGAAGTATATGTATCTATATGTATAAGATGTTTCTGTCTACATGAGTTACTTTGATGACTGAATAAAATTGAGTTGAATTGAAATTGAATTGAATTATAAACATTTCAAAACATAGTCAATAAACTACTAATACCAATAATCTACCCATATGTATCATTAATGTTGGAAGATGTTAATATATAACCAGTTTTTTTTCTTCAAAACTGTTATTTTATTTATTAATTTTAAATGATAATATGGCCAAAATTAAATAAAATTCTGGTGTATATGTAAGAGTCACTTTGACTTACAGTGGATTTACTAATGAAATGAGCAATCAACATTAAACATAACTAGATAAATTGCATTTCTTGCAGAAATACGTTTGAATGCTTTGTTGCTGAATACGATAGCTGAAACAGCTGAATTGAAGCTAAAACTAAGCTTAATTGTCAAAATGTGCTGAATGTATTTGAAGTTTTAGGAGCAAAAATTGCTAAAAAGTTTTAAAAAGCCCAAAAAGTAAGTAGAGAATAGAGAAAAAAAATCCGAACCAGCAGAAAACTGAAATCTCTAAACATAGTTTAAAAAACTGAGTAGCTAAAATGTTTAAACAGCTCATATTTGAGTATAAATAGTTAAATTTTCACAATTAGTTGAATTGTGAAATTAGCAGGATATGCTGAATTTTGAAACTGATAGCTGAGTAGCTGAACTGAAATAAGCAGTTTTCTGCTGCGAACATTTAGCGTAATTGTAAAAATGAGCTGAAAAGATTGAAAGATTTAGGAGCAAAAAATCACTAACAAGTGTATTAAAGCCAAATAAGTAAGTGGAGAAAAGAGAAAATAAATCTAAACATCAGAAAACTGAAATCTCAGTACACAGTTTAAAAAACTGGACAGCTGAAATGTTTAAACAGCTGGTATTTGAGTAGGAATAGTTTAATAGTTACATTTTCACAATTAGCTGAACTGTGA